>JAVIWB010003827.1:0-509739 GCA_031893035.1 Dermolepida albohirtum | reverse complement strand
GTCAATATAACTTTTAAATGAAACAAGATATGGGAAAACTTTAAGCAGGATTTATTAAAACGCGTTTTTATTTTTAAAAAAAGTATTTTATTTATTCTAAAACTCTCGTTTTTATAAAATTAAAAACTAAAAATAAAAAACATAGGTATTTCAGTAATCACAGCTTATTTCAACCAGCTACTTCTAAGACCTGTTTAATTGACATCACTTGTCGATTAACGGTAAATTTGCAAGAACTATTGTTTGCAGTTATGTTTTAAATTATTTAGATAAGCTTTTAGCGCGATTTTCACATCTAGTTGATTTGGATACACATTTTTAAATAATGGGACGACGCACTAAAATTGAATTTTCATTGCTTTCGAATATTGACTTCATATTTGTATATTTAGGGTTTCCAACTTGGGGAATATCATGGCCTTCTAGTTTAAAATTATGTGACTGATAATTGTTGCTATAACGTGGCTTTTGTCTTGCGTACATTTTATTCAGGTTTATTCTCTTTAGTTCTTCAGTAAGTATATGTAGATATCTGTGTTCCTTCTTTGAGTCTGGTAATATTGCCATGTTGTCTCTAAATAATAGTTCCCCTAGTCTATCCTTTACTAACTATTCTGTGGTAAATATTTTGTGCATCGTCAGTTTTATAGCATTATTTACCACAAAAAAGAATAACACTGATCATTGTACATAACCTTGTTTTAGACTTTGTAATAATTCAAACTTCGTTGATTCCTCGTTTTGTACTTTTCTCTATTACTTTTTATCAACTCCTCTCTATTATACTCTTTTTCTAAATTTAGTGAATATATATGTATTTGAAAACTTTTCCGATTTTAATTAAAACCGAGTTCCATTCAGCATATTTTATACTTTTCTCTCTACCTCTATAATTCTAGTAGCTATCATTGATAGAACAATCCGTCTCTGATTGTAACAATTTCACTTGTAGTACATTTTCTATATATATATATATATATATATATATATATATATATATATCAGTAAAACCTGTGTTAACGGCCACCTGACTAAAGCGGCCACCTGAGTTTCAAAGTTCCCCGAATCGACTATAAGGAAATTCCCATACACAAATACCCGTTAATTACGGCCACCTTTGTAAAACGGCCGCGGCCAAATAACCCAAACTTTTACGGCCTATTTTCATAGAAATTTACCTGCCAATGTCGGCCGGACTATGTATATCTTTATTGACGGAACTACCTAATACAAATTGTCGGGGTTTCCCGGGGTTTCCTATTACCTGGTAGTAATTCACACTTTTCGATTTAAACTTTATTATTCTAAAGGAAACAATTCAGTTTAAAGTTGTCTCCGTATTCGAAAGGTTCTTAATTAAGTATGTCGCAAAAAAGAAAACGTTTGTCGCTAAAAGACAAAATAAATATAATCGCGGAAAGTGAAAAGTATGCGTTAAGTTCGCGAAAGTTGGCCGAAAAATATGGGGTTGGAAAAACACAAATTAACGATATTATGAAAAATAAAGGAAAATTTTCGAAGTCGGAAGGATTGGCAGTGGATCAAGTCGTCTACAATTGGTTTTGCAAAGCCAGAAATAAAGCAATTCCAATATCTGGGCCGCTACTTAAACTAAAAGCACTGGAGACAGCAAGCAGTTTAAAGATGGAAAATTTCGCAGCATCTAATGGATGGTTGGAAAGTTTCTATCGGCGACACAGTATAACTTTTAAATCAATTTGTGGTGATTCCGCAGAGGTTAATTTGGACGATATAAAAGACTGGAAAACCAAGTTACCATTGATTTTAATAAATTATTCTCCTCGAGATGTGTTTAATGCCGACGAAACAGGTCTTTATTACCGCGCTATGGCAAATAAGACATTTGCATTAAAAAGTGAGAATTGTGCAGGGAAGAAGGCAGCAAAACAACGTTTGACTGTTTTACTATGTGCAAATATGGAAGGTGAGAAGGAAGATCCATTAATAATTGGAAAAAGTAAAAAATCCTCGCTGTTTTAAGGGTAGTCATGTGGACAAATTACCCTTAGAATGGGTTTCTAACAAAAAGGCATGGATGACAATGGAAATTATGACAAGATGGCTGCATAAATTTGACAATAAAATGGAAAAACAAAATAGAAAAGTGTTTCGTTTCTTGGATAATGCCACTTCACATTCTAAAGTTCCATTAGAAAATGTTAAACTAGTCTTCCTGCCGCCAAACACCTCTTCGTATTGTCAGCCCTTGGATCAAGGAATAATTCAGAATTTCAAATTGATTTACCGAAATTTTTTGATTAAAAAGCTTCTAACGTTTATTGACAATGAATGTGATTTTGAAATTTTTGAAAAAAACATAAATTTTGCCAATGCACTTGTATGGATTACAGCTGCTTGGAAAAATGTATTTCCTGCTGCAGTTAAAAAATGTTTTTCCAAGGCCGGATTCTCTGATGTTATCCAGGAGGACACAATGTTTGATGAAGAAGACGAAATACCCCTTGCCCAGCTATATCCTGTAGTTCGTAACGAATTTTTGATGGATTTTGATGAATATGCTTCTATTGATCGTCATGTGCCTACAGAGAGCCCTAACTTCAGTATTCCAGAAATTGTTGAAGATTTGTGCAATAATGATGAAGAACATAACTCTGATAATAGTGACCTGGACGAATGTGAAACTCCAAAATCTAGTTCATCTAGTATGAATGAAGTGTGTGCAAAATTAAGAGACATACAAAATTATTTATTGTGCAATAACAATGGTGACATTTATATGGATGTTTCTAAAATTTTACTTACATGTGAACCTGCAGTTTTTAAATCGAAGCTAAAAAATGTGAAGCAAACAAATATTGAAACATACTTTAAAAAATCCTAATAAATTGTGTTTTTTCGTATGAATATATTGTAATAATATGTACATATAAATAATTTATTAGATGTCATATCATCTATGATATGTAAATACATTAAAATTTTAGTTTTTCTTACACATATTTGTATTTATATACTATTTACTTTAATTAATAAAATAAAGAAAGCAAATCCTAAAATTAATTATGTATTTTATTTGTGAGACGAGAAAAACCTGTCAATTACGGACACCTTTATATAACGGCCAATATATTTTGCTTTTTGGGTGGCCGTTATTGACAGGTTTTACTGTATATATATATTTTAGATACCACAGAATGTACATACATACTCACGCACTTACTTCATCGGATCCTATCCTATCAGGCCCATAAAAATTGACCGCTCTACTCATAAATGAATATTGTGTGTATAATAGGGTTTATGACAACTTGTTCGTTAATGAAATTGCGATTTGAGTTTAAGTATTTTTTTCAGAATATGTGTTTTTTATATTAATTCACTGTCGGGATGAAAAGGACGATATTTTATGTAGTTTCATGATAATTGTATTTTAATAATGTTTAAAGTAATTACAAGGTCAAACTACTAACAGAAAGACAAACACAGTTTGATAACAGAAATATTTGGTCAAACCACTGTAAAAAGTGTCGTAAAAAGTTGCTATTGCGAACAATAATTTCAAAGCGCAACTAGGTATGTTAAAGTTCTTAAATTATTTCATGAAAATATGCGAATACATTAAACTGTATTTGTCATCCACTTTTTTAATACAAATCTAGGCTTCATTGTTTTAATCTCGAAACTAAATTAATTTATGGGTCGTATGTACATATTTGTTTTGTATATTATAGATTCAGGTAACCAAAATTATCACGAAAGAAAATCATTCCTTTGCCTTTTAATATAAAGTTAATTACAGGGTCGAGAGGCATCGTCCCTTTACTATTGGGAATTTAAGACCACCCGCTAGCTAAAGTTAATTTAGAAATATTCTCTCTTATTATTTATTATATTACGACATAAAACGTAACTAAGAATTTACGAAGATTATTAAGAGTCGATTACTTTATTTAAACAAAGAAATTATTGTTACTAAAGATTATTATAAATTTAAAGAAAATCTGGGTTTTAGTGTATATTATTATTTAGTATAGTATGTATACGTACACATTTATATATATATATATATATATATATATATATATATATATATATATATATATATATACATATGTATATATATGTACATATATGTACATATGTATATATATATATATATATATATATATAGACACACTGTAATGCTATCCACGTTTAGTGTGGATGGGCTGCTTCTTATAAGCTCTTTTAAGTCTTTAACTATGGAGTGGATTAGACCAACCTTACTTTTCGCACTTCAAGTAGGTTGTTTGTTTCTATGCTTTTTATCTTCTATCTTCTCTTGCCAGTTATTGACATTTACCATTTATAAGTAGTCTACTAGTTCCTCTAACTATTTGGAATTGGACGTACCTCGTCTGTCTTCCAGGACGTTTGAAGGCTGGTAATAAGTTAATTACAGATTCTTCTCCCTCTTTCCATAAATGCAAAACTACTTTAGTTTCTGCCACTTTATTTTTCTCACTATACAGACTCCTTTAATTTGTTGTTATAATTCGTTATTTGTTTAGGGTCTCTTGATATTTTTTCTGAGCTTGCTATTGTTCTCAACAATTTCCGTTCTAATATTCTCAAGTCTTCCTTATTAATATATTATAAATAAATTCATCTTGTTCTTCTTCGGAAAATGTTGTTCTTCAAAAGTTTTCTGTTACCATAAAACGCTCTATTTACTATAACTATTCTTATCACTTGATATCTAGATCCCTAAATGTTTGAGTTCCTTTAAATGATCAATTTTTTATTTTGATGGTTTGTTTTTCTTTAATTCTTTTCTCAACTTTCGTTTTCCTATACTTGCAATAAATAACTACGAAATATTTCACATTTACTCTCTACTTCGCTTACTATTAAAATAATCTAATTGAAAATGCATCATGGTGGATATGTACAAGACATATAAAGGCGTATTGATATCTAGTTATACCTTGGCAATTCCTTATAACACATGGATCAATAAGTCCCGAGACTAACCCATAGATGGCGCTCGTAGTAAACCAGTAACCACGTCTTTCTAGAGTACTAACCTTTGCTTGAAACGTGTCAAAATTTTAAGTCGATCGGACCAGAAACAGCTGAGTTATCGAGGTTGGAGTAAAGTCGTTTTGTAGTTTGTTTAAACAATGGAAAAAACCGAGTTTCGTGTTCTGATAAAACATTGTTTTTTAATGGGTAAAAACACCACGCAAGCAAAACAATGGATTGAAAAATGTTACCCGGACTCTTGTCCATCAAGACAACGATTTGTCGGTGGTTTGCCGAGTTTAAACGTGGTCGTACCGACACAAATGATGCGGAACGCTCGGGTAGACCTGTGGAAGCCGTTACACCGGAAAATGTGAGTAAAGTGACAAAAATTATAATGAAAGATCGTAAAGTGAAGCTCCGTGAGATTGCTGAGATGACACAGATATCATATGGAAGTGTATTTACTATCCTTCATGAAAAATTGAGCATGAAAAAGGTTTTTTCCAAGTGGGTGCCGCGATTGCTCTCGATGGAACAAAAACAGCAACTAGTCGATGATTCAGAAAGCTGTTTATCGTTATTTACTCGCAACAAAAAAGATTTCTTGCGTCGTTACGTGACCATGGACGAAACATGGATACATCACTACACTCCAGAGTCGAAGCGGCAGTCATCTGAGTGGCGCACAGCTGGCGAAAGCCGTCCGAAACGTCCGAAAACGCAGCAGTCAGCTGGCAAAGTCCTGGCGTCAGTTTTTTGGGATACACATGGCGTGATTTTCATTGACTACCTCGAAAAAGGTAAATCGATCAACAGTGATTATTATATTGACTTACTGGTGCTTTTGAAGGAGGAAATCGCAAAAAAACGACCGCACATGCCGAGAAAAAAAATCCTTTTTCACCAAGACAATGCACCCTGCCACAAGTCGATGAAAACAATGGCAAAATTGAACGAATTGGGTTTTGATCTGCTTCCCCACCCCCCATATTCGCCAGATTTAGCCCCCAGTGACTACTGGCTCTTTGCTGATCTTAAAAAAATGCTCCAGGGAAAAAGATTTGGCTCAAATGAGGAGGTCATCGCTGAAACTGAAGTTTATTTTGAAGCGAAAGATAATTTTTTTTATAAACATGGTATTGAAAAATTGGAAAAGCGTTGGAACCATTGTATCACCCTAAAAGGTGATTATGTTGATGAATAAAAAAAAATTTTGCAAAAAAAATGTTGTTTTCATTGTTAGTCTCGGGACTTATTGATCCATGTGTTATAAGCCAAGTATTTCGATACTATTGCAATGTGGAACTTATTAAAAATCAATACCTACTTGTGAAATATAGTAATCGTTATGATAGGAGTATCGAACAAACAACATTGAATACCTTTATTTTAAGAAATTAAAATGTAGACAGATTTACAAAGATGTGCTTAATGTCTGTGACCCATTGATCAGAGACATTAAGCATGTATTTGTAAATCTGTTCACCTTTTGCATATGAGAGACAATCCTTTCATATTCGACCGTGAAATATTGGATTGCATGCTTTAAAAGAGATCTGTTGAAAGCAAAGAGAGTGATATGATATTATCAAATTGTAGTGGACTTAAATGGATACCAGAGGTATTGAATATTTTATATTCTTCAAATAGTTCAACGTCAATTTTGACTTGAAAAATCTTTCTGGGAAGTGGATTCTCAAATTTCTGAATTTTGTTGAAGAAGAAGAAGAAGCTGGTAAAGGTAGAAACATTGCATTCAATCTGTGCTTGGTTTTTACAAAAAATGCCGACTTCTTAAGCTTGATGTTGCTATGGACGAAACTTGAATACATATCTACTACTATCCAAAAAGAAAGCACCAGTAGATGGAATAACGGCACTTTGATTGTCTGAGATCTGAAAATTCTGTTCTTGAAAATCTGCTACGAAAGTTCTTTCTATAGTTTTTTGGAATTGTGGTAGAGTTATTATGATTGTTATTTTTGGTAAAAGTAATAGTCATTCGGGAATATTATTCGACCTAATTGTGACCGTTCTTCTCAAAATCTATGGTAAAAATATACGGAAAGTTGTCTAAAAGCTATTTTGCTTTTAAGGGATAATCTCCCATCTTTTCTATAGTAGCGTTGAATCTACTATAGAAAAAAGTTGAGATTTGGAGTTCGAATATTTAAAAGATCCTTTATTCATTCTAATTGTTTCCTTCTGATTCGCCTCTTCTCTCAACAAAACTCTAACATATCCGATGAAGAGGTGTTAAAAGACATAGAGACCAGCAAGAGATCTTTTTTTCGAAACGGGTAGAGACATTGAGACATTATAATAAATGTATTAATAGTAATTATAATATAATAATAGTAATAGGAGATTACATTAAATAATAAAATATTTGGAATTTCAAATTTGATGGGCTTCTCTAGTAGGTTGAGAATTTTCCAACATGTCCTCGTATAGGTAATTTAGTCTGCTAACTTTCTATCCGCTATTACAATTGCCAGACCATTCTACAGCATTACAGATTCTGTTTTTCCAGAAAAGACCACCACAAAAGTGCAGCGAACGAAAGTTCGCAAAACGTTGACCCGTAAGCTCTATTGTAAACACTAAACTAATGCTACGTATTAAAAATTTATTTTTCCTGAATATACAAAAAAATTCAAAACCTAAGGATACAGCAATTGGATATTTTTATTTTCACTAATTATAAACCGTGTTTTCTATTATTTATTTCGTTTTTGCTAAGACGAGGATCCAATCTGCTTGTACCTACAGATTTTATTTTCTATAACTTTTACTCATTTTTAATGATCATGTTGACTACTTAATTAAAGTGAAAATGTTTTATTAAAATATTCAATTAAATAAATTGCTGCTAGAAAATATTTTTTAAGTGACATGTAATTGGAGAAATTAGAGGAATTAAATCTAATATATTTTTTATTATTACTTAGTACGTACACCCCAATTAAAGTACTTTTAGAAGTGACCTACAAAATCGTATAAAATCTTACCAGAAAATTTGTTATAAACGCGGTCGGTAGCAGAATGGAAAGACAATAATAAAAAATATTCTAGTTTTAATTAGGACCACATCGCTGCAACACATTAACATGTTATCATATAAAAATGCCGTGCATTAAAATATCTCGCTGCCTTAAAACAATGGGCAATAAAACGTTATGATATCAAAGCAGGATTCATTCGAGAAAAAAAGAATCGGACGAGGAATCACATTATACTGTTCTAAAAGAACCGACGACGAAGAATATAATAACCTCGACAAAAAAATGTGACAATTGTATTATACGAACGTGTGTAGATAGTTTATCAAAGTATCTATATGCCTTAAATGTATGCACATATTTATTTTCTGGGTTTTTATTGTTCTACCGGTAACAATAGACCGCAAAAAACATTCATTCGAAAAAAAACTCTAAAAGTAACAAGCAGGAAAGTCGCATTTATAAATGCCAAACGATCTACAAGCACTTTCTGCCGAAGATTACGTCTGCTAAGACAAGAATGTAGTGGAGGTGTCTGAAGAATTTATTCACCGTCATGAATTGTATAAAGCAAATGAAAATTTCTTGGTTCATAGTTTTGTGAAATCAAAAATTTCTGTATACATATTATTATTGTGTCCACACTATTATAATTTAGTTATTTATTGATAATTTATGCATTTTGGGAGATAGGAAGTTAAACAGATAAACACTTTTCACAAGAATAATATTGGCCGGTAAGGTAATTTTGATAGAGCCTGCGGTTGATTAACTTAATCACTGAAGTTTGATATATAACCCCTTTCAACATTAATTTTCGTGTTCTGTAAACGTATTTCCACAACTAAGTTGTCATCATCAGCAGATAATTAAACAGTATCGTACCTGGAAAATTACTGCAAAAATATCCGTACGAAAACAAATTCCGCACACGATCTGTACCGTTGTAAACCAAAACGGACCTGTGCGTTTTGGCTAGTATTGTTGCCGTAGTTTTCCAGGTCCGACACTGTTTAATTATCTGCTGATGATGACAACTTAGTTGTCGAAATACGCATAAAGAATACGAAAATTAATTTGAAAATGGGTCATATATCAACCTTCAGTGATTAAAGAAAATTATTGGCCGTCTTTTAATTTTTCTAATATTTGATTTATTTAAATTTACATTAATGATAAAGCCAAGATCTACCTATTAATTTTTTTAAGAAATTGTTTATGTATATCTAATTAATCAAATAATATCTTCAATCAATTTAAACATTTATTTGAAATATGTAAATAATTGTTGGTAAACTTTAATGAAGGCTGTGGTTGTATGAATTAATCAAAAATGGAAAATAAAACCGCTCCTCACAATAATATTCGTAGTCTGCGTACGAATTTCGACAACCGAGCTGTCTTCATCAGAAGATAATTAATCATAGTGTCGCACCTGGAGCCAAAGTAAAACTGGCACAGAAACAAATCCGTAACGGATAATAATCGTCAAAAGCCAGATACGCATTGTAGATACGTTTCCCATAATTTAAAATGTATTCTACAGAAGAATCCAGATAAACAATAATATGCTATTGGACTCTAATCGATATTTAATGAGTTTTGTTTCTTGAAATGTATTTACTTTCATAGCTATCTAATTCACGATGATTGTTTATATCTTTGATTAAATGTGGACAATCTGCATTTACATTATGATTATTTTCTAGCACATGCTTTGTTAAACTGAATTTCTCGGGTCGATTAAACTTAATGTGCACCATATGTACTTTATGCCGGGTTCTTATCGAACGTTTTGTCTGACCAATGTACTGTTTGTTGCAATTTAGACATTTTATTTCGTGAACCGCCGATTTCTGATTTCACTCGATTTTGAATTTCGCGTTTCCTAAGAGGTGTTTAATAAAGTTACTGGATCGAAATATAATGTGGCTTTATTTCTCTGCAAGTTTTACCGTAGATTCAGGTATGACACTGTGATTAATTAACTGCTGATGATATTTTGTCGATATCTTGTCGAAATACGGATACAGAATACGGACATTATTGTAGAAAAGGGTTTTATTCAGTTTTTTTTTTTTTGATTAAATAAGTATTGGAAGAACAGGAAGAGTAGTAATTGCCATTTTCAAAGTTTTCAAAAATATAATTTATTTCAAAGTGATATTTCATTTAATTATTCAAATAAATTGTGTTAGTTTATTCGGTAATTTTTACTAAAACTGTTTTCATTAAATTTCATATATTCTGACAATAATTAACTATCTATATTCATACTATAACTAGGTTTATAGTGACTTAATTAAAAAAAAAGTTTGGTTGTTGATTAAAATGATAAGTGATTATGCTATCTGCTTCTGGGTTTCCGGGATGGAACCGCGTCACTATTATATCTGCCGACGTTTCGTACTCATTTGTATGGGACATCTTCAGGGCTGAACTACTGCACTAAAATTGTAATGTGTCAGTGCTGTAGTTCAGCCCTGACGATGTCCCATATGAGTGGGTACGAAACGTCGGCAGATATAATAGTGACGCTGTTCCATCCCGGAAACACAGAAGCAGATAGTATGGACCACGACCGCGAAAGTCTACGTACCAAATGATAAGTGATTATTTTGTTCTGCGAAAAGTTTTGAATATAAACAGTAAACTTTGATATAATATTAAATATTTATATGTTAAAACATTAATAATCATTCAATGTTTATTGGAAAATGTAAATAACAACGTATATTACGTTTTAAAGTGATAATCGGCGAAATTATTTAAATTTATAGAACGATTTTTTAAAAGAAGAAAAAACATATTCCTAGAAGGAATGTTTAGAAGAATTTAAGATAACAAAAAAGCATGTGATGAAGATATTTAAAAAAATATTTAATATTTTTTTCCTAAATAAGAAGTATCTCGATACTTTTATCTGACAACTGTTATATGTATCTTACATCCGAATGATTCCTTCCCGAAGAAAGTATCGATTCTTTTCCCGTCCTATCCTGTTATCCAAAGAAACCTTTGGTTGCTTATTCTGGATGATGCAGGAGCATCACCCAAAATGTCAGATTTGTAAAGTGTACGGCGATAATGCTATGAGTAATAGCAAATTTCGAAAGTGACCGAGAATCTTCAAGGACGGGCAGTCTAATCTCCATGATGAGCTACGCCCGGGCTGACCTTCTCTGACTTCTGAAGATTGGGTTGGTGATTAAAGATTCAAGATTTCGAAATTATCAATTTCTTTTTCACGGATTTCAAGGTTAGTTTTGTACACTATTCTTTCGGAAACACTGCAGTATCAGAAATTATGTTGTCGGTGAATTACAAAACTGCCTTCTGACGACCCAAAAAAAAATTATTGGACTGTGCGTTATCGTTTTTGACTCTATGCGATCAGCAAGGAGATGGATTTTTTGACCACATCGTTACAGTAGATGGGATTTGGGTGTCTCGTGTGACTCCTGAATCCAAGCGATAGTTAATGAAGTCAATACACATTGTCGCCAACCAAAGTGAAAGCAAACAATTTCAGCACGAAAGATTATGGCAACTCTCTTTTGGTTTATGAAAGGGATTTTGTTAGTAAACTTTATGGCGAGAGGAAAAACAATCAATTCTGATACGTATTTTGTGACCTTGAGAAAACTCAGGCGTACTATACAAAAGGAGTAGCGTGGCCTACTCTTTTCCCGTATGATGTTCCTCTATGACAATACAAGAGCACAAGTTTCTGCACAAACACAAGGTCTAATGAAGTCTTTTGGATGGGAATAACTGGATCATCTACCTTACTGTCCAGACTTTGTAAGGAGTTCCTTGGTTGTCAATAGTTCAACGACGACGAAGAAGTGAAAAGTGCAGTAATGGACTGCGCTTTTTCACAGGTAGCAGGTATCTTTGACGTTGGAATTCAAAAACTTATTAAACGGTATGACAAATCTTTGAACAACAATGGAAATTATGTATTGGGTTGGCAACTAAGTACTTTCGGTTTTGTAGTATAAAATAAAGCACTTTTTTTAAACAAAGAATAGTTTTTAATCAATTATATATTTTCCATTTTGCTGAGTGACCTTTTGCCATCTATCTTTCAGCTGCATGATTCCGCCCTCATAAAATTTCTGGTCCTTATCAGCAAAAAACTGAACCAGGTGCGAGTGAAGGTCATCGTCATTTGTGAAAGTTTTACTATTCAAAGAATTCTGCAAACTTCGAAATAAATGGTAATCAGATGGTGCTAGATCAGGGCTGTATGGGGGATGTGGCATCACTTCCCAGCCAAGCTCCAATAGTTTCCCACGAGTTGCCAAAGGTGTGTGAGGCCTTGCATTATCTTGGTGGCAAACTACACCTTTCCGATTTGACAATTCTGGCCGTTTTCTTTGATTGCTTCATCCAGTTTTATTAATTGTTAACAGTAAACATTAGAATTGATCGTTCGGTTCCTTGGAAGCAGCTCAAAAAACACCCACCAAATTGACAGCATGATCTTTTTTGGATGCAATTCAGCTTTCGATGTTGTTTGAGCTGATTTATCGTGTTTGTTCCATGATCGTTTTCGAACTATGTTACTCAATTGTTGTGTGCGATACATGTAGCCTCTCCGCAACCTCTCGAACAGTTATATGACGATCCTCTTCAATTATGACTTTGATTTGGTCAATATATATGTCGAATAATATGTCGAAAATGTTCGTTTCTGCACTCCATTTAAAATTAAATCACAACTAATAGCTTTAATAAAAATCACGCACTACTAGCTTCTGAAGTTACGTCAATGTGACTAGTATCACGCGACAAACGGTAAAGTACAGCACTAAATATGTTATACAAAAAAATAAAGCAACGCTCTCTATCAGTAAAAACCGAAAGTACTTAGTTGCCAACCCAATAGAAGAGTAGATGGAAGTGTGCAGAATATGGAAATAAATATATTTTAATATTTACAGTGTTTGTCCTCTTATTAAAAAGCTGACTTTGTTTAAAAAATAACCCACATATATACAGGAAAAATATTTAATCACGTTTAAGTAGATATTTTGAGGAGTGAATATTTTAGTTTATATATTCAGTCGTTATAGACTATTTTTAAATATTAATTAGAAAATACAGAAATATTTAAAGAAATAGTTCATTTCAAATCAATTTATTTCGTAATAATTTACCAACATACGTTTTAATTTGGAAGACCAAAACGCTTTATTTAGTATTGACAAAAATAATGGAATCATCTGATTAGTATCATAATCCCCATTCGTTGAAACATGCATCATTGGTTGGATAAAACAAAGTAGAAAATGGCACACAAACGAATGTAAATATTATAATAAAAATGTATGAAACGTTGGAACAACAGTCATATAAAACGTCCAACAGCAATTTTATTCGGAGATAGGAATCACTTCTATTATATTTTGACATATCAAAGCGGTTTATCAGTAAGTCATTGCCGCGGTACCTCTAAATTAAACAAATGAATTTGCAAATACCCTCACATTCGGACACAATATATGAATCATAAAAGAACAAATACGGACTGACGTGATTTGCAAAATTACAATTCCTATTGTTGCGGATATTTCTATTTTGTAAATATAATATAAAAACGAACGCATAGAAATGTATGTAACATATTTATGTATAGAGTGGCAGCCATCTAAATGACACTGATTAATTTATAAATTTTAATTGTATGATGAAATTATATAGACAGTGTCAATACGCACAGCTATTCACATACATATAATATATTACATATTGTTCATGAACATTTATATACGAGGGTGTAATAAATATTCGGCCTGATCAAAGAAACAATTTTATTTCCTAAAACAAGTATTTACTTTTGTCATACGAGCGTAGTTTGACAAGTAGTGAGAATTAAAAAGAAAAACGAATTTTTTAAATACAAAATAATTTTTATTTTTCAATATCTTCTCCTAAAAGAGATTTATTCCAACGGTGCTCCAATGCCCTTATGTCATCTCTAAAATGCGATTTCGGAAGGCTTGCAAAATACTCATTTACGAAGATGATAAGCTAATCGTTAGACTAAAATTTCTTTCCACCTAGTGCCGTTTTCAATTTTGGAAAAAGGTGGAAGTCGGAAGGGGCTAGATCCGGCGAATAAGGCTCATGCGGTACTAATTGGAAATGCAACTCGTGAATTTTGGACATCGCAACTGTGCTAGTATGCGAGGGAGCGTTGTTGGTGCCATCACCTTGTTTGCCAATAAAGTGGTTTTCGCTTTCTTTGGAGGTGCAGAACCACGTTCTAACCATTGTTTCGACTGTTGTTTAGTTTCGGGTGAACTGTAGTGTATCCAAGTTTCATCGCAAGCAACAAATCGCCTACAAAAATTAACCTGATTCCCCTTGTAAAGGCCCAAACACTCATTGGAAATGCGCAAACGAGTGAAGTTTTGATCAGTCGTAAGCAATCGCGGCACACATCATGGTGAAAGCTTGGAAAGGCCCAATTCTTTCGTTAAAATGTGGCGTACGCATTCTGTTGAAATGTTTACCGTGTCTGCTATGTCTCTCACTGTGAGTCGTCGATCTTGCGTAATAATATTATGGATTTTTATAACCATTTCCTTAGAAGTCACGATTTTGGGTGCTCCAGAGCGCGCTTCATCAACACAGCTTGTTCTATCACGTTTAAATTCATTTACTCATCTACTTATTGTGGCGGATGATGGAGCAGATTCACCTAATGGTTCCCGTAACTCATCTTTTATTTCGGTAGCTTTCATACCCTTAATTACGAAGTATTTAATCACCGCTCGATACTCTGCTTTTTCCATTTTAACAAAACGACGTGTTGCATCTTTTTCAATCAGCTGTCGAAAATAAACTAATCAACCGATTTATCTAAATATCGGAATGTAAACATATAATTAGGCAACCTTAATTACAATGCATTTGTTTTCCCAATTAGAGCGCCACCTATATGTCATTCTCACTACTTGTTAAACTATCCTCGTAGTTGTATTTCAACCTTGCGCCCTTAGTCTAGAGGTGTTCGAGTCTTTCTATCTAGGCTCTCTGTAAGATCGTTCAAGTTCTCAAATCAGACATCGGTTTCGGCTTATCTTATTGATTTCCAAAACCAAAAGCTCGTTATCTATTTTCTAAAATTTGGAAACAAGAAAAAATCGCCTAGTTTTACGAATAAGATACGTGCGAGAGCAACTCAACGTACATCGATCATTTCTTCATTCTTATGATGAAACTGGTTTTTTGTCTTTGACGAAGGTAGTCTCATGACCTTGATATGGGTGTCTAATTTGTTATTCCATATAAAACTATTCTGTGAGGATCTTCCTTTTTTTCAAGCTAATCGATGGGCGCTACACCACGTGCATAACGATAAATAGAAGCTAATGTCTTCCTAACCAACGAAACATTTTTTGCTTTTTTTTGAATTATGTAAATAGACATTGACTAGAAAGAAGTTATGAATCCAAGTCTTAAAAGCTAAAAAGGGGTGAAATAATAATAGCATTTTATTCGAATTCAAATAAGGGACAAAATATGCTATGCAGATCTTTAAATACCACGGTGGATCAGTGTTTACCTAGACTAAACCTAGACTGAACTTCTTAGTAAAAATATATTTTATTTTCAACGGATTCTCCTGGTAAGTTATTAGATTTAGTTCACCGATATTTAAGTCTTTTCACTGCTTCAGAAAAGTAACTTTTATGAAATTATTCGAAATATCCGTTAGTTTCAGTGATTAATTTCCCATTAGATTTAAATCTCTTGCTATCGAGACATGCTTTCAGGTTAGAATAAAAGCTGTTCTAAATGTAGTTTGTAAATTTTTTGCCACTGAAACAGGCAACGTGTGAAACACGTGCATTATTTTTAAGAAAAAGCAGTCACGTCTTCTTTAAGTGGAGCCTTTTACATTGTATTGCATCGCGCAGTTGTATGCAATGTATGCATAGTATTCGCTTAGTATTATTTATTATTATTTATTTACCTTGCTAAAGATAATCACTAGCACCTATAACTTTTCCGGCTGAGTGTACAATCTTTACTTTGTTTGGAACACTCGTACCAGCCTCAGTCGACTGTATAGTGGCGTATCTAGGTTTAATCAACTGTTTTTATTTGGCATCAAAAGTCTTTTGGATCATATTTTAATTTTTTTAAATTGAGGACATTCTTGGTCTACAATTATTACTTCATTATGCAAAATCGAAACCACTGATCCATATGAAATATATAGAGCCTCCTGCAATTTTATTCGATGGTTATTTGGTACCTCATAATCCACCTTTTAATAATTTCTCGAGTATATGCGTCTTTTGGATATCCACATCCGCGAAATGTACTAGTTCGGTCACACTTAAACTCCGACATCCATAGTTTTATGATGGAAATCGGTGAAAATTGGTCACCTTTAACGGATTCGGACTCAACTTCGACTCCTTCGTTTATTTTGCTCTTTAAAAGTAATAACTTAATCAGTGACCAGTAATCCACTTTTTCATGGGCTATTCTAAATTGCTACTTCTGTCTTGATTTGGATTTATTCTTCTTGCATTAGATTTATCAATACAATTTACATAACTTACTATTTTGAATTTTTGCTTAAATTTTAGTTTTACTTCGCTGTTGCAAACTGTTTCTGGAAGTGATTCATTTTATTTCTTCACTCTTTTGTTAGTTACGTCTACAATATAGTAAAGATAGAAGATGAGAGATTATGAATGTATCTACTTTAAGAACAGCAGCCATTTTCTTCTTTTTACTTTTCATCTTTTTCATTTTTATATGTTTAATGTTCAATGTTTACTTATTGTAGGGTCGATTTCAAGATTTTTAAAATTAGGGGCGTTAAATGCATCCATTTAAACGTAAAAATGCAATACTGCCTGGCATTATTAGTTTAACTTCTGTAGGACTTATTGTTTTCTCATAATTATAATTTTATAGTGCATGTTACTGCACTAAAGGAATTAGAAAACATTTCTACAAATTAAAACAAAATGTTTACAAATTTTTTGATACTTTAGTTACTTTGAACTTTAACGCGCTTATGTCAACTGTCCTACAACAACTTTATTCGATCCGAAAAAATCCTCAATATATGCATCAATCTCCTCTTTCAATTGAATGTCGTTTGCAAAATGACGTCCTCTGAGGTGTTTCTAAATAAAAAGATGTCGACCAGAGCTAAATCCGAATTGTACGCATGGTGGGTGGTCCAGGTCAAAGTAGTTATATTCGCGGAGGATGGGCTAGGCGTTGTCTGCTTTGTGAACACTCTTATTGTCATGAAAAAAGAGGATTACCGTAGGTAACAATTGTTATTGTAATTCTATTTAATATGTGTTCAACAAGATTAACTCCTGCTTGGTCCCACAAAGAAGCAGTAGCTATAAGGTTCCTAGGTAAAGATTGCGTGCGGGCCTTTTTTTGAGGCAGAGAATCTTTATAGCATGGATTATAATTTTGTTTCTAGATGCGAGTGATGTACCTATTTGTAAGTCTCAGCCTCTGTCACTATCTTAAAGAATATCTGTTCCATGCAATACTAAATAAATCTTCGGGCATTAATTGATTATAGACAAGACTCTATAAAGTGTCAGTTCGACATAGCAAATGTACAGATACATACATATAATACAAATCTAGAAGACTGGAATTTTCTTACTGTAACGCGCGATAGACAATAGAAAATGTTATAAGCGACTGCAGTCTAAGAATTTGCGATGACTTTCAGTTAGACATAGATGCCTTGTGAAATTTCGCATTGAATGGAATATAATTGAATTAGTTCAACTCTTTGTTTCCTGGTAAAATGTGTGAGGATATGACAAGTTTTTTGTGCTTTAGCTGAAGACGTCCGTGCCATCAAAGGAATGGGATATATTTTTGCATTTAAGAAATTGTTGCATTTATGTTTAAGGTACGAGTATTTCATACAACGGTGGACATTTCTTTATTTTGGAAAAAATTAAGCGACTTAGTTGAGTTTGAAATTTTATTATGTAAAGAATTGAGGGTGTGCTTTTTCGTTATATTTTACTCTTTTACTTCCGTAACAAGACTGACCCATGTCAGTCTTGCGAAAAATTGCGAAATTCCTTGCTGGTGATTTTAATCTTAACGACGTTTCTCGGACATGGAAGTCCACTAAGTTTGCTGACGACAAAGTGATTGAGTCAAATCCACGTCATATGGCATAAGAGATTGCAGAAACGCATTTTTTTGCCATTCAAGCGTTCAAGATCACACGAGAACGGTAGGATACGTTAGGAAACTCGATGTTTGGATCCCACATGAACTCCAAGAAGTTCACTTGAAGGCAAGTTTAAACAACGTAGGCAATTGCTTGTTTTCAAGATGTAAAGTTGTTTGTTTTCATGATAGTATGGTGTGTTAGTAGATTCAAATATCACCGCTTTCTACGGTTGAATAGTAAGATATATGCTGGTAAGCATAGTGAGTTTAAATCTTACCAGCGAGCAGAAAATTAAAACAAACATTACTGCAACGTATCTTCAATGTTAAAAGTGCCACGTAGGCTCGCTCCTTAAACATGAGAAAAATCGTCTTTTTTTGACTAATAATTGCTGTTGAGAAGTGAATTGTTTACAACAATGTGATGTGAAAACGGTCTAGGTCTCTACCTGAAGATTCTTTTCAAATCGAAGGCAGATATTCATAAAAGAAGTAAAATAAGTACTCTCGGCAATTGGACAATTTAAACGAATTTATTTTCTAGAAATGTCCAGAGATCGTTAATCACAAAGGAATGATATTCCAGCACGACAACGTGAGGCCACGTAGAAGCTTGATCGTCCTTCAAAAGTTATTTTATATTATTAACCTATGAAAAACAGAAAATATTCTAGTTTTTAATGAATTGAAAATAATTGTAATTACAAACAATTAATTTAATTAATTAATTCAATTTTCAAGTAGTACGTATTAAGTAATTTCATTTACTTTGATCTACGTTCATATTTAAAAATTTTTATTAGAACTATGTGTAACGAGGGATCTCTTTGCATAATTAAACACAAACTAAAGTAGTTTCTAATATTAATTTTCCCATATAAAACAGCTTTCTGTTTAATTAGAGCATGTCTGCAATCTATAAATTAATGGTTCCATTTATACTAGTATAAAGAACATAAATATATAGAAGTGATTTCAGATGATCTCCTATATGATTTTCACTAACCTAATATCGGCTGATTGAAATTCGAGACAAGCAAATGTCGATAAGTTAACGTAGATTAGAGTTAAATATTTATCTTACAATATAAATTACACCAGTTGTGAATAAAATTGTGAATTAAAGTTACGTCGTGTATAGATAATGTTCACTGTTCAATCAATCTTTATTTATATAATAAAGTCAACTGTTTGATCTAGGAAGGTATTGACATTGAATCGGTCTATACCATTGCCATTTATGATGAAAATCTGTTATTTTATGCTGTCATTTTATGCTTTCTAAAGTAACTTTTATGTAGGACTTCTTGTGGAATGGGTTACAATTTGTAGTAAATACATATTGCAACGTATTCAGCGAATGAAAAATTTAAAATACGTACCATGTAAGGTATTTCAGTTCAGTCTCTATACAGAGTATTCCTTAATAAAACCAGTATACCTAGTCCTGCCATAAATACTGATATAAAGGTTTTTAAGTACAAAAAGAAAACTGTTAGTTTTTAAATTAAATTATTTTTTGATAGTTTATTTCGGCAATAGTAATCTACAAAATACAATGCAAATTACTCGAAATGGCCGCCATTTGCCTTAATACAACGCCGAAGTCTGCAGGGCCACTCATCAATCGCTGTACGGACGATATCCATGGGAAAATTGTCGACTGCTTTTGTTAACGCTTGCTTCAATGATTCCAGGTTGCGATGGGGTCTTCTACAGACCATGCCCTAGAATATTGACCACAGTTTGTATTCGAGCGGATTTAGGTCTGGGCTTGCTGACGGCCAATAGTCAGTACTAATAAACTTAGGTACATGATTTTTAAGCCATTGCTGAGTTGTTTTGGCCTTATGAGCGGGCGCAGAGTCTTGTTGGAATATCCATGGTAGGTTTTGGAACATGGTGTGGTTCAGGGGCTCCACTACTTAAAATGTCTCGTTGATAGTTTTCGGCCGCTGTTTTAACACCTTTTTCACAAAAATGCAAGGAAGTGACATCGTCATAGGATACTCCCCACCAAACCATCACTGAAGCAGGAAAATGACCTCGCTGAATCCTTGGCACCACTTCACTGGCTTCCTTGGAGGACCGTGCATACACCGTATCATTCTGCTTGTTAAAAGTTTCTTCCACGGTAAAAATTTTTTCATCAGAAAACAGAATTTTTTTGTAACGCTCTTTGCCGTACAACGATATCAGGTGTCTGCATTTTTCTTCCTATTCTTTTTTAATTCAACGTTAAGGCGCTGTCCTGTTTGTCGTTTGAAAGCTCCAAGTCCTAGGTCTTGTTTAATGATACGGCTCATGGTTCTCGGAGCAATACCCATTTCACGAGCCATGATTTTCTGTTTGCGGACAGGATGTCGATTGATGCGGGACCTCACAGCATTGATGGCCTGTGGTGTACGAACTATGCGAGGCCTGCCAGATCTTTTACGGTTGATTACATTTCCAGTATCAACGAATAACTTAACAGTACGATACACAAACACACGCGTAATATTTAACGGATTCAATAAATCAAAAATACGGGCTCTTTCTATTCCACACTTATGAAGTGCAATAACCGCAATACGGCTCTCTTTATCCGACCATTCCATAATGACGACTGACGCTATAGTGAAATTGTTCGGCACTTTTGTAAAGCATATACCAAATATATCAAAGCTTGCTTCTTTTAATTTAGGTAATTAAAGTATGTAGATTAAATGAAAAATTCTAATTTTAATGTAAATGCAAAATTAGATATTTTCAGTTTCATGAAAGCACATAACTATGCGCTTTTATTATCATGTAGCTATTAACTGTAAATCATTTATGGTACATAATTATGCAATAAATGATTTACTTACAGTTAGTACTTAGAACAGTTTATTTATTCCCAATTTATCGTAGTTACATATTAAGCACCGTAATACACTAACCTTGCGAGCTATTTAGATCACGTTTGATTGGATATATTGGATAAATATTAGATCTTCTAAAAAGTGTTGTCTTGCCTTTGTTTTGCAGAAGAGAGTCGTTAGTAGATGGCAGTGAAATATTTCTAAGAAATTCTCAATGCGTAGTTTAAATACGAATAGTTTACTTTGTACTTATAATATATGCAAAATTTACATTAGGGCGTATGTTTGCAAATCAGAATATAACCAAATAAATACCCAGGATTTTAAATAGCATGTGTGCAAGATATTAATAAATATTTTGTTGGTGTATGTTGATAGCAATGTACCTAATTCCCACGTAGAGTTATTCTGCGATCTACTCGCCACCTTTTTTTACAACTACTCGTTCCCTTAGTCGATCTAAATTTTTAAAATTGATGAAATTATCGAACAAGAAGTTTGCCATAAATTTTCTGTTGTTCTTTAGTTCTGGATATTTATTAATTATCTGTTTATGCAGTATCGTTCCGTGCTTTCCGGGCTTTCGTTTTCGCGTTCGTTTCTGACTTTGTTTTTTTGTATTAGTATGGGATTTTGAACTTGTTTATTTGTTGTGTCCACATAATCACATGCTTTCGGTTGGAATGAATGAGCTGAAAGTCAGTAGCTTCAGCAAAATTTGCATCCTTGTTTGATTTCTGGAGATGTTGGGTGGAGTTGCTGTTCTTTCCTTAGCTGGTGTTACGTACTTGTGGATTTGGTAAATTGCAGGTTTCTGCCTCGTCCATCATTCGCATGGGTTTTCTCCATTGCTTGTCTACTATTATCTCATAAAATTGGGTATTAATTTTAAAGCTATTGACAGTTGGACATATAGTCAACTGTGGAATTTGCCTTTGTGTGTCATATCAAGTGTCTTCTTCACCAAATAATTTTAATTTGTGGAGAGCTTGGAAGGACGTAAATAGCTGGAGAAATACAGAGGCTTCCGTGGACAGAGTTGCCAGTTCCCTGATCTAGACATATCTTCTGCCGGGATCGGAAAAGGGTATCTACTCGCTACCTTCTTATTATTACTATTATTATTTGTATGCCACAATAACAAACATATATTTCATAGGCATCGATCTAATACTTCATCACTTACTTTTTAAAAATTATTATTAATTGTCTGCGATTCTTTTTACACATTAATTTCTTCGATAATTACTTTGATTACCGGGGTCGATTAGAAAAACTCGATTATATACAACCATGCTCAAATGTATTAGACACTTTACGAATTTATGTACTTACATATATATAGAGTTTATATAGTTTAGTCAAAAGAGAGGTGAGGAAAATAAAACTGTTGTGAAAATTAAGTACAAAGTGTTATTTAGTAATATAGTACAACTTATCAATATTTTGTCGCTCCGCCCTTTGCCTTAACGACAGCTCGCACTCGTCGAGGCATAGTTGCTACTAAATTGTAACACTCTGCCGGTGGTATTGCAGCCCATATTTCGCGAATTTTTGTTGATAATTCTGCTTTTGACAGGCATTTATGTTCCGTGATCTTAGTTTTTAAGATACGCCACAAATTTTCAATGGGCGACAAACCGGGATTTTGTGGCGGCCAATCCAATACCTTCACTGTGTTTTCCTCGAACCAATGCATTACAGCTCCTGATTTGTGGCAGGGCGCATTATCTTGCTGAAAAATGTATTGTGGAATATCCTGGTCGAATAGTTTTAGCACAGACGGTTCTAATACTTCCTCCAACATGGCTAAATAGCGTTGGCTATTCATCCGTCCATCGCACAGGTACACCGTATGCAGACATACAACCCCAAACCATGATACTACCACCTCCAAATTTTACTATGAGAATGATACATTGTGGTTCATAAGCTTCCCCTTGCCTACGCCGAACGTATAGCGTCCCAGGTAGTCCCTAAAGCTGCCTGGCAAAAGTAGAAAGTTAGCACTTAGACAGGATTAATTTTGTTTAATGTTACATGTAGACTAAATTGCATACAACGATAAGAATATTAGTCATGAAGATGTACTTACATACCTCGATATTCGATTCATCAGACCAAAGAATCTTCGACCACTTCTCGATTGTTCAATTTTCATGTTGGTTGGCCCATAAATACCGCTTCTTTTTATGAGCGTCAGTTAAAAGCGGTTTACGTCGCGCTTTACACCCTCGTAAACCAGCACGCAGGAGACGCCTTCTCACTGTTTGCGCAGAAACTGTTACGCGATAACGCTGTTTCAGCTCATTGGCGAGCTGTTTCGACGATTTTTTCCTATCACTGAGAGCTAGTCTTTGTAAAATTCTGTCTTCTCTAATCGAGGTACAGGGTTTTCTGCCACTTTTTGGTCAGTTAACAAACGACCCACTCTCTTGATAGCGACTAATGGTTGTACGGACTGCACATCGCGAACATTTTTTTTTTGCAATTGCAGCTATTGATAACTTCTAGGAATGCAGTAGCACTATTTGGGCGCGTTCCCCTACCGACAACTCGCGTGTTTTGGGCATTTTTCTTCAACAAATAACTGACACAACGTGAAGAAATAGGATAATCTAATTGATCTCTACCACAAACTCACAAACGCACGTTGCTCACACACTGCTAGAATGACACTAAATTTCTAAAGTCCACAATTTCCCCTTTCCACCTATTCTTTTCAATAGGGGATTAACTAAGGTATTCAAAAACGCATTTCTGTAAATACCATTAACTATTTTTACGGTAAATTTCCGTCAGATTTGGATAATACCGAGAATAAGGGTTTTTACCTGGTGTGTCTAATACATCTGAGCATGGTTGTATAAATAACTATATGCATTTTTTTTACAAAAAATTAACTTTAATATTTACTTTTAGAGCGCTGCGAAGAGTAACAAGTTTTTCAGGATTGCATACAAATTTATTCAAATGCTCAATGATTAAACAAATATGCTGAGCTCCGCTCTTCATTTTGGAAATAAAAGTCATCAAATAGACATCTATTATGCTCGTAATATGGAAATAATGTACCTAATTGGTTCTAGTAACGGTTTTAAATTGAGAAATTGCGACATACTTACTAGAAATCTACACCGGATATTTCAAATTGTACGGTGAATGTAGCAACCTTATATAAATGTTAACAACTTGAATCAAGCTGGTAAAATAGGTCGCCGTGTGTTTCATATAAATACATTTTAATAAGTGTTTATTTATGTAATCAGAAAATGCAAGTACATTATCGTTAGCATATTAGCTGCCGTAAAGTTCTTATTTACATATATATCTGTGATCAAAAATAAGAAATTATGCAGTTATTGGATTATAATATTCCGCCATTATTATACTATTATTAAAAAGTTTCTCTTGTATGTTTGATAAGATTTTCAGATAAATTATGTAAACTTTTTTGTTCGAGATAATAAAGTCATTTGCGCGAATGAAATTACAGTTATTTGCTTATTGTGTCCTCGTGAACTGTATTTGATACGTTTGTTAAGATTGAATATAAATATTTGCGAAACTAAGCCAGCTTTTTTATTGACTTTTTTGTAGGCGGTCTCGGGAAAATTGAATGACGCTTTTGAATATTCGATGGCACCTTCGCAAAATAAATAATAATATCCGCTTCAATTCTTTTGAGAGAATTTCTGCATAAAATATCGGGTTATCGGGAAAGTCCCGATGTATTTTTCCTGTTTTTCAGGTCATATATTACTACGAAAAAAATATCAATCAATTATATACTTCAAGAATGTTTTTACATTTTATATATCTTTATTCATATGATTTTCTATCTTCATCAGGGTAAAGCTTAAAAGGTGTTGATTTACAGTCTCGAGAAAGAAACGAGCAGATATTTAGGGTACAAAATCCAACGAGTATGGCGTATGTAGCAGCAAATTCCATCCAAGGTTCAATAATTTTTGACCAACGATCAAATTTGTGTGTGGTCTCATGTTGTTTTACCTAGACGATATATTCGTTTATAACGAACAAATGCCAATGGTGCGTACCTGAATTAATTGTTTCGTTTCTTGGTGAGAGCTCCAAAAATATGACACGTTTAAAATCTCATTATAGTGAAAGCATAATCTTCCTTTGGTGAATGTCTGTCTACTACGATTTTTGAGATAAACTTTCTGATTGTGAATAAAACTACTTGCACACTATTGTGGTGAACAAAAAAAAGGATAGCTTTCCTTCTGTTTAAGGAGTATATCGCAGATGTTTATAGGCATAGTCAAGTAAATTTTTTTAAGTGGATGAAAGAAAAAATATCGAGCTTGGCGACTAATTTAAGCTTTTTTATGTGATTCAACAGTTAGTTGAATGATGGATGTTTAGCGTTTCTGTAATCTCTCCCGTCGTGTCCTATTTGACGTGGATTTGACTTGATCGAAGCCTCTGTTTTGCCGTCATAAATCTCAGTGTGCCTTCTTGACTGAAAAACGTCGTTAAGATTATAATTACCAGTTGGAATTTCGGGAAACATAATTGGCATTGACATTTTTGTAGAGGACTGTAGAGCACGCAGCTTTTCATAAGCTTGACGTACGGTTCTTCCCTTTACGGAAGTAAAAGGGGAAATTATGACGAAAATGTGCGTTTTGGCTTTCCATTTTCAAATTAAAAAATATGAGTTACTGAACATCAGAATCTCGAAGAATAGTAAAATCCGTTTAAAAATGTTGGATCGGACAAACCGATAGAAAAAAAAAGAAAGTGAAAGTTTACGATGAAGTGGAGAGAAGAAATCGAGGAGAGAAAAAGCAGATAACGAAGTGGAAAAGAAATGTATTGAAAACAATTGGGTAAAATTACAAAACATTAGCTTTGCTCGGGTCCTAAAAGGTCCCAATAAAGTTAGTGTTTATACGTATGTTCTCGTGAAGAAAAGATAAAAAGATTAGTTTTGGGGTTTCCTTGAAGTGCTAGTTCTTCTGTTTTGATATGAACCACTATTTGCGTGACGTATCAATGCTATCTTCGACATCTCCTTCAGTCCGATCAACATTTGTTGCTAGAGAGTATAATAGTATAATACCTGTTGGGCAATAAAGGCATATTACTATTAATAAATAATTTTAATTAACTTTTTGTGCTATGGCATCATTTGTTACACAAATATCAAGATGCTAACGATTTTCATTTATTTACTGTAGTCTATCGCTATAAGAAAAACTTTTAAATTCTTTCTATATAAACTTGCCTGTTATAGGCGGTATAATTGTTACAATTTATTAATGGTGAAAATGAAGAAATCGCATTAATTTTAGATGAATTAGGTTACAAACTTCACATTTTACGCTTAGACGTTTCTAGTTGATGATATTAATGGGATAATCTATCTTTAATGCAAGTAGTGTTGTTCAAGTTGAGGAATACGCTGCAATATGTCTCTTTCTGGGCGATCTATTGTGTTCGATTTTTACTTTGCTGTTGTTAACGTTCCCAAGTTTAATTATGTCTTTGTAATGTTAATAATGGTGATGACTTAATAGTCTCTTTTTCGATAATAGAGCACGTATGGATATACTTACATACATGTACACGCACGTGTATGTGTGAACTAGTTTATCTATTTATGAATGATGGTCTTTTCCTGATTAAGTCATACACTTGTAACGATAAAGTATTCTATCGTAGTTCCTGTTTATATTGTACGCCAATTATGGTTATTTAATTACAATTTATTTGCGTGTTCATCGACTTGTGGCAATGTGGTTTTAATACATTTCTTCGATAATTATTAATAACATTGCGTTTACATAACTTTCTTGGGTAATTTATGCAAGCGTGTGGAGTTTAGCAATAAGATTCAACTTATTTACATAAATTTTCTTTTGCTCTATTATGAAACACGTTCAATATTTTGTATATATGTATTTGTTATATAAGCGAAAAAAAATTTAAAAGCTTTTATTGAATAAGACAATTCTAACAGATTTTTAAATTGTCTTACACTAAGTTTCTGTCAATTAGAAAAAGTAGTAATATTGCAATTGTAGGTTTTATGATTTGAATATAATATACGCCCCAGCGTTGTAGACGCTATCAATTTTTCGATCTAACGCGTTCATTCATGTTGGAAAATGATTTCATCCTTCTATATTACCTAAAATGATAAAGGGAATGGGTGAAAATTCCCGGCTTGTTGTTATTATTGTTATTTGTCAGTGAGTGATACAATAAGATGGATCAGTAATTGGTGAATCTGATGAAAAAAGGCAGGATTAATAAAAAAACTTTTAAGTTTTTCGAGCTACGAGGGAGCGTTTTTATATTCGCGGAATGGGGGACAAGGGGTGGAAATAAAAAACCAAATTATTTTTCCTTTTCAATATATTCACCTGCAAGACGGATACATTTTTCACATCTTTCAATTAATTTATTTATACCCTCATAAAAAAATGATTTCTCTTTATCTGCAAAATACGCCGAAACTGCCTCCTTGACTTCATCATCGGCAGTAAATTTTTTACCCCGCAGCTCTTTTTTCACTTTCGGAAACAGGTAATAATCACTCAGGGCCAGGTCTGGGCTGTAGGGTGGGTGATTCACAATTTCGAAGCCCACTTTATGCAGGGCAGCTAACGCAACGCGGCTCTTGTGGACGGGCGCGTTGTCGTGCAAAAGCTGAACACCTTTTGTCAATTTTCCCCGTCTTTTCTCTTTAATGGCTTCTTTTAGTCGCTCTAATATTGAAGCATGATATTCTCCGGTTATAGAAACACCTTTATCTTTATAATCAATCAACAATATTCCTTCCGAGTCCCAAAATACCGTTGCCATGAGTTTCCCAGCTGATTGTGACACTTTAAATTTCTTGGAAGGTGCTGTGCCCTTTTTATGCCACTGCATGGAGTCTTGTTTGCACTCAGGTTCATAATGATGAACCCAAGTTTCGTCTCCAGTAACAATTCCACTCAATACACCATCCTTGTCTTCATTACAGAGGTCCAAAAATGCACGCGAACACTCTACGCGCTGTTGTTTTTGCGGCGGCGTGAGCATTCTCGGCACCCATCTTGCGCTGACCTTAGACATGCCGAGATGATCGTGTAGGATTTTAAAAATTGTTGTATGGGATACTCCAACCATTTCTGCGAGTTGTTTCTTCTTTAAGGGATTCCCTTCCTTGTTTAAATAAACTATGCCACTTGTACACCATGGTTTTTCCTGGACAAGAGTCGCCGTAAACCAATGACATCTCATACATTATGGTCGCGACTGATTTTCCTTGCCTGGTAAGGAACTTTATAACGGCACGATATTCGATTTTTTCCATATTTCACTTTTCACTCCTGATTATGTTACTTGGTTGACGATAGCTCAAAGACTAACTGTCTAATAACAATGAAACTTCGTATTTATACTAATCATGAGTCGCTGCACAGGCCACGCCCCCAGTGCGCCTACTCACCCCTCTACAACCCGCTCATTCCGCGAATATAAGAACGCTCCCTCGTATCAATCTGGCATACATTCTTACTAAATTATTTAGATCTTTCTATACCATTTGGTACAATCCTTTTCTTTGCTTTCCGTCGAACTTCATTTCCAGTTGCAGTTTTTTGTTTCCAGAATTTGTGCATTCTTCTGGTTCCAGGTTTTCGGAGGACTTCCCCATCTTCTGACTTTATCCTATCTCGCCTCCTAAATAACTTCCACAAGATTATCGTTCTTCATTCTGACAAGGTGACTGAACCAACTTAATTGTCTTTCCCAATTGTATCCCATATATCAACTACATGAAAGCTTTTCTTAATGGTATCAATTCTAATTTTGTTGAATCTGGAAACATCCTCTATTCTTCTCAATATTCTCATCTTAAGCGGAGTTGTTTAGACTTTGACGCTATCTGTTAAAACTAAAGATTCACTCCCATAAATTACAGTTGGTATGAATACTGTCTTACAAACTTAACTTTGGTCTGTTTGGATAGTTCCCTCTTGTTTAGAAAAACCAATTTTAGGACATGAAATAGTCGTGTTGTTGCTTTATTTCTATTATCCACATCTAATCTATTTGCAGATGTTTATTCTTTGACCTTCTGTTATTATTTTAACTTTTTTTTCTCTGAAGTAATTTCGATGGAGCCTGTGGTTGATTAACTGGATCACTGAAGGTTGATACATAACCCCTGGCCACATTAATTTTCGTATTCCGTATACGTATTTCGACAACTAAGTTGTCATTATCAGCAGATAATTAAACAGTGTCACGCCTGGACAACTACGGTAAAAATACTCGTACGAATCGCGTGCTGAATTTGTTTTTCGCAGGGGTATTTTTACCGTAATTTCTGTTTAATTATCTGCTGATGACGACAACTTAGTTTTCGAAATACGTATACAAAACGCGAAAATTAATGTAGAAAGGGGTTATATATCAACCTTAAGTGATTAATATTGTTGAAAAAGATCATTGAATCTTTTTCTCTTGGGATTAAATTTTTTTCATCTCTTCAATTCAAATGCTTTTGGTAAAGTTAGTACTAGGTCATCTACATATAGAAATTCTTTTGCGTAAACCTGTTGATGATAATTAGTTCCAACTCTTTGATATATATTCGTTCTTTTATAATTACTTGTGACAACTACCTGCACCCCAATACTACTTGCATAATCTTTCAACAGCTTTAGAAGTTTCATCCATGATTCTATAAAAAACGTGCAAGTGATAAATTTTTCTGTTACAGATTACTGGTTTCTAATAATATTATTTATTCTATTATGATTTCAACGGCACCAATTTAATATTTACCTCAATGTTTTTTCCATTAGTGAATCGAACGGTTTCGTATGTATACTGCCCATGTTTATATATTTTTCTTTTCACATAGCAGTATGAAAGACTATTCATCATATTATGAATATTAACAGAAGGAAATAGAATGACAATAGCCATAATAGGAGAAGTAATTCATACTGAAAAGAGTGAAACTTATGAAATATTTGTGTGGAATGAAAGAAGACATCGAGAGGACTTATTCTGATCTGTATAAGGGGACAAATATATCCAACTATATATATTATTCATTGTTGAAGACCTTTCCAAGTTAGTGGTAGTACAAAGATATATAGCATTTTTTATGCTCACTGTATAGAGCAGAAACTTAGAAACTGGAACAGATTTTGAGCAAAGTACAATAATAAGAACACTTAAACTAAGATTCCTTGGAAGAATAGTAGGATCAGTAGAATAGATCGAAAACGAAAAGGAAAATCAGAAAGAAGCTAAGATCCAATTGAGAGACGATTGAGCTGGTGAGAACATGTGGTTAGTATGCCAAGAAATAGAATAATGAGTGAAGAAGAAAGGAAAGAGGAAGGCTGAAAAAGAACTAGCGTGCATGTGTTAAGTAATAAGAGTAGTGGTAGTGTGTAAAGGAATTACAGAGAACTGGAAGAAGTGGGGAGACTACTTTATTAATGAACCAAATCAGCCAATCTTAGCACCTCTATATCGTAGAACTAATCTTTACAATAATGGCAAAGAGTTATATTTTTCGGAATGGTTTCTGTTTTGCTTATATGAGAGCTGTAAGAAAACTGCATTAACGTAAGTGTTGATTGATATGCTCCAGATGCGTCGAGCTGATTTGAATACTAATCTATCTACACGTATAGTAGATCGACAGCGCGTGTTGTTCCATCAGACAACACTTCTATGCATAAAGCGTTAGTGTCCATGGCTGCTACTTATGAAGTCCTAACTTAATGAACACACCTCGTATTCACTTGACCCCCCCCCCATAACTAAAGTCGTTTGCAGAGGTCAGATAACAGTCCTACTAGGAAGCAATGGAATATTGGAGTATTGGTTGACGAAGTATTTACAAGTGCAGGGTGACTACGTCGAAGAAATAAGGACCAGAAATTCCTCTAAGCTATCCCAAAGTGGAGCATATCAGTCAATCTTCGCGTTAGATGTTCTACGTGAATCATGATATATAGAACCACCAGTTACTATTCAGCTCCACATAAGTTCAGTGGTATAAATCATACATTCAGGCAACAATTTTCAGAAGCTGTGTTTCATTAGAATATTATTGACTTGCATTTGGAATAGACGATCTAGGTGTAATCTCACCAGTTTTAGTGCAGTAGTTCAGCCATGAAGATGTCCCATACAAATGGGTACGAAACGTCGGCAGATATACTAGTGACGCGGTTCCAGCCCTGAAATCCAGAAGCAGATAGCATGGACCACGACCGCGGAAGTCTACGTACCAAATTAGGTGTAATCTCGTTTGAAAATACATGAAATATAATGAAACGCTGAATGCAACAGTACCCATTGCCACCACGGACTTTGGAAGAGTTTCGAGGAATGTGTGAAACATCGTCTAGAAACTAAAATTCGCTAGAACGATTGATAGAATTTGAAGCAAAGTACATGTTTAAAAAATGTTTTTCTTGTTTCACCAAGATTCTCTTTTATTTGTCATAAATTATCAATCAATGTTGTCTTTCTTTTTCAACTTCATGCTTCAGTTTAAAGAAGAAGCAATTTGCGTTTATTGAGGTGTTGTATTATTTCTTGTGTACGGATTTTTTCGCCGAAGAATATGTTTGGCTAGCTTCGAATAACAGTCTAAATGCACATAAATTATAATTTCCCATAAAATTATATTTTGTCGTAAAACTAACACGAAACTAAGATTTTCAAAGTTTGTTTTTAATATCATACTTATCAAACTGACTTTAATATATGTGAAGGATCAGCAAGTGTAGGCGGCCTAACTAATTTCATCCCTAGCTATAGTAACGCTTTGCTATGTTAACGTGTTCGTTTTGCTGAAATGTGCCACGTACCATATTTATACTTAAAATGAGTTTTCTTGTGTAATAGACGTTAATTGTTGTATGGTAGAAGGCACTACTATGCAGTAATTACTAAAATTAAATAAATGAAATTATGTACCAAAATAATAATTTCTTACATCTTTCGAATATGAATAAGTTAAATGATGGTGGCAAATTTCGTTGGAGATTGTTGTTAATTAAATTAGTGAAAAAAGGTCAAAAATTCCTTATCACATCAACGTTCGTATCCTATATACGTATTTGGACATCCAAGTTGTGTTCATCAGTTGCATTTGAGGCGGAAGGAGTGTACAAAATCTTCTGCGTGAGCTTTACCGCGGATCTAGATGCGACATTTAGTTGTCGAAATATATATACAGAGTACGAACATTGATCTATTAAGTTTTTTTTTTGCATTTTTGATTAAGTTAAATAATAGTTCAAGTATGATACATCAAAACTGTACTAATCTTATTTTAAAGCGCATTCCCTGTATATACTTTCTTATATATCTTCTAGAGTTGGATGAATAAATTTGGGCTACTTATAAATGAAAATTTAATGGGTCACCTTTCCTTAACGCACCCATATTTGCAATTAATCAATTAACAATTTTGATAGTAAAGATCAGAAGTACAAAACTGAGTGTCAACATTTTTATTGGAAGCCATAATAACTCTTTCGTCATGTAATTACTTCATCAGGTGAACGAAAACTGAGTTTTTGTCAGCTGATCTAGCCATTGTACTCAGTTTTAATTCACCTGATTGTATGACGTAACAATTGTTGCGTCTTACAATGTAAATTTTTAAATCCAGTTTTGTTCTTATTTAGGTTATTAGAGTAAGGTACTGTCACGTAATATTAGGCACTTTTAATAATTTTTGAATATGTCGCAAAAAAAACAACACCCAAGTTTTACTCCGCTTCATCATAATTACTTGTATGACATATCAATAAAATCTACCGTCGCTATTATAATATATTGGGTTGGCAACTAAGTACTTTCGGTTTTGTAGTATAAAATATAACACTTTTTTTTTTAAACAAAGAATCGTTTTTAATCAATTATATATCTTCCATTTTGCTCAATGACCTTTTGCCATCTTTCTTTCAGCTGCATGATTCCGCGTTCGTAAAATTTCTGGTCCTTATCAGCAAAAAACTGAACCAGGTGCGAGTAAAGGTCATCGTCATTTGTGAAAGTTTTACCATTCAAAGAATTCTGTAAACTTCGAAATAAATGGTAATCAGATGGTGTTAGATCAGGGCTATATGGGGGATGTGGCATCGCTTTCCAGCCAAGCTCCAATAGTTTCCCAGGAGTTGCCAAAGATGTGTGAGGCCTTGCATTATCTAGGTGGAAAACTACACCTTTCCGATTTGACAATTCTGGCCGTTTTGCTTTGATTGCTTCATCCAGTTTTATTAACTGTTGACAGTAAGCATCAGAATTGAACGTTTGGTTCCTTAGAGGCAGCTCAAAAAACACAATACCTTTGTAATCCCACCAAACTGACAGCACGATCTTTTTTGGATGCAATTCAGCTTTCGATGTGGTTTGAGCTGGTTTATCGTGTTTGCTCCGTGATCGTTTTCGAACTATGTTACTGTACAGGACCCATTTTTCATCACCAGTGATGATTCTTTTTAAGAAAGGGTCGTTTTCATTTCGTCTAAGGTGCATATCGCAAAAGTTGATTCTTTGTGTTAAATGAATTTCTTTCAATTCGTGAGGTACCCAAATGTCAAGCTTCTTAACTAGCCGAAGACATTTTAAATGTTTTTCAATTGTTGTGTGCGATACATGTAGCCTCTCCGCAACCTCTCGAATAGTTATATGACGATTCTCTTCAATTATGACTTTGATTTGGTCATCATTAACTTCAGTAGGCCGACCAGAACGTTGCTCATCTTTGAGGGAAAAATCTCCAGAACGGAATTTTTTATACCAGTTCTGACACGTGCGCTCTGTTAAGCAATTAGCACCATAAGCTTCACATATCTTTTTGTGAGCCGCAGCAGCTTTCTTTCCTTTACGGAAATAAAATAGTGAAATATGTCGAAAATGTTCGTTTCTGCACTTCATTTAAAATTAACCCACAACTAATAGCTTTAATAAAAATCGCGCACTACTTGCTTCTGAAGTTACGTCAATGTGACTAGTATCACGCGACAAACGGTAAATTACAGCACTAACATACGTTATACAAAAAATAAAGCAACGCTCTCTATCAGTAAAAACCGAAAGTACTTAGTTGCCAACCCAATATATATAAATTTATGTAATCCAAATTAATAAAGTTCGTCGGGTATTCGGCCAACTGTTAAGAAAATGAAAAACCGATCTTTTGTTTTATCCTTTATATTTCGCTATAAATTTATAGCTTCGTCAGGAGTTCTAAAACAATAACATGTACAATATCTTAATCATGCTCCTAATTATTATCTTTTTCTTACAAAAACTAGATTAATTTAAAAAGTTTAAAAATCATTAAAATGTGATTTGCCATACTATATACTAACACACAAAACTATAAACTATTATACTAGCGTCAGTGGTAATAGTTTATAGTTTTGTGTAGACCAAAACACTTTTAACAAATTTTAAATATATATATATATATATATAATCCAAATCAATAAAATATAAATAAATATATATAAGTAATATTAGGTTCTCGAGCTCCCCGCGATGTTGAATACAAGTTCTCGAAAGAATCGACATCTCGACGTTTCCATGACATTTCAATCATCTTCTTCGGGAGTTGCTTCGTAATGAAGCTCTGTGAGACTAGCTGTGGCTACTTCTCCCGTTGCTTTATATACTGGATCCTCGTAACTCTTCGGGTTACATCGGTTTTGGTTTCGGTGTAATGGGATTTTAATAAGTTTCTATTACGTTCTGAAAAAATCAGTCTGGACCGATTTTTCCAGAAGATGTCATTGAAACGCCGAACTTCTGTCCAACATCGTGGATAGCCCGAGAATCTTATATTACTCATACTTACAACCGCAAGAACTTTCGTTCGAACATATACATATGTATATGTATGTATATAATGAAAAATCCGATGTTTCTGCTCTTTTGGGTAAACTTTTCTAGCAGATATTTCGCCACAAATTTTATTTGACGTTTTAACCTAATTATTTATAAGTTCAATTGCAGTGGTTTTTGAAAAATATGCCTGAGTATTTTTAAATGTGCGTGTGCACAATAAATGAATCTGAACGAATAACATGATCGAACTATAATTTTTTTATAATTTCAAGCGTGACTTAAGCTGTAAAATATGTATAAAAGAAATAAATTGGATATTTGCGGATGGGTTATGTTTCCACTGAAAAGTGGTGGTGCTATGAATTTTAGCGTGGCGAATTGGTGTGGAGGCGTACGTAAGCTTTGCTCGCGTTGAATACTCTGCAATTTTACTCCAGTGTCAGTTTTAATTCCTTAAAAAAGTAGAATAAATAAAAATAAAGAAAATTATACGATGTTTAATCAAGGTAATTATTGTGGCAATGGGTTATATATCAGCCTTCAGTGATCTAATGCTCAATCACTGTATTTTCGAACTACGAAAGGTTATGTATAAGATCATTTTAATTTTTTTAAATGAATCTAAAAGCTTCTATGACCGAATCAACGCGAAAACTTAAATCAAAAATTGGCAAATAAATGGTAAAGCAGTAAAAAGAAATAAATCTTTAAGTCTACCATTTACTAAAAATACTAAATATGTATAAGTTCATTTTAATTTTTTTAAATGAATTCAAAAACTTCTATGACCGAACCATCGCAAAAAAAAACCAAAAACTGACAACTAAAGGATAAAAATAGTAAAAAGAAATACATTTTTAAGTATACTATTTACTAAAAATGCTAAATAATTCTTCTTCTGGCTTGCTGATACGGCTTATTTGCGAATTTACGTTTGTTAATAAGAATATTTACAATTTTGGGATACATTGTATGGTAACTTAAAATTGAAGACTAACATAATTATATTTTATTGAGATATTATGGAAGTTGCATAAAACTAGATAAAATAAATTTTTAGTGTCTACATCAAATTAACTCCGATGTATGGTAAAGGTTAGCGAGCGTAGGCGATGCAATTAATTTTATTTCCTAGCTTCAGAAACACTTTGTAATGCTAATCTGTCGATTTTATTAAAATATATAATGCTTTGTATTTACATTTGAAAGGAATTTTCTTGTAACAGGCGTTAATTATTGTCGGAGGGCATTGTTAACAACAAAGTAAGCGTTTGTTGAATAATAACCTGTATTTTATAAATATATTCTCATTTCTTTAAAGAGTGTGTAAAAATATTTCAATTTCAACCTTTGTGTAAAATAAGCAGCGATGTGGCTATTGTAAATAATGGCGTTGCTGAAGAGCAACGCATGACTGCGAAGACGTGGATGATCATCGAGAAAAGAAAGAAGGAATCTAACACAGTATAAAACATTGTGTACTAGAAGGGCTCCAAAGACTTTCTAAGATGAGAAGGGTAACTGAAGAGGCGAAGAGAAAATAACCATTATTATTACATACACAATTATCACCAGCCCGGTAAGCGGGCGATTGGGGTTCGATTACACACTGAAGGGCATGGTTTTTGCATTAATTTTCGCATTAATTATGACGCTATAATACGCAGAAAACTATGAGTTTCAATTAATTTACATCGCGAAATGCACGTAATTCTGTATACATAAGTGTGTGTATATCCAATTGCACATGCAATTAATAAGCCCTACTGCAGATATTCAATTAAGGATCTATTTCCATAATAATGGCGTAATTAAAGAATCGAATCTCACAGTTCTTGGTATGGCAGAGCATCCGTTTGATAAGCGAACAGCCGGGGTTCGATTTTTTACTTTCAGTAATTTCTGCCTCAATTATAATGAAGTAGTAAGCAGAAAATTATGAATAAATAAAGCACTAAGGAATAAATAAAACACTTTATCTAAATTTCACAATACTTTATATAAAGGCTTTTCCAATAGGGACTTGACAAATTTTAATTCAATTTGTGAACGTACCCTTTCAATAATCATCGAACTGTCACTGTCAATTTATTCAGTAAACTTAACATTTTCATCAGGGTAAAGTACAAGAACGAACAACGTCTGCAAATTATAAAAATTTACTACAGAAATTCGGAGTCGGTGACCGCTACTTTAAGAGCGATAACTCCGATTTTCGGTCGTAATTGTCGCCCTAGTAGACAGGCAGTAACAAGTTTAGTGAAAAAATTTGAGTCTACATATTCGTTGTATGATGTTGCCCTGCCAGTGAGACAACGGGTTGGTCGTAGTGTCGAAAATATCGCTGCCGTTGAAACGTCCGTAGCAAATGATCCAAATCAGTCAATTCCACGGCGTTCTCAAGAGTTGGGCATCGCCCAGACCACTTTATGGCGAATTTTGCGTAAGGATCTTGGTTTACACCCATACAAGATCAGGCTGACTCAAGAATTGAAGCCGATGGACCATTTGAAGCGACGTATGTTCTCCGATTAGGCTCTGGAAAAGATGCGCCAAGATGATCAATTTCATCGCAAAATTATTTTCAGTGACGAAGCTCATTTTTGGCTCAATGGGTTCGTCAATAAGCAAAATATGCATGTGAAAATCCACATGTGCTTCATGAAACACCACTTCATCCACAAAAAATAACTGTTTGGTTTTGCATGCCGGCGGCGTCATAGGGCCATATTTTTTCGTCGACGATAATGACCGTGACGTTACTGTGAATGGTAATCGTTATCGCGCCATGATTACCGATTATTTTTGGCCCGAATTGGAAGATATGGACTTGCACAACGTGTGGTTTCAGCAGGACGGTGCCACAAGCCACACCGCACACGTTACAATCGATTTATTGAAGAGTAAGTTTGATGAGCGTGTTATCTCAAGAAATGGACCAGTCGATTGGCCGCCTCGTTCGTGCGATTTAACGCCTCTAGACTTTTTTCTTTGGGGCTACGTCAAGTCATTGGTCTATGCCAACAAGCCGACAACGTTGGAAGAGCTCAGAGCCAACATTGAACGCGAAATAGCAGCCGTTTCGGCCGAATTGTGTGGCCGAGTCATCGAAAATTGGGTCCAACAAATCGACCGCTGCAAACGTGCCCGCGGTGGCCATATGAATGAAGTCGAGTTCCATTCATAAATGTTTTGATTGTACTTCAACCCGATAATAAAGTTTTTGAAATATCTCAAATGGTCTGCATTTTATTTTGAAAAAAAGTTGTCAAGTCCTTATTGGAAAACCCTTTATTTTCTGCGACTAGGTTCGCCTGTTAAGATATTATCGAGCCTAACGAGTTCTAATAGACGAAACTAGTCATAGTAAACATATAATAGGGTGTAAAATTTAAACAAAGTATTTTATTTATTCCTTAGTGTAATGGAATTTCACAAAGTAACGAACTCAACGATCAACTATTAGAAATTATGAGTTTCCAGAAAATAATCATGTTTTCAAAATATTAAACTATATTTTGTTAGTCTAAGTAACTTTAATATATCAGAGTTTGTAGAGCAATTTCTTCCATTGAATGTCCGAAAATCCTACTTTATTAGTTTTATCTCATTAGTAGACTTGATTCATATAACTCTGTATTTAATAGTAATGATAGATTTTTGGATCTAATGTTATATGTAAACAGCATAAACAGCAATATAGATATTGAACGCGTCTCTGTTTTACTGGTTTTTGAAGAAACATAGTTACACTTTAAGCTCATCCTCTGTCCCAATATTAACTGGGTATATGATTTTAGACAAATACTTAAATTTGCTGGTGCTGGAGATTGATCGTACCTAAATAATTACGCAGATGAGCACTTATGCATGGACCAATTCTATGAAATCCATTCCGCCTTGAATTCGTCTGCCTCCATATTATCATTTGCTCCAAATTTCGTTTTACTTTGTAATTTACAAGAAAATAATAAATATAATTTAGAACTGGGAATTTATTATCATAGTCTCCTGGAAGTCTTGGTCATTTTGACAGAGGAATTTTAAAAATTGGCAAGATAGATAGACATGTCAACTTTGCTTGCATATGCTTATTGTATTGGATCAACTCCGTAGAAAATATGTGATTCGAAGAATTTTTCGTCACTTCACTTATATTAGAAAGAATGCCTGCAGAATTCGACGCAAGAGTAAGTTGGATAATAACGAATATATCGGTCTTCAAGATATAGTTAATGTCTTTGCGAACCCGCTATCCGTATCATAACGCAGTATGAATTCTTTCTTTTGTTGATTATAATAGACAGTCTAATTAAGCCAGTAAACGATGCGTATGATGATTTTGACACCATATATAGTAAAAGCTAGAACTAGCACCACTAAAGCTTTTAAATTGGTCTTCAGAAACGGTACTTCGATTCGTTTTATATAGTCCTTCTGTAATACTATAGTATTTCTGCCATTTTCCAAAGACATGACAGAAGATATTCTCTGAGAGCTCCTCCTTAAGCTTTTATAGCCTTAACAGTATCTAATTTAGTTTGATACTGTCATTCTTTACGGTCTTGTTTGGTCAAGGATATATACAAGTCGCTTAAGGTTATGTCATAAATGTATGGAGGGAGCGTATGTTATCTTGGTGAAGGTCCCATTTTTTCAGAGCAGATTTTCTAGTAGCATGATCCATCATTACTTGACGCAACAAACTCTTACATTAAATGTAGCACCATGTGGGATTCTATGGGCACAAAGAATGTCAATCAAAACAATTTATGACCATAGGCGACGGAATATTGTCCGTGTACTTTTTAATGTTCAAATTTTATCCACAGTTTATAAAATCATCTTTCACCATTCTTCTTTTTTTACTTTAAATAAACTGTTTTCAATATTCACAAATCGCCATTCTATTCAGTTTTTGAACTCTTGATAGCAAATGCTCACTCCAGCGAACACAATTTCTAGGTTATGCAAGAAGAAACACTTCTAATAAATATTTCCTGAATAGAGTTGATAAGTAATTAAACATAGATCTGTTAGGATAGTTCCTACACCAATGTTGACAAATTTGTCAGTTAGCACAATAGAGCACTACTTTTAATACCTGAAGCACCTTGTAATTCGCATTTCCTCGGACCATCCTTGAATTTTTTATGCTATTGAAAACAAACAAATCTTGCTATAAACGATTTCCCAAAATCCGTTATATTCTAGAAAAAATTTCTGTCGCGATTTTGGCCAGGCGAATACAAAATTTGTGCTTTACGGATTTTAAAAGTGCGGCAACAGTGTCACAAATTCCGAGGTGCAAACTCAAGTAAATAGTTTGTTACAGTTGTTATTTTGGAAAATGAAAGAATGCTACTTGCATAACATTCTCCAATTTTTAAATTTTTGTAATTCATTGTTTAAGACCGTAATAAATTTACTCGAATCCTTTGCTGATTCTCCAAATAATAAGTATTATTTTTCATTTATTCCCACTAATAATTTATAAATGTCGTAGTATATATATACCTACTAGACATTATTTACTTAAAATTTAAGATGCCTTGAACGTAGAACATTAAATTAGATATACTATTGCAGAATTTGTTGCTTGTGTATATAAATATCATATTATTGGAAGTTAACCCATGATTTGATGAAGGAATGAGTGGTCGTTGTTAACTGTTTACACGAACTATTAGTTTTGTATATATAACAGGTATAGCATACACAATATATGTATATTATTACAGTTAGGAAAGCTAAATTTAATTAATAGCGGTCTATACGATACTTGTTGAAAAGTAGTCAACACACATGTAATTTGCAGTGTACGTTTGTCATACAGCTGTTTATGTTACGATTTCATTACAAGACAAGTTATTATACCACACCTTAAACGCTTTCCTACGTTTGCAAATATATGTTAACCTCAACACGTCAAAACCAACTGCATTCCCTAAATGCCTCACTCATAAATTAATTGCGATATTTGAATTCGAATTATTGATATGTGGGTTCTGTTTAGAGTTTCGATCTATATTTCAATGCACAATTTTGTTTTAATATACAATATATGTACGTATGTGAACATTTCTGAAAGGTCATATGTATATCTTGTTTTATTTGTGGTTGGAAGAAACTTATTAGATCTAAATTACACATTTGTATTATTCAATATTCCATTCCTTTTCTTAAATGTTTCGAATGTTACTGTTTACTAAAATAGTGATATCGCGAGAAATGGTTGTTTAGAAAGGACAAACAAAAATGGTAATAATAATAAGCACTAAAAATAAAACTAAAGCAATTAACAGGTGCGCAGTATCATATTTTGTTTACTCATTTGTACAATGCTCAGACACAGAGTTAGTCTCTACCAATATAATCATTAGAAAAACAGCCGCAAAACGTCGTACACATCAACATTCTCAGATAGCACGGTTTACATTACTCAGAGAACAACGAGGTAAAGCTTTTATCGATATAAAAAGATACAAACTATAAACACATAAACAACCTCACCTACATTCTGACCATGAAGAACAACATCAGTTACAAAACAATAATAAAGGTAAATATCAAAAGCACACCATTAAATTCCAGTAACGTAAATTTCAATCCAGAAAAACATATACGAAATAACCAACAACAATAAAATATTAATCTGGAAAAAACAAAATAATACCTGGAATACATTCCCACTAAATAACACAATTACATATTGATATTTAAACAGACGCTGAAGGTTTCGTGATTGTAATACATTATTATGTTGTGAAAATCAGAAACAAAACGACATTGAAGACCTGTGCAGACAATATCACAAAACATCAACCATAGAACGTATCACGCGCCATTGTACGTACTTAACACAGAGAGAATACATAACTGTGACATGTAGATATCGGCAGATAAAATAATTCACAAATATATTGTACAAAATAACATAAATTAGTAGATGCAGCTAATCAATGGTACAAGTGGGAACCACAGTTACAGACTATTCGGGGGTTAAATTGTAGCGGAACCGAAACATTCTTAATAATTTTACATATCACACAATAACATAAAATATGCATTGTACTAATTCATAAATATACTAAAAAGACATATTCAATTGACATTGCTGCTATACCTAATACCCTAACCCCTTCAGCAGAAACTATAAATATACCCCCTAGCAGAAAACATACAGCAACGATGGTATCTGAAACTGGTATATATACGAGAGTAGTTTGACAAGTAGTGAGAATGGAAAAGAAAAACGAATTTTTTAAATACAAAATAATTTTTATTTTTCAATACATTTTCCCAAAAGAGCAATACATTTATTCCAACGGTGCTCCAATGCCCTTATGCCATCTCTAAAATGCGATTTCGGAAGGCTTGTGAAATACTCACTTACGAAGATGATAAGCTCGTCGTCAGACGAAAATTTCTTTCCACCTAGTGCCGTTTTCAATTTTGGAAAAAGGTGGAAGTCGGAAGGGGCTAGATCCACCGAATAAGGCGCATGCGATACTAATTGGAAATGCAACTCTTGGATTTTAGACATCGCAACTGTGCTGGTATGCAAGGGAGCGTTGTCGTGGTGAAACAGAATCTTTATCTTTGCCATCCCTGGCCGTTTAGCACGAATCTCAACATTTAATTTTTGTAGAAGTTCTGTATAATATTGTCCGTTTATTGTGGCAGCTTTCTGAAGGTAATCAATGAGCAAAATGCCCTTTGAATCCCAAAAAATTGATGCCGTCACCTTGTTTGCCGATTAAGTGGTTTTAGCTTTTTTTGGAGATGCAGAACTACGTTCTAACCATTGTTTCGACTGTTGTTTAGTTTCGGGTGTACTGTAGTGTATCCAAGTTTCATCGAAACTAAAAAATCGCCTACAAAAATCAACCGGATTCCGCTCATAAAGGTCCAAACATTCATTGGAAATGCGCAAATGAGTGAACTTTTGATCAGTCGTAAGCAATCGCGGCACCCATCTTGCTGAAAGCTTGGAAAGGCCCAATTCTTTCGTTAAAATGTGGTGTACACGTTCTGTTGAAATGTTTACCATGTCTGCTATCTCTCTCACTTTGAGTCGTCGATCTTGCGTAATAATATTATGGATTTTTATAATCATTTCCTTAGAAGTGACGATTTTGGGTGCTCCAGAGCGCGCTTCATCAACACAGCTTGTTCCACCACGTTTAAATTCATTTACCCATCTACTTGTTGTGGCGTATGATGGAGCAGATTCACCTAATATTTCCCGTAACTCATCTTTTATTTCGGTAGCTTTCATACCCTTAATTACGAAGTATTTAATCACCGCACGATACTCTGCTTTTTCCATTTTAACAAAACGACGTGTAGCTTCTTTTTCAATCAGCTGTCAAAAATAAACTAGTCAACCGATTTATCTAAATATCGGAATGTAAACATATAAATAGGCAACCTAAATTACAGTGCATTTGTCTTACCGATTAGAGCGCCACATATGTGTCATTCTTACTACTTGTCAAACTATTCTCGTATATATATATATATATATGTACAGTCTGCATAGAAAATGTAACTTATTTAAAATATGTAGTAAGTCTTAATGGCGCCATTTACTAAAAAAAATAAGCGTCGGTAAGGTAGATCTTTTACCATTTGTATCATTAGGAGCAGAGAGTAACAGTGTGTATTTGGCATCGGACGAAAAATGAATTTTGAAGAAAGAGCAAATTTCAAGTTCTGTTTTAAACTCGGTAAAGCGTTTACTGAAACATTTTATTTGATGAAATAAGTGTATGGTGATGCGTGTTTATCATCTACGAGTGTGTACGAGTGGTATACACGATTTAAAAACGGTCGAACAGATATAAATGACGACGAACATTCTGGTGTAAAAAAATATGTGGTTACGGAAAGTAACATCGATCTTGGGCGTCCATTTATCAGAAGTGAGTCGAAATTTTCATTGCGATACGTGGCAATGGATTTAAATATTTCCGAAGATTCAATTCGTCACTTTTGACACAGCATTCGGGACTGAGAAAGATTCGTGCAAGGTTTGTACCACACGAGCTAATTGAATTCAACATTGTACTGACTTGACCAAAGACTCAAAAAAGGACGAAGACTTCAGGTATTCTATTAAAACTGGCGATAAGACGTGGTGTTTTCAATATAATCCAGAGACCAAGCGTCAAAGTTTTGAACGGAAGCAGCCAAGCGAAAAAAATCCGTTTAGAGAAGTCTAAAGTGAAAACAATGTTGTTTTTATAATTCGAAAGGCATAAAGAGTTTGTACCACCTAGTCAAACAATCAATACTGCATATTATCTTTGTGTTATGAAGCGTCTTTTGGCGAGTATTCGTCGTTTGCCGCATATCACTGATTTTATAACTACAAATAGTGTTTTAACCATCAACCTTTCATAGTATTCACTGGATTTGGCCTCCTGTGATTTCTATCTGTTCTCTAATCTACATTTACCGATGAAAGGAAAGCATCGAAGCCATTAAAACGGCGTCAACAATGATCTTGATGGATATCTTTAAAGATGAATTTAAAAATTCGTTCTGCATGTTATTTGACGGTGCAAAACGTTGTATTGAAGTCGAAGGCGACTACTTTGAATAAAATAAATGAATTTTACCAAAATAGTAAAGCTTTTGTTTTTATTTAAAAAAATTCGGCTTTCTCTGCGATAGATTGTATATATATATATATTCGACGCATTTCCTCATCGTAGGCTCGGGAAACTATTCACTCAATCCATATATCTATGGGTTTGAGCTCGGGTTGTACGCGGTTGATACGCAGCACATTACAATGTCATGCAAGATATAAACTTGCTAATGGCAAAACATATAAATGGCTGAAAATGGGTCGATTGTTTCCAAAAATAGAAGGATTTGTATTAGCAATATACGATGATGCAGGCGCCACAAGGAACTACAGAAAATACATAATTATAACAGCTTTAAAAAATGACAATTGTAGTCATCATCCAGTTAACGAAACCATAGGGGCATGTCAACGACTTGCTGGAGGTCTGCACTGAAAGATACAATATTGCAGTAAAAGCTATACACAACGAGCTAATAAAAACTAAAGCTAAGCAACTAGTAAAAATGAGCACAGTATTTTAAAAATACATCGCATTTGTCATAAATGTCCTACGATACACGTTGCCTGTGTTTGGAAGAAACTTATTAGATTCAAATTATTTATGACTATTTTTCAATGTTGAATTACTTTTTACTTTTAAATACTTCATAAATGCTACTGATGAAAACTAACCAATATTTGCGCTTCGTAGAGTGACTGAATGAAACAGTGGATAAGCATTGAATTGTCTCTATCTTGTTTCATTGATGTATTTTCACAATGTTGGGATGCTAACATTAAAATATTGCTAATATTTATTATAATGACTTTATTAAAATTGATATTCCGATAACGAAGTTACATAACCGATCTCAATGTGTAACTCAAGAAGTGTTGAAAGATGTCTTTTCAGTATATATTATTAGGAAATCAGATGCGTCTCAACTAAAAGCATTGGAAAGCTTATTAGCAATACGACGCTACAATAGGTAATTATAATTAAACTACTTATCCAATTTCTTGAGTAAGCAGGCAACTTTAATTGCCAATAGCTTATAAAGATATAGGGAGTTAGTGGGTTCATTACATAGAATATATTTGCTTTCTCTAATTATTACATAAGCAGAACCTGTTCTGAGTATTTAATATTTTAAAAATTGGGGTATGTAGCGATCTAGAATCAATATAATATGCAAGTGATAATATAAAGAGTAGGATTGCGTAGGTTTCTGAAAATGAAAGTGTTAAATTTCATGTAATAACCATGCCAAGTTTATAGTTGTAAGAATAAAATTTTGTAATATGACACGGGATACTGTTACAGATGTTAACAATGTTTTCATTATATACATAATTATGTTTTCCTCTTTATTCCTTTTATAATCCTTTAGGTGGTCATAATTCAGCCGAATTACAATGGAAGGTTTGATGATTTATATATTATATAATATTAATATATACAGTGTGGAAAGTACTTATGGAATAAAATTAGTTTTAACATTGTTTTGGTTATGAAAAATGCTAGGACATGTCAGTTTTTATATTAAATTTAGCGTAATTGACTGATTAGTTTTGTTAAATGAATCGCTCTATATATCTTAATATTTTTTATTCTACTTGATCATTTGAGCTTAACAAAGTACAATATTTATAGTTTAAATAATAAAGATAGTGACTTTAAAGTGAATTAATGAAAAAGCAACGGTAGGTAAAATAAAAAATCTTAAAACATACAATATTTTTCTACTGAGCCCCACGTTGTTTGTTGTAACACCACTGATTTCATGACAAGAACCTATTACGATGACTGCTGTTTCAATATGTTTGTGTATTTTATCAATGCGTCAAAATCCTTTATTTTAGATTTTTCACTTTTACCATAACATTTAGACAATTTAGGAAGGGGATCTTTCGATAATTGGACATTTGCAAGAGGACGTTGGCGTAGCTCCTCAATAGATCGTGCTATAGTAGATCTGCAATTTCCTCTTCGGAAATATTCTTTACGATTCTTTTATAATGCGTTAGGAATACAATGGGAAAGTTTAATATTTAAATACGTAATTAATCGGCCAATGCTACTAGATTTTAATTCATTTGGGTTGCTTGAAAAGTTATACGTATTTTTTGTACATTTTATAGGCCATTTATTAAGATAAAAGGATGATAAGATGGTTACGTATTGTCGATAACCTTTCATCATCGTTCGGTACCTTTCAAAACCCTGATCCAAAGAGCTAATATACGGTCCTATCTGCCGAACCTTAAGAGGAGAGCATGGAGTTTTGTAAAGAACGAAGCAAGTGGAAGTCTGAAGTCGCATGGTCCAACGATTATGGTAGGTGTGGCAGTATACTCTATTTAAGACCTAGTAATTTCTGACAGGCGATCAAACGTATCTGTGATTTCACGATGTTTTGAGGAGTTACCGCTCCTTAACGATTAAAGAGTAAGCGTAAGTTGTTGCGTAAAGTTGTATGTGAATGTTGTATATAACCAATTATTTCGTTCCTTCGCAGAAGCTCAAAAAACACCTTAAAATTGCACCGCACTTAGAGTATAACCTGCCTCTGATGAATATCTGCTTTCGGTGACGTTTGAGGCGAATCTTCAGGACAGGACCAAGACAACTTTGCTAACACATCGTTATAAGAAATCCACTTCTGATCACTAGTAATCAATTGTTTCAAAAAAAGGCATCACTTATCTCACGTTTAAGGGATATATCGCATATCGTATTCTAGCTTCTTTTATGTTGTGGTGAACCCTTGACTGATATAGGTTAAGTGTTTCTGCAATCATGTGTGTCGTACGCTGTGAGTTTTATTTTATCATTAACTTCAGTAGGTCTTCTTGAACGATAACTATCGTTAAAATTAGTCACAAGAACATTTTTGTGCATTTTTAACTTTCTTATAAAATTTCAAACACTCAACTCCTTCTGAAATGAATATACAACTGTATATATAGATGCACTTGTTTTCTTCATGACCAAATAATATCTTTACTTGCTTGAACTTATTTTTTAGAATGATAGGTGGCCATTTTTCATCAGGGAGTGCAATTGAGTGACTCACACTAAGATCCGTATATTTTTTCATATTCTAAAGTGCTTTCCTTTTACTTTTATTCAAACTATCGGTTTCAAGATCGACCGACTTTTTATAGAAAGTCATAGCTCTGTTAAATTCATGATTGAGGTTCACTCCCAAATTAAGTCAGTTTGTGGTTTTGTTATTAGTAGAACAATTTCTAAGTTAATTCCAGTACCTATATTGATGCTGATTTGGGTCTGTAGACTGCGTTTGATCCGGGTATAGAGAAACTTTTTGTTACGTATACTTGACAATTTGGTCGAACGTAATTCTATTGTATCATAAATTCGGTTTTTTTTATGAGCGGGTACCTCATTTATTTCAAAACGGAACTATTCTTCAATGTACATGTAATTAATTTCTATTTTTATGCAAATAAACTTGGTTAACTAATATTATTGAAATAAATTATAATGCAAAATTAAGCACATAATAAACAAAAAGAAATCTTGTCACAGGAAATTCGAATCGAAGTTTTCTTACAACAAAAATATTCTTTGTCTTAATAAGCACGGCCGCCCATGATATTATTAGAGCGTATACCTAAGGCAGAAATCGAACTTGTACAAGTTCACCTACCCGAACAGTAAATCATTGCTTTTAAAACTGCAGCTAACCTAATGATCGTCCTACGCCAGTCTTTTATACCTTTTCTCTCTGTTCATCCGTTTCTCTTCATCCTGTATCGTTCCACGCTCTAGTTGACCATTGCTCGGTCGCCTGCTTCTTTGCCGTGCATTCGAATTGAAGAGCAACAATGATGCATGCGCTGCGTGCGTGTTACGAAACAGTAGAAATATGCACGGTTGCTGGACTAGTTCTCTAGCATCAACTATCTCTTAAGGTCATTTAACTGGACAGGACAGCGAGCGGGCACACTCGTTCCACCCAAGAGCTGCTAATAATTACATATTTATTATCGTGCCATCGACGTTATACACTTCCACGCTTATATAAATACACGGGGACACACGAGAGCGGCATTTAAATGTGTTGGATCTGCAGCTCCGGTTCTGTCGTTTTCAATTTTTTTTTTCTTGACGAGCAGCAGTAACGATGACTGTTTTTAATTGAATAAAATATGTGAAGCAGTGCAGCCTACCGTAACTCGGGGAAAAAACTACTTGCGGAAGTGGTTAAATTGCAGCTGCAACAAGTCAGTGATATAGTTTACATTAACGTAGAGTAGACAATCTATAACCACAAATTCTATGTATAAGTATGCATAGGCCATTAATTTTTACTGCAAGAACTTTTCTATTAGCGTCATTAATAATATAACGCCTTATATCCATGTTCGAGTTTATTAACTCTTTAGTTCGAAAAAATACTTTTATCGCTACAAAAAGGTAGTTTAGAATAAGATTATATAAGAAAAAACTTACATCAAGTTTAAACTGCTTCTATAAGTGCTACATTTCCACGTATTATTTATGTCATCTGAAAATTAGCATTTGTATTGTTAGATAATCCTACTAATGCAAGTATTATGTACCGCTGCAAAAAAATCTCAACGAAAATCATTTAAAAAGAAGTCGCGTCATTGAATTAGTTGTTCAAAATGTCCACCCAGTTACAGTGTAGATAGTCGAGCTTCTCTTAGAATTGAAGAGGTATTTCTGTTAATACTCTTAGGATCAGTATAATTAGTTTTTGCGGCATTCATAATTCTAGTTTCTCAACATAAACCACATTTTTCAGCATTCCCCATAAAAAATAATCTAAGAGATTTAAGTCTAGTGAACATGGCGCCTAAGAAATCATTGGTTCGCGTAATTTTGATAAAGAAAATCTGTTATTTTGTCTACTAAAGTAGGAAGGTGCGCTATCGTACTGTATCCACATTCGCCGTCTTACATTAAAAAGTATGTCATCCAGTAATATTGTAAGATCATCTTCCACGAAATGGAAATAATGATCTGCCGTGAGACATTATTCGATTATAAACGAACCAATGAGGTGATCGTCAATAATGCTACACCAAACATTCACCAAAATTCTATCTTGAAAAAAGAATATTCCCTAGTTTGTCTGGATTTTTAAGTGTCCAACAATGTGAATTCATGGTGTTACTGATGCCATTTCCGATGATGGGGGCTTCACCCAGAAACAATATTTTCTGACAAAGCCGTAGATTTCTCACTAACGAATGACTAAATTCAAGTCTTGATGCGCAGTCGCTGGGTTTTAAAGTTTAAACGGCCTACGTTGGTTGTCTGTTGGCTATTCTTCAGAAATTAGTGGAAGTTTGAGAGCAAACCATAATAAGTATTGCTTTCTCTTGAGTAAGTTCTTGTTGCACGGGACGTTCAGAAGTAGCCTCAAGAAATTTGTCTGTTTCTCTTATACATCGAGGGATTCTATAAGGTCCTTTACAGGTGGAAAATCGCTGATGATATTCATCAAGTGTCGTTCGTCCATTTCATTATCGATTAAAAGAGGAGATTGATGCCTGTTTTGAAGACCAATAGCAATCATTCTTTTCTGACGGGACAAAGTTGTTGCAGAACAGGTGGCGCAAATGTGTTGAAGTTAGAGGAGCCTACGTTGACAAATACAATTATCAAGAAAGCAGTGTCCTGTTTCATTATTAGCTAAAAAACTCTCAAGTTGCTCTCGTAATAATATGCGAATTAAATGTATTAATAAACATAATGCTTTCAATTTAAATCTATTTAGGGATAAATAAAACGTAAACAATATATGTAGGCTTATAAAGTGAATTAAATTAAAATTATAGGAGATTGCACAATTTCACAATGTCTTAATGCAATTCGTGGTAAACAAAAGTCAATCATGTGAATTCATCTTTTTCGTACTGTTTCGAAATTTTCATCGCAACATATACTTGGTAAATTTTATATTTTGCAATAGGAGAATAAGTCATCCAATAAGCATACATCTCTGCATAAAGCTAAGGATGTAAGTAGCATAACTTCATCGTCGTCCAGAGGTCTTGGGTTCTTTATTCGTTCTTGCAGGAGTTTTAGTAGCTTGCACACTTTGAAGGTTCTTTACGGTTATCTTGTCCGGTCCAGATTGGAATATGCTTCAGTTGTGTGGTACCCGATTTACCATTACCAGCAGTTACTCCTGGAGCGTGTTCAAAAGAGGTTCCTTAAATATTTATCCTACAGGATTGATGGATATTATCCTGCCTTTGGTTCAACGTAAGAGGGTCTACTTGCAAGGCACAATCTTGATTCTCTTGGTATACACAAGGAGGAAGCTAGTGGCGGGTTTCTTTATAAATTAATAAATAATTTTATTGATTCTTCTGTGCTGTTTTCTCAGTTTGATTTCCTCGTGCCTACTTTTGACACTAGATCATCGGCAACCTTCTCAATAGCTAGGGCAAGAGCCAATGTTCTCTACAAAGATCCACTGGTACATATGTCCAGAAATACCAATGTATTATACGAGGATCCTACATTATTATAAGTTTTATATTTTTGGTTAATTGGATTCTTATTTTTCTTTGTATTACATTAACTGCACCTATTTTTGTTTTTAATTTTAATCTTATTATTAAGTGCATTATGTCCTATAAATGATCTGTGTAACTGTTGGGCATTAAGGATTATTATTATTATTATTATTATTATTATTATTATTATTATTATTATTACTATTATTATTATTATTAACTCTACAAGTTATCCATGAGTGATTTTGTCACTTAATCGATACTTAGTTTCAAGAGTGATCTATTATTTCGGCTTTAACTCCATAATTATATTCATAAGGTCATTAATTTTTGTGAATGTTAGTAAAAAATGGGGGTGTTTCAGAAGCAACAAATTTTTCATTTGTCTACAATCTTGCCGAAAGACTTCTAAAGTAAATAACTTCCAAATTGTTTCCAGTCTGAACAAAATTTAAACCTTCAATCCCAAAAATAACTGGAATGCAAAAAAACAAATGCAATTAAGATAACTTACAGTACAAGGACTTGTATGTACGGGAAATGCATCCAATGACTTTTCATGTTGGCCAAAATGATAATAATGTAGAGATTGTGCAAAAAGGTGTGATTGTTCTCAAAACCTAATTGTGTGGAGCCAAATGGGATGGATTCGGAGGATGTTGAAGCTAAATAATTTAATTTTTTGTTCCTGTTTTTTTTTTTAAACAAAGACAGGGACAAATGATGAATGATCAGAAAATACATTGTCGCCAACTATTTGGTTCACGACATTCGGAAGGAACGGGATTAATATGATTCGTCAAACGCTTTATTATACTAACATTATAGTTAGAACTAAATGCTATACCTGATGGAACAATTTATTTGTGGACATTTTGGTTATTGATTTCACTAATCGAGGTCTTTCGGATTATTTTAAATATGTTTTACCACCCTTACAATTATTAATTTTACAATCCAAATATATAAATTACTATTACTTATATATGTCTCATCTTGGATCTAGTGAACGAGATATTATGCGAGTATTCGTTAGAATAAAGTCATAGTAGTTATCTTCAATAAAGACACCCTTACATTATACGTAATTTTTGCTTATTATTATTAACTTATATTCTTTTATTAAACCTTACCGATATTGTTCTTGTAACTCGTTATAGTGTGGACAAGAATTGTGTTAATTGATTCGATGTTTTATAAATCTAACTAGTATTCAGAATTCGAGAATAAGTACCCTTCTAAGAAACGCAGTTCAAAAGCAAACTATGTATATTTCTAAATATTTAATGTAAAAAAGTAGAACAAGTTCGATTAGAACTACCTCAACCTCGTCTGATAAAGAATTCATAGTGATGGACGACCAATGTATGTAATTCATCCTCGTTATTCTCCCTAACACTTTGTTTTACTACCTTTCTGGAAACGAAATAAAAATAAAAGCGTTATATATTCCATATATTTCAGCTACTACATGAAGATTAAAGTAATTTTTACATAAAATATAACCAACCATAAAATTTCAAACCTCTATATTTACATGGATTGCTTGGCACAATAAAGTAACAATACAGTTTATTACCCAACAAATACTATATAGTATTAAGAAAAACTAGAAAGCTCTGAACATAATGTATGTATCATTGTTAATAGAGAATACTTGAATACGAGGCAAATAACTTCTTTTTCCGTTCGTTCTGAACAATGAATAGAACTCATCACATGCCTAGATAAGATCGAGTAAGTAAGTACTCGAGTCTTAAACAGAAAAGAAATAAATTTAATAGGGATCTAATGTCGGTTGCGGATGATCGCAAATATTCCATTCCGGTATATGGCAGCACTAACACCCAAAAAATTCGCACCTATAAAATGTTGAACTCGAATGAGTTATTACGTTCGTGGCTGTGAAATTTCCTTTATATGCATTTTTTGTTTGCCCATCTTCATCTAATACAAAAGTTCTAAATAGTAAAACGACTTTAAATATCGACAAATTGAAAAAAGAAATAGTGTGTTATTAAATCGTTAGCTATAAAATATTATTTTTTATTGTAAATATTGAAATACTGTGCAATCTCGAACGATATTTGTGATAAAAACAAATTTATAATGTGAATTAGAATGATTCTTGTGCTATATGAGAATATAATTTATACAAATGAAATATTTATTACGTTTCTTTAATGACATCACAATGTAATAAAAAGTCATGATATCATAATCATAATGAAGCTACTAAATATGGTTGAATTTGATGGAGCCTATGGTTGATTGACTTGATCAATAAGGTTGATATATAACCCTTTTCCACATTAACTTTTGTAAATTCTGTATACGCATTTCGACAACCAAGTTGTCATCATCAGCAGATAATTTCAAAGTGTCGCACCTGGTAAAACACGGCGAAAAACAACCGTACGAAAATCAAACTCCGTACGCGATCCACACCGTTCAAAACCAAGATGTACACTGTGTTTGTTTCACAAGATTTTTAAAAATTATTCTTACTTAAACTAACATGCACTACATTGAAAAAGTAAAGAAAGAATTTACAAAAGTTAATGTGGAAAGGGGTTATATATCAACCTTATTGATCAGTTTATTACCCAACAAATACTATATAGTATTAAGAAAAAATAGAAAACTCTGAACCTAATGTATGTATCATTGTTAATAGAGAATGTATGTATGAGTTATTACGTTAAAAGTACAAATAGAAACCAATCAATTCCTTATATTTTCTTTTACACGTACCAACCCTTCCAAATATCAACTGCTTCAAGCATTCAAATTCCATAGTTGAAGATATCGTCATGAAATAGTTTCCTGTACTTCCCTCATCTAATTGAAGTTCGGTCTCCCCTTCTTTTCGTAATTTTTTTTTGGGGGGGGGGTTATTTATCTTTTCAACATGTTCGTACTATATCAGGTAGCTTTTTAGATTTTCTTAATTAGGCATTGATTCAATCTTAAATATTTTTCTGACATGCTCGTTTGTAGCTCTTACTAGTTAATTCACCAGCGAATATTCTTCAGATGTTCATTTTTACTGCAAACAAATATTGGTCGAAACTATTATTCAATTAGCACGTTCTATCTCCGTAGAAAACCACGTGTTTAAGGACGTAAGTGCAATCTATACAAGTACTGTAAAAGTAAATTGAGTATATAAATATATATGATATATATATATATATATATATATATATATATATATATATATATATATATATATATTGTATGAGCTCCCAATGGCGAGTTCCTGTACAAGATACTCAAATCAAAACAATTGAAAGTATTAAAAATGTGTTGGTATGTCTCTTTTGAATTGGGTAGGAAGGTCCGAATCATTGCACTTCCTGAATCATCGTCTCCTTATTAGATCCATTATTATGTTAGGGGTTAGAATTATTTCTGTCTCCCTGTGTACTTATCGGAGAAGCTTCTAATTTCCTCCTCCATTTATATTCCTTAGATCAAGGGATATCAAACAGTTTGAGATGTACCAAGTTGAGGTTCAGGATGGCATAAGCTATATCAGATAGTCGGGAGGTACTGAAGGAGGTGGTCAACTACTATAATTGTCTAAGTTAGAATAGGTATTCTGTTTCTGTGTAATTAATTTAATTGTCAATTAAATCGAGAAAATCAACTGGTGAATGAATGTTCAGAAGTTTCGATAATTAATTTTGTAATTTTAGTCAAACTAGGACTGGCACGAGGGAGAAAATGCGTGGTCATGGAATAGTAAATACATTCAAGTTGTCTCCCAAACAATGTCAAATTTCAGATCGCTATGTTCATTAGTTTCGTTGTCACGACTGTTTAATTAAGAGCGCCTTGGAGTTTTTCTTGAGCTGGATAATGAACAAATGCGTGCAATAATTAATACTATTGATACGCGATTTCGATGAGTCCAAATGTGGCTATAAAATCGTTAAGGGTGCGCCATGTGTTGGCGAAATCTGTAGCTATTACCGATCAAACAGATCTCATTTTGAAACATTTAAGATAGCAGAGGCTGTAAACATCTCTAAAGAACGGGCGATATACATTTTAAATTTTTTGGTTTCGAAAAAATAGGGTAGATTTCATGCTACAATTTGTCAACACAGATGAGAGTTGGATTCATCATTATATGGCCGAAACAAAAGAAATGGCGATTGCTGTTCTATTATTCTTCTTAGTGATCTACCTTTCAAAAAGTCAAATCACCGCAGGCGAATACTCGCAAATTAGCAAAAATTTAATGAGAAGTGCCTTGGTTGAGCCAAGAAACGTAACCTCTCAAAAATGTTTCTGCTACAGCAAAAGTTGAAGGGTTTTAGGCATTGTTTTGTTGGCGCATTCGCCTTATTCGCCAGGTTTAGAATAGTAGGATTACTACCTTTTTCCATGCCTAAAAAATACTTTATAAGTAAGAAATTTTCAACAGGCAGCGATGATAAAGCTACTGTGTGTTTTAACAAACTTAAGAGTTCTGAATTTTATCAAAGCATAAAGACTATGATTCAAATGCATCGAGGTGTTAAGGAATAATTTTTTTTTAACCGGAAAGTTCTTTTCTTTACCTTCATTTCACTGACTTTTCAGATCACATTTGTAGTAAATCCATATTGCTGGACAGTAGGTAAAGATTTGCCGTATAATTGCTGGTTTAGAGTAATTATACTTAGGTCTGTAAATGTTAAGAACGTCCCATTATTTAGAATGTTTGTATGATGTATGTATTGATAATATGCAATATTATTTTACGGTTTTTAATCACTCTTTATTATAATTGTTGTTTTGATTTGTGCCAATATGGTATTGACTTTTATAAAGTGGATGTATAGTTTCGCATATACCTTGCCAAAATGAAAAATAATACGCAGCACATTATTTCTAAAATAAATTACGTTATTTGAAGGTTTCAATATTTTTCGCCTATTAGACACTTCTTTATGTGAAAATAGACTCCAAAGTAATTCAAAAATATATTTAGCAGATGTAGAAAGCTTTGATTTATGCAATAAATAATAATAAACATTGCACTAACTTTAATAGTATATATAAGTCATATGTAGAGATACAAATTAAATTAGATGATCGTTGTTTGTGTGCATTTACAGATTTGCGGTGAGAGGTGAATCACCTAGGATTCGAGCAGTTTAAATATACCATTTTACTTTGCTTTAGTAAACGAAGGTATTTTAAACAAAAACCTCTTCTTGAAACTCTTTCATCATTCCCACAAGTCACTAAAGTAAAGTTATTTGATCTGCTTACTTAAAAACATTTACAACTACAAATCACTTCCGCCCATACTGGTCGGTAGTTGTTATCAACTTTCTCCTTTTGGACGTTCTTATCATGCCAATGGTTTCTACACATTTTTGTAAACGATTTTTGTTACTACTTTCCGTATCTAAATTGTGTTGTTTGTTGAAAGTTTTTAATAAAAGTGTCCAGCAGCACATTAAAGAATAAAGTGTAGTTAGTACAAAATAAGAATAAAATTTAAATGACAAACTTTTAATTTAAGAACTAATTATTTCAGAAACTAATTTTATTAATTAAAAAAACGAAAGCAAACAAAAAATTGAAGAAATTAGTAAAAACAAAGTAAGGGACAAACCCTAAGCATAAAGTTCAAGAATGTCAATAGAAAAATTTTTAGTGAAGGGAGTGACAAAACAGTGACAGAACACAGAATATATTACCTATTGTTTTTATACTTAGAAATAGACAGCAATGAAGTTTTTGTATTTTTCATTTTATAGCGCTTTACACCTTTCGGTTCCTAATTTTTAATTACTTCGATTTTGTAATCACGTGATTGAATATTCCATTCTGATGTGATTCTTCTTTCTTCTCCTAGTCAATTTAATCTTAGTCTCCTCACTTTATATGTATTCACATTATTAGAATTTTTCGGAGAGATTTTTCATTTATCTTGCATATATATTCGGTGTTTCCTTGAATTTTTCTCGTACTGTTGAATCGACCGTCACTATTTTTCCAATACATTTGTTAGTTACTTTTTCTAATTATGATTTGCCTACAGATCTTTATCAAAAATATATTTCTACAGCTAACAAATATCGTTTCACGATCTTGTGTAATTGCACTATTTTATATCCGTAGAGAAAGTGTTTTTCTCACGAGAGATGCTTTTTAATATTAATTTAAACATTCTATATTTTCCTTTCCATTCACAATTTATTCATTTATATCGGTTAACAAGTTTAATTTCTATGTATAGTATATATTACATACCCTTACTTGTGTAGTTTCATTCACGTAAAGACTTATTATTTTGTATCCATCACATATATATATTTAGGTTTTGGCTTATTTTAGGTTGTATCTTGATCTACCATAGTTTGGTCGTTCGAGAAATGCAGATTGTGTACAAGTGCATCGCCGTTTAAAGAAATACCCATTCCAGTACACATTACAATTTTTAACACCTCATCGAAATAATTTGCAACAGTTGTAATGGGTGTTTTTTAAGCTGCATGAGAACTATCGATATCGATAACTATGGTTTAACAGCTGATAATGTCAAACTGTGTCGACATTTCTGTTCAGTAAGGTTTGGCAAGTCATCATGAATCGTTTAACGCCAGAACGACGCTTCCAAATTGTGGAAATTTACTTTGAAAAAAATAAATCTGTTCGCGAAGTTCCTAGAGCACTTCGTCCACTTTACGGTCAACATAATCGGCCTAGTGAGCAAGCAATTCGTGCAGTTATTGATCGTTTTCGCACTAATTTTACTCTTCTCGATTGAAAACCATCAACGAGACAAAGAAATGTGTGTACCGAAGAGAATATTGCTGCTGTAGCGCGAAGTATTGAAGAGGACGCCGAAATGTCGATTCGTCGTGATTCTCAACTAGTTGGCCTTTGTCTTTCGACAACGTGGAAAATTTTACGTAAGGATCTTGGCTTACGTGCCTATAAAATACAGCTCGTGCAAGAATTGAAGCCAAACGACCATCGTTTGCGTCGCATTTTTGTTGATTGGGCTCATTTGAAACTGGTCGAAGCAAAACTGCCATATTTGGAGCGAAGACAATCCTCAAGCCCTTAACGAATCACCATTACATACATTAAAATTGACTGTTTGGTACGGTTTACACGCTGGCAGCATTATCGGTCCTTATTTCTTTCGAAATGAGAAAGGAGATCACGTTACGGTGAATGACGAGCGCTATCGAGCCATGCTAACTAAATTTATGTTTACAAAAATTAACTGAACATCGACGACAGTTGGTTCCAACAAGACATCATAACTTCCCATACAGCGCGCTTAACAATTTATTTTCTGCAAAATCAATTTGGTGATAACTTTATTTCCAGAAGTGGTCCTGTTTACTGGCCTCTAGATTACTTGTTGTGGGGCTATGTTAAGTCATTGGTTTATGCCGACAAACCAGCAACTCTTGAAGTATTGGACGCCAATATTCAAGCGACCATTGACGCCATACGATCAGATTTATTGGAAAAAGTAGTCAAAAATTGGACTGATCAAATGGACCATGTAACTCGTAGCCGCGGAGGACATATGCCGGAAATCATATTTAAAACATAAATGCCATGAAATTATCTACCAGATTACAATAAAAAAAATTCATTCCAACAATATTCTTGTATTATCATTTTAAGTTCTCAACCTCTTAAAAAAAACAACTTATAGATAAACATTGTTACGTTAACGTGGCTTCTTTTTGATAGTGTTACTATTTTAATTGTTGATGTAGATTGGTGCTGGTTCTATGCTTTGAGAATAGCGTGTATATGGGACATTTCCAGAACATTTTGTCAATTTTGTCAGCCGCTTAATTTATTATTGCACATATTTGTCTTTAATTAGAGTCCTCAGTTAATTAAGTATTAAATAAAGGCTTGTCGAGTCACGCCGAATGAATGTTCTTATTTACATATAGGTTCAGGACTTGCCAAGAAGTTTGTATTTATTTAGCTTATGACGAAGTACATATTAAGACAGTCAGTAAAACAAGAAGACACTAACTGTTTAGTCTAGGCCCGTCTTCGATATGTACCCTGTACTTTCCAGAAGCTCCTATAGTAGGAGAGACTGGATTGCCTTTATTTCTAGCCCTTTAGCCTTACCCAGGGTGCACCACGTGGAGGCGAGCTAGAGTTGCACCCCATAAGTTTGTGATAGTGTGAGATACGTATAGGAAATGTTATAAAAACTTAACTTAAGTTTTCTGCCGGTTAGATGATAATATTGATAAATTTTAATGAAATTTTCGTACTACAAAACGATGAAAATTTCAGCAAGATACAATCGATTAATCAGACTAGTATCGGCAACGAATCAAAAAATATTTTTGTCTTTCCGTTGAATTATATGCTTAAGTACAAGGTATAGTGTAAAAGAATGCCTCTTAAAGCTGAATTTGAATGTGGTAGAATAATTTACCTACAAGAAGCCGATTATCCATTTGTAATATTGCTGGTCATGAAGGACGTACCGTAAAAATTGTTCTATGTTATCAAAAAATAAGGGACGATGATGTTTACGATAACGGGAAGGGTGTGTTCTTAGACTTGGCCTCGGGACCGTTTCTCATGAAGGAGAAAGTTGATAATTAATGGAGAAGTTTGACTAATCAAGAAAAAATTTTTCGAATATGGATCGTATTGACTAATTCTTCGTTTACCTCTACCTCTGCGACATAAAATTGCGCCATTAAAGCGAATGTAATCTACTCATTTTTAGTGATGATTCTTGATTATGTGCATGGGTTTGTTCTTGAACAATGGTCAGAAAATACCCCGAGAAAAGACAAGTTCCGTCTTTCCGTTTTCTTATCCGAGGTATGGTAGTATGGGGTGGGGGCTATCAACCATGTAAGTAGGTTTCCTCAAGTAGTCCAAGGACATTAATTGTAATGATTCTTTGCTTTAATAAGGTACTACAATAAGTGTTACGTCACATCTTCAACAACTGATAAATCCCATTTCCTAGCAGGCTAAACCACGGCGGCACATCGCGAAGGCTACTATCTAGGTTCAGTGTATTGCTAATGTAAAACCATATAATAGAACAATAGTAGAACAGTATGAGAAAATACTAATTATAATTTCTACGAAAAATTTTAAGTTCAAGAATGCCAACTATGTGAAGAAATGACCAGAGATGCATAGTATTCAAAATTTTTATAAACTTGTAAGTAAGAAGTCTAAGCTAGTTACTATTGAAGATGTCTGCAATGCACATGAAATGTATCTTAATGTATCTTCTTTAGATTGAAACATATTTTGCGAAAAATATGATATTTTATTTAGATAATTTATTACATTTTATAAGTGCTCAAGTACTGAAATGAAAATATCTCGTACCATAAACGACATTACATTAAATTTTTATGTAGCCATACTTTTAATAAAGATGCAAAAGTTTATAGAAAACAACAACAATGATCAATAGCAGATACAAATAAACATTAAAAAGTGTAATCAATCTAAGAAGATCAAGATGTGCTAATATGGGGATTTTTATGTTACCAATTTCAAACACTCCAAATTTCTCACAGTGTATATACGAGGGAGCGTTTTTATATTCGCGGAATGGGGGACAAGGGGTGGAAATAAAAAAACCAAATTATTTTTCTTTTTCAATATATTCACCTGCAAGACGGATACATTTTTCACATCTTTCAATTAATTTATTTATACCCTCAAAAAAAAATGATTTCTTTTTATCTGCAAAATACGCCGAAACTGCCTCCTTGACTTCATCATCGGCAGTAAATTTTTTATCCCGCAGCTCTTTTTTCATTTTCGGAAACAGGTAATAATCACTCGGGGCCAGGTCTGGGCTGTAGGGTGGGTGATTCACAATTTCGAAGACCATCTTATGCAGGGCAGCTAACGCAACGCGGCTCTTGTGGACGGGCGCGTTGTCGTGCAAAAGCAGAACACCTTTTGTCAATTTTCCCCGTCTTTTCCCTTTAATGGCTTCTTTTAGTCGCTCTAATATTGAAGCGTAATATTCTCCGGTTATAGAAACACCTTTATCTTTATAATCAATCAACAATATTCCTTCCGAGTCCCAAAATAGCGTTGCCATGAGTTTCCCAGCTGATTGTGACACTTTAAATTTCTTGGGAGGTGCTGTGCCCTTTTTATGCCACTGCATGGAGTCTTGTTTGGACTCAGGTTCATAATGATGAACCCAAGTTTCGTCTCCAGTAACAATTGCACTCAATACACCATCCTTGTCTTCATTACAGAGGTCCAAAAATGCACGCGAACACTCTACGCGCTGTTGTTTTTGCGGTGGCGTGAGCATTCTCGGCACCCACCTTCGCTGATCTTAGACATGCCGAGATGATCGTGTAGGATTTTAAAAATTATTGTATCGGATACTCCAACCATTTCTGCGAGTTGTTTCTTCTTTAGTCGAACATCTTCGAGTACAATTTGTTCAACTTTTTGGATAAGTGCTGGCGTGGTCACCTCAATGCTCCTGCCCGGCCTCGGGTCGTCTTCAAGGGATTCCCTTCCTTGTTTAAATAAACTATGCCACTTGTACACAATGGTTTTTCCTGGACAAGAGTCGCCGTAAAGCAATGACATCTCATTCATTATGGTCGCGACTGATTTTCCTTGCCTGGTAAGGAACTTTATAACGGCACGATATTCGATTTTTTCCATATTTCCTTTTCACTCCTGATTATATTACTTGGTTGACGATAGCTCAAAGACTAACTATCTAATAACAATGAAACTTCGTATTTATACTAATCATGAGTCGCTGCACAGGCCACGCTCCCAATGCGCCTACTCACCCCTCTACAACCCGCTCATTCCGCGAATATCAAAACGCTCCCTCGTATATTCGGTAGCAAATTGGTCTGATACGATGGGATGTCCAGCTCAAAGAAGTTTTGCTCGTGGAGGATAGGCTAGGTTGACTGCGTAAAGAACTCTTTCTTTACTATAATGTGTGAGACCTCTTTGTGACACGACCCTCGACGTTACTGGTCAATAGTTGTACGTAGTTTTGTTAACTGTAGGTAACTGCTATTATTATTTTTTTTCAAAAAAATAACTCCCGTTTGGTTCCAAAAGACAAAAGTCTCCTTCATTGGATTCACCACTCCACTGTCATTGTTTTGACCAATATTTCCTTTTGAAATATGATAGATACTCATCCCCATACATTGTAATCATTCGTTCATGAATGGTTTTCAGCAAAATTCTGTTCCTTTTTAAAAAATTTAATGACACTGTGATGTTCTAAGCTTTGGTTGCTCAACATTTTACTTAGCACGACATAATGAACTAATTGAAATCTAATTTGATACATAAGTAGAAATATATTGCTAATTTTGTCCATTACTAATCAACACACAGTTAGTCGTTTCTATCATTGCTAGGCAGTTTATTGTCTAGTTCCTCTCGTGTTTTCATTTCTTATATTCTTAACATTCAAACTTGGATACTATGACGTTGAACATGAATTATCCAGGACGCATGCAAAAAACGTTTGCAGCCATGATGTTCAGTATTTTTACAAAATAAATGTACAATACATAGACTTGTTTCTGACACATCTGAAGTTAGAATTAATATAAACAAACATTCGAAAAGGAATATCTTCCCATTTCATCGGAGTTTTATGAAAACAGCCTGGTAAAGACTTATACATTTGACGATGGTAAAGGAAAATTAATTCCCTTTCAAGAACGAGTACAAAAACGTGTTTGAACAAATATTATTTCCGTTATAACTTTCTCAAATTTGACGACTAGAATAACGTTTTGGTCTAAAATTCTTAAAATTTCTAATTAAATTCTTTCCGTTTTTATAATTAATTTTCATCAAATACGAATATTTCACTTATTTCACATAGGGTGTCTGTACTAAAGAACTACTTTAATTTATAATCTAAATATTTGTATAGGCATCATTTTAAAAAGAAACATTTTATAATTATATACGTATAAAGAAGAAACTTATAGAACATAAAAGCTCAATGTAAACACTATTTTATTTGTACTCGTCTACCTGCCTGCAAAATACAATAGGAACCACATTTATAATAAAGGGCTACATATCTTCATATTCGGTGTTTACTTATCGGATCATGTCAAAATTTGTCATAACACTCATCATAATATAACATTTTTTCTACCTGGGAGAATAGGATATTGTACTTGCAATTTTTATCTTTTACCTATATTTAACTTTCTCTTAGACCTTGTATAATATTAATCTCTGTAGGTATTCTAATGTACATTACCATGCGATTTAGTTAAGTATATATAAATACCAAGGCATTTAAATGTTTTAATTAATTAAATATGAACTGGTGTTTGTTATTTATCTGTTAATTAACCCACTAACACGCTAAATTAGCTACACGGAAAGATAAGTCTCTGGATAAATACGAGGATAGTTTCACAAGTAGTGAGAATGACACATAGGTGGCGCTCTAATTGGTAAAACAAATGCACTGTAATTTAGGTTGCCTATTTATATGTTTACATTCCGATATTTAGATAAATCGGTTGATTAGTTTATTTTTGACAGCTGATTGAAAAAGAAGCAACACGTCGTTTTGTTAAAATGGAAAAACAGAGTATCGTGAGGTGATTAAATACTTCGTAATTAAGGGTATGAAAGCTACCGAAATAAAAGATGAGTTACGCGAAACATTAGCTGAATCGGTTCCATCATCCGCCACAATAAGTAGATGGGTAAATGAATTGAAACGTGGCAGAAAAACATCTGTTGATGAAATCGTGACTTCTAAGGAAATGATTATAAAAATCCATAATATTATTACGCAAAGCCGATCACTCAAAGTGAGAGAGATAGCAGACATGGTAAACATTTCAACACAACGCGAACACCACATTTTAATGAAAGAATTGGGCCTTTCCAAGCTTTCGGCAAGATAGGTGCCACAATTGCTTACGACTGATCAAAAGTTCACTCGCTTGCGCATTTCCTATGAGTGTGTGGACCTTTATAGCGGAATCCGGTTGGTATTTGTAGGCGATCTGTAATTTTTTATCGTCAACTAGCACTAACATTTTGACTTCTCTCACAACACATCTATATTTGTTAGTTTTCTTTCATTTTGCCTTTCAACCGCTCCGTCTCCAATGCTGCTAAATACAGTGCAATTTTTTTAGCCATCTTAAAATAGTTCACCGTCTGTTTCTTTTACTTTCCGGTTTTTGTTTTAATATCTCCTGGGTTCCCCATTTTGGCTTTTTATATCTTGTTGTCAATTCTTAATTTAACAGTAATCATTACATTCAAATACTACTTCCCAGTCTATATATTATGTGTAGTATTATTCTCTCGCATTTATCTGGTTGTTTCACATCTTTTATTGTTAGACATTAGGTTTCAGTAGGGTACATTATCAAGGGTTTGATTACTGTTCTCTAAATTATTATCCTCTACTTTGTACGTGTCACAATATTAAAATGTTAGATAAGGGAACACGTTATAAATATTCTCAATAGAAAAACCTACATTGAGCAAATGCGTTTAATTAAATGCCCAGTTCGCATAAATAAATAGGGATTTACTCTGTTACATATACATACAAGATAGCGCACATCGCAAATAACAGTTTGGAAACATCGGAACTGTTTAAGCTACGAAATTGTACGGAATCGGATTACCTTCATCAGATTTATCTTCGACAGATTAATATTTTGTTCAACACCTAGGCGTGTTCTTAAAAGATTTTTATAGCGCAGACGTATGCAAAGGATACATCGACTTCGGTGATTCGGATTTATTTAAAATTTTTGTTAGTCCTTAGAGGGATACATAAAACTAGCACCAGTGTATTTAGATGAACTGCAGACGACTTAAAAATATTTGAAAATGATGGGAAAAATATGGAAGAAGAATAGAAAAATGTAATAAAGAAAATTAAAAATACGACAGAAGACGAAAATCTACGAAATATTGAACTAGAGAACAGATAAAATAAATCAAAAAGTTGGAATATTGAAGAATAGTTATATAAAAAGAAAAATATAAAATATAGAAGAAATAATAAACATACGTTGCTGTTGGAAGGGTATAAGCACGACGCGTCAGCGTCATTTATTTTCAAGGCTAATCATTTTGGAAGACGAGTTGTTACACACACATGGTGGTCGTTATCAATGCCTTTTATTGTGTCTCATAAGCGTCGATTTAGACGCTTTAACTCGGTGTTTAGTTTATCCCGCATTGCCAGTTCTGCTTACCGAAAGTAGCCCATTTGGCACCCTGATCCGATATATCTCCAGGCTCTACCCATTCAATGCTTGAGGATAGGTTTGGGACCCAAACGTCTCTAATCATCCGATTTACTTAATTAGCTTTCAACAAGGTGGTGGTAGCTATCCTGAGAGTACCGCCACACAAAACTAGCTACTAGAAGGTTCGATTAGTCTTTCGCCTCTATACCCAGTTCTGATGATAAGTTTACACTGTCAGAGTCGCTGTGAACTTCCATTGGGCTTTTCTTTGACTTCGTCCTCACCAAGCACGATTCACCATCTTTCGAGTCGCAGCTCTGTGATGTAATGCGCCTCTTTTCATGACGAGAACAAGATACCCCGGAACAAAGTAAATAAAGTAGTACAAACTAATATGAGAAAACTATACATTCATCTTTCATAGAGAAATGAAACTGCTATATATATAAGTTAAAGCAATTCCGTCACTTTGTCCGCATTGAACAAAATATCTGGCAGATCCTGCATACTGCGACGTGTGTATATAAACTGCAATTGCCAAAATACAACGCGATCAATGAAAAAAAAACAATTTTCAGAGCTCAACAAACTGATATAAATTCCACTTCTGTCTAGAGCAGTTTCATTTCTATTTGATATTATTTTACATTATTGCTGCGATAATACCACCCTCCAGCTGGGTAAAACTACCGGACAAAGCCGGAGTACTTGAGAAGCTCTGAAAATTGAGCGAAATACTTCTCCTAGTCATTGCTTTCTTTGGAAGTAACTTTTCCATTAATTACCACAAATAAAGTAGCTGCGTTGTACATAATTTAGGACTTTAGAAGTTATCTATGATACCGATACCAGTGCTTATTTGTACTTTCCATAACCGATTTAAAATGAAAAGGATTTCGGCGTATAAAGTGCAGACTGTGGGAAAAATTGATTTGTGACTAAATTAGATACAGCAGTTAGTTAACTGATGAAATGCTAGTTAAAATATGTAATATATAAATACATAAAACCAAAATACAGCAGAAGTGATGATTTGGGCATTTAGTACATTTAGGGTGATGAAGGTTGTACATTATTTGTAAATACGAGGGTAGTTTGACAAGTAGTGAGAATGGAAAAGAAAAACGAAATTTTTAAATACAAAATAATTTTTATTTTACAATATATTCTCCTAAAAGAGCAATACATTTATTCCAATGGTGCTCCAATGCCCTTATGCCATCTCTAAAATGCGATTCCGGAAGGTTTGCAAAATACTCATTTACGAAGATGATAAACTCGTTGGGAGACGAAAATTTCTTTCCACCTAGTGCCGTTTTCAATTTTGGAAAAAGGTGGAAGTCGGAAGAGGCTAGATCCGGCGAATAAGGCGCGTGCTGTACTAATTGGAAATGCAACTCGTGGATTTTGGATATCGCAACTGTGCTGGTATGCGAGAGAGCGTTGTCTTGGTGAAACAGAATCTCTTTCTTTGCCATTCCTGGCCGTTTAGCACGAATCTCAACATTTAATTTTTGTAGAAGTTCTGCACAATATTGTCCGTTTATTGTGGCACCTTTCTGAAGGTAATCAATGAGCAAAATGCCCTTCGAATCCCAAAAAATTGATGCCATCATCTTGTTTGCCGATAAAGTTGTTTTCGGTTTCTTTGGAGATGCAGAACCACGTTCTAACCATTGTTTCGACTGTTGTTTAGTTTCGGGTGTACTGTAGTGTTTCCAAGTTTCATCGCAAGTAACAAATCGCCTACAAAAATCAACCAGTTTCCGCTTATAAAGGTCCAAACACTCATTGGAAATGCGCAAACGAGTGAACTTTCGATCAGTCGTAAGCAATCGTGGCAACCATCTTGCCGAAAGCTTGGAAAAGCCCAATTATTTCGTTAAAATGTGGTGTACGCGTTCTGTTGAAATGTTTACCATGTCTGCTATCTCTCTCACTTTGAGTGGTTGATCTTGCGTAATAATATTATAGATTTTTGTAATAATTTTCTTAGAAGTCACGATTTTGGGTGGTCCAGAGCGCGCTTCATCAACACAGCTTGTTCTGCCACGTTTAAATTCATTTACCCTTCTACTTATTGTGGCAGATGATGGAGCAGATTCACCTAATGGTTCAACAAAACGACGTGTTGCTCCTTTTTCAATCAGCTGTCAAAAATAAACCAATCAACCGATTTATTTAAATATCGGAATGTAAACATATAAATAGACAACCTAAATTACAGTGCATTTATTTTACCAATTAGGGCGCCACCTATGTGTCATTCTCATTACTTGTCAAACTATCCTCGTAGATGCGAAAAGAAAGAAAAGTTTTCCGAGAAGAGGGTGAATTATCGAAATCGCAAATATATCTATGTGAAAATGTGACTAAATAAATGTTTATTATAAGGTAAATAATTTCGAATTTTGCTCGGCAATTGCAGAACATGCACCAATATGCAAATTAAAGAACATTATTTCCAAAAGATTGTAATCCAATAATAACATATACAACGTATGCATTCATAGTGTATTGTTATTATTACTAGATATAAACTACGTTCGAGTTTAAATTGCATTATTAGAGTCAAGAAATAAGGTGCATTCATATGTACCGACATGAATAGGGAAATATGTTTTCCACTATTTAAAAATAGCAATACAAAGGTAAATAAATAAGAAACTAAAATGATATTAATGTCTAAAATAAACGAGTACTTCGCTTTCAGCGTAGTGCTTGGTTTTGTTTGTAAAGCTGTTTCTCGAATGCGTTTGCGGCAATATACAGTTAGATATAGTATTGTGTGCGCAGTTAATGTTGTTCTAGTATATATTAGCTATAAAAATAAAAACAAACCTATCGAGCTTTTCTTCCAGTTAACGATACGCTTTGCTATAGCTCCAAGTAATAGAAGTACATAAAACACTATTATTTTTGCTATTCTTAAAATAATAATAATAATAATAATAATACATAATTTCAGTAGCGCTTTGTGAAACTCGATATACATTGTGTATTGAATATGTCCTTTGATGATCGTTAACGTGAACAATATTGATTATTTGAGATCGAAAAACTAATGTAGAGAGAAACGTGATTTAAAGAACGTGTGTGGTAAAGACAGAATCTCAATGAAACTGACGATTTACTCGATTATATTTATTTTCACCATATTTTAAGTCAAAAGAAGTACATCCAATTGTGTATATCATATTTAAAGTACACAAATGATTTGTCAGTGGGACCAATATGCAAATATGTATTATATAGAGTACTACGACAATTGGAAAGCCCAATAAAGAGAACTTGATTAGAACTAGATCAGAGTTTTCAATTTCAAGAAACAAGTGACATTATAGATCTAATTTCTTTTGTTCTTCTTTACTTCTTCAAGTTTGAACAGTTTCATAGTTTTAAGAAAACTAAAATTATGTTCCTATAACATCGCGAAGTCAATTTTGAAAAGGAAAATATAACTTGGAGGTATGAAAAATGATTTAGTTTAAATTAGTTTGAAAAATTTTTTGCTTAGGGGCCAAGTTGTTTCAAAGCTGGATATGTAAATCTTTCACATTTCGAATCAAAGAAAATATAGAGGAAGTCAGCTAATAATGTATAATTTTTTATGACACTAACTAGTAGAAGAATTATTTTTTAGATTATCTAGTTTGCAGGTAACCAAAAATGTGTACATAAAATATGAAAATAGTCAGAGCAAATTATATTGCGGTCATGCAAATGCAGCCCCAATTGAAAATGTTGTCCTCTATAAGTCGCTCTCCGTCAATGAAGTCATCAATTTAAATATATACTTTCATCAATTACACTGATTGAACTAGTCAATTCAATTCTAAATGATCATGATAATATGAAATCAGACACCAACGTAAACCAAACAGAAGCTGCTGAATTAAAATTAGATTACTCCATTCTTTCTTTCTCCTATGTTGGTGTCATCCGAATTTAAATTTCAGCTACTCTACAAAACAGTTATTAGTCGATTCATGATCAAAAAATGAAGATAAGTATCATTTTTTGATCATGAATCGACTAATTATAAGATAGGCATTTGAGTGCCGCAATATAATTTAAGAAAAATTTGATAATAGAGCATATTATGTAATTCTGAACTTATTGTAAACAATAATACCACTTCATCTATTTCAAAACATTTTATTGTTACTGAAAATATTTTATTTTTTCAATAGAATTCTACCATTTTCAAAGAATTTACACAACTAAACTTGAAAATGTTAGAATTACAGAGAAAAAATATTCTCAGAAGTAACAAAATATTGTGAAGCAATTTATATACATATACAGTTTTACAGAGGATCGTCAGGTACATTCAGTTAGTTTACACTTTTGCTTATTAATTAGTTTTTATTTTATTTGTAAGGATACATCTAAAATAGAAGTAGTAATAATAGTAGTCATGGTACAGTATTGTGCAAATTAATGGAATCATGACCATTTTTTTGGTTTTCTGCATGTGGCAACATTGTTAGGTCAGTTCTGACAGCAGCTTTATGTCAAAAAACGTAACCTATATCATTGGGAATATATTACACAGTTATTCAGTGCGTTTTAGAGAGTTTGTTCACATATACTCTTTCAAAGTTCAAAATTTGATTTATATTGTGCTTTTACCGGTTGTTCGCGATATGGATATCACGCCCAGGAAACGTGAGAAGATTGTGACATTAAGTGAGCACACTTCAATGACACAGAGAGATATTGCTCAGGAATGTGGTGTTAGTCAAGGAGCAGTAAGCAAGATCCTAAAGCAAAAAAAGAATATCGGAATAGTTGAAGTGAAACGAGCGGGAAAATGTGGGAGAAAGAGGAAGATGAAATCCCGGGATGTCGCTTTTTTGGTCAGAAATAGCAAGCTCAATACAAGAAAAACTAGTTTTGAACTACAAAAAGACTTAGCCGACGCTGGAGTGAAAGTGCATGACACGGCAGTTCGTAGGGGACTTTTAGAAAAGCTATTCGACCACAGAAGAAGCAACGCCTCACTCAACGAATGATGAAGCAGAGGCTTATTTGGGCCAAGAAATATGCCGGATGGAATGAGGAAGACTGGAGAAAGGTGTTGTTCTCAGACGAGTCCCATTTTTTGGTGCAGGAGCAGCGATCAAAATTCGTGAGAAAAAGTGGAGATGAAAAACTCACTGCAGCTCATATCGTTCAGACTGTCAAACATCCTGTAAAGAAGATGTTTTGGGGATGTTTTTCGTACGTGGGGACTGGATCGCTGGTGCCTATAGAAGGCACAATGAACATCCAGAAATATAAAGAGCTACTGGATAAGTATTTGGGAAAAGATCTAAGGAAGTGTGAACCAAACGGAGATGCAATTTTCTAACAAGACTCAGCTCCATGCCACAAATCGAAGGTTGTGGTCAAATATTTCAAAGAAAAAGGAATAACCCTCGACTGGCCTGGTAATTCTCCAGACTTAAACCCAATTGAAAATCTGTGGGCCACTTTTAAGGTTAGGTTACATAAAATGGACTGTACAACGAAGACAAAATTGATAGAAGCAGTAATTCAGGTGTGGTTTCGGGACGAGAAAATAAAGGAAAACTGTCAAAAATTAATAGATTCCATGCCGAAAAGAGTTCAGGCTGTCATCGCAGCCAAAGGAGGGCATATCTCTTATTAAATTACTAGTAATTTATAATTTTGTACCATCTCATCCTGATTATATTACAAATAAACGGTTTTTTTAGTTATATTGTGTTTAATTCCATTAATTTGCACAATACTGTATATAAAAAGAAATAAATGCAAAAGCTCTGTTACAGAAAACATGTAACTATTGCAAATATTACTTCACATATTTAAATATCTTACTCAAACATTTTAGATGACTTTTACTACTTACTTCCAACAATATTATTAAAACATGAAATACTGTGCAAATACTGTCTTTCTGAAATTATTATATTAATTTATCGCAATACTTTAAGTAAAAAAATTAGTACAATTACATGACTTAGAAAACTATAGATTGGTTCATTAATAATAGATTTTACTGTAGTTTCGGCGGACATACATAGGACATTTAATAATTAACCAGAGAACTTGCAATAGCGAGAAAAGGAATCACTATTATTAGATGAAACTTTCTGAGGGCCAAGTTGGCAAATTTAAAAGCTAATTCATTCGGCTATTTGAAAGAAATAAAAAGAAACACAAGTTCTTTTGCTTATGTCACCTTCTCTTGAGACATGTGAAGATTTTTGTTATGTAGTAATGAAATAGACTAAAATTTACATGACAATGTTGGAACAGTGCGGTGAAGTGTTTAAGCGTTGAGAGTGTGTGTAAACGGATTGAACAATTTAAATCGGGCAGACCAAGTATTACCGATATTAATCGTTCTGAAAGATTGGTTGTCTCTATTGACGGGTTGCAAAATCCCATAAATGACCTTATTTGCGATAACAGAAATAAAAAAATCGTAGCAAATGCTGATTTGTGTAACATTGGGTTGGAACCGAGCATTCGATTATTCATGACGAGTTGAATTTTCGCAATGTGTTCAAAAGAATTTCAAGTTAACTCACGTCCATAGAGAGATCCGCGTTCGCATTTATCCTAAACTTAAGCAACAAGAAGATGATGACTTTCTGTACTGTGTTGTAGTTTGCCACGAAACGTGGACTCACTACTACGAACCAACTGAGCAAAGTCTTGAATGAACCCATCCCGATTCGCTCGTCATGAAAAAACTCAAAATTCGCATCGGCCGGTGAAGCGCCGATCTTTTGGAGTTTTTAAAAGCTCAATTTATGCGGCTCTTTAAATGACCAACATACTGCGAACAGCGAATACAATTCTAAAATGTTTCAACATAAAGCGAAACCTGCGGTATGATAACGGCTTCTCTGCTTGATTATGATACCGTCCAAAAATTGCTAGAGATAATTGAAAATTGGGAGGCTAGCTACATCCGCGTTATAGTGCTGACCTTTTGCCGTCCGATTTTCATCTATTCTGCGGAAATTCGAAACCAATAAAGTAGTTGCTGCACATAAGTGTCTCCTTCGTCACGATCAAGAATTTTTTACTGTGGGAATTAAAAAAGTCCCAAAGCGATGGTATAAGTGTCCAAATGCTAGTAGAGGTTATGTTGAAGAATAGTGCATATTCCATTATCATTGAATAATATCATGTCTCCCTCTCTCAACCAATACATAAATGTATTGACCCACAAAGCGAGAAACGCTTCTATCTCACAAGATCGGTAAACTAGGTTTCCAGTGTGTAATAGACAGAAACTTGCGTGCTAGGCTTTATGCCAATTTTTCTGTATCGAAATGATATGATAAACGCTATGAAGGAATCGTTCATTAATAACACAAATCAACCTGACGATCCGTGAATCGGTGAAACATATGTAGTTGATAGGTTGTTATTAATAATAGAATGATTCCTTTTAACATTCATTATCATTGAATAAAATTTTTCTTGTTCACAGCTATTTGTCTTGTTAATTATTGAACTTTCCTCGCAATATTGGGAATTAAGGTTGAGAGAAGAAATTATTAAAGTTATCGCTTCAAGATATTTCTCCTAATATGTTTGTGATAAAATGTACACAACCCCAATGATAATGTGCGTTTGAAAATTTAATAAAAAAATATTTTACTAGTACTTACAATTTGTGTACATAGCTTCTGATTTTCAGAAGATCCATGAGAGAACTCATTATTTTCTAGTTTACGTAGCAAATGTATTAATATAATTGTTGCACACTATGACTTTTTTACTTCTTAAAAATCCAACTATCATATATTTTAATCATAGTAATTTTATTGGAAGCGGAAGTAGTTAATACCGAATGTCAATTAACTATTAATATCGTCTAGAATAGTTTGATTTCTATATATAGCGGTGAAATTGTTTCTCGGACATTTAAACTGCTGCTAGTACGTGTATACACGGGAAAGTAGTCGTAATTGTAGCCTTGTTAGTTCAATGCATTTGAAGGCATATTTACAGTAAGCTTTTATATGTACTTATGTACAAGAAGCTAAAATACATTGTTCAAAACAATTAATGGACATTTCGTAAAAATGATAAATTATAGAAAGTTGATTTAACATCATTATTTGCTTTTGGTATATTTTTGAACAAATACCTGAACACATCATGTGTTAACTTTTTTAGATAAGTTTTAATGTGATCATGTTGGGAAAGCGTAAAGTGCATTTTTGTGTAGGAAAAATACAGAAATCCTAAATTTTCCAGAAGTTTTATTCGAACGATTCTTACCAAAAAACGTAATTAATAATGCGTGTGATCTCCACGAACATCTAAAAACATTTATCGCCTTAATAGCGTGGACCGAACTAGAACGTCGACTATTTCTTAAGAAATCAGATTCCATTTCCCTCTCAGAGATATTCGTAATGGCTGAAGCGCTCTTGGTGAACTTTTCACATCCCAACCGTGTTCTATTAAAATACCATTTGAGGAATTAACCAGTGGATTAGTTTTAAACGAATCAACAGAGTGAATAAGAACCTGTAAACGTTGAAATAAAGAAAGAGCCCATCAGGCAATTATCTAGTTTTAAAAGAACTGTTCGTAAGCACAAGACTGCACTATGCTACAAATGCTTAAGAAAATGAAGTTTCACTCACACAAGATTGTTAAAGAATAAGAACTAACCATTCAAGATACATAAATCGAATTCAATTCTGTAATGAATTTCGACGACTTGCTCATGCTCATTCTTGTTCATGTAGACATGCGAATAAACAATATAATCCCTATTGGTTGACCGTAAATCCATGCGAAGTTTTTGAAAAACCAATACATTCACAAGATGCAATACGCAACATCATTGTCAAGGATATTTTTGTCCAAGAAAATGAGAAAACGGTAACAGTAACCTTAGAAAGATATGCAAAGATGCTAATGATTTAACATTCATACTGACAAAAATCGAAGAAGAAAAAAATGAATCAATAGTGGTTTTGGAAAGACGGATCAACCAGCTAACATCATAGCTGGTTTCAATTAAAATCCTACGGGGTGAATTTCCTAATCGTTTCCTTTTTAGAAATGATGATTTACATTGGCCATTAAAGTCGCCGGACATTTCTGTCCCAATTTCCTTCTTACGAGTTTTCTTAAGAGGAAAGATTATGTTTCAAAACCAGAAAATACCGATGAATTGAAAAGAAATATTAGAAGAGATTGGGACTATATCTTTCGAATTACTCACAAAGCCGTGTCGAATTTCACTAAGTGTTTAAGTGAAGTTCTTAAAAATAATAGAGGTCACTTGAAGCATTAAATATTTTGTAAATAAAATTATCTTCCACACATTTTAATAAAAAATTTCTGTATGGATGAATTACGACCTATATACAAAGGGTATTAGGAAAGATTTGCAATATGACGCAACAATGAATCGTAGGAAACCGCTTGTTGCTGCATGTTGAGATATGTTCATACGTGCATAGTAGCCGCCGCGCCATGCCGATGGGCTCAGTTATTCATTAGCAGTGAGAATGCAAAGTGCTTGCGATGGCATCGTGGTCACGAAATGAGATAAGGGCAGTTTTGCGTTATAAGTTCGTGCGTGGTTTAGACATAGACCAGTGCTTTGAAGAAATGATTCTTGTATTAGGTGATGTTTGTTCATGTTTCTTCACATCGCACAACGATATTCAGGTGGTATAGAGAATTCCGAAGGGGAGGATGTGGAGGGTGCTGAGAGGCCGGGAAGGCGACGAACAAAAATGCTTGGCGAGGAGAGGCGAGTGACCTACCAACAGATGTAGGGTACTTCAGGTCTAAGTGCACCAGCAATTCGTTCGATTTTGCATGATCATTTGCACGTGAAGAAACTTTTTTCTCTCTGGATGCCGCATCGACTGACTGAAGAGCAGATGACACGACGCGTGATTTGGTGCCGGAAGATGCAAAAAAAGTCTAATAAGGGACAATCTCGGTATGTGAACAACATCGTGATAGGTGACGAGACTTGGCTGTATTATTACGATGTGCTGACCAAAGGTCAAAACAAAGCTTGGGTCTTTGATGATCAGGACACATCCATAGTTCCCGATCTGTAAAGAAAAAATAATACTGTATTTTTCAAATCAAGTGGAATTGTGGAACGCGTTGTTTTGGACACAAAGAGGACAGTCACAGCTAAGTGGTATACTGAACAGTGCCCCCCTAAAGACATTGGATCTATGAAAAATCTGCGGCCAAAGTCAAGAATGGACACTTGGTTCCTCCATCACGATAATGCTCCAGCTCACCGCACCAAAGCCTGTACCGAATATTTGACCACGACAGCATTGAAACCTCTCGAGCACCCTCCCTACAGTCCAGACCTTGCTCTCTGCAACTTTGCACTGTTCCCGCATGTAAAAATAAAGCTAAAAGGGAGGCGGTTTTCCAGTGATGAAGACCTTCTGCGGGCTTGTGACAACGACTGTGCTTTACTCCCTAGTGAAACTTGGCAGCTTTAAAGATTGGTTTCGGAGGTTGGAGAGGTGTATTGAGTGTAGAGGATATTACTTTGCAAGAATTAAATATACAAAGCTGTATTGCAAAAGTTTCCTAGTACCCTTTGTATGTACATAAGTGGAAAATATTAATAATGTATTCGTTACCTCACAATTAAATTAAAAGCTCTTTATTACAGCATTATATTTACAAGAATTTAAATTTACGTAATGTAGCGATAACCCTTTCCATATGTCCGACTATAAAAAGGGTAAGTCCGAAAATTCAGTACCATAAGAAGACTATTAACACTCGCAATTGATTTATCGATTAAAAGTATTATTTTAGTAACGAAAACAAAACGAATGATCAGGAGACAGGGTCACTGAATTGCGTCTAACATACAACATACATTTAATACATTCCCGCATGCTATCTATAAGCGTAATTGTAACAGCTGAAGTTTTTTATAAATAAACTTGCCTTAACAATAACGGAATATGACCCCTTCACTGTCGTGAATAATATATGCAATAGAGGAATGTCATGGTCGCGAAAGGCCTTGTACGGTGAATGTAATTATACGCCAGACAAGATTTTAAAATGTTGTACCTGCATTCAGTTATGTGTTGCCTTTTGACAATGCTTAGGGGTTGAACGACACATCCCATAACATTTCTTGGCCTTTTCGGCATCCTTTGAACTCCAGAGGATATTATAAATCAAAGTTAAGAACGCGGGTGTTAACAATAAACGGGCGCTTTGCACACGCAAGCAAACAGCGAAAAATATCTATCTTTAAAGTGCGACCTTGTTAGTGTCCGTGTACGTGCGTGAAATAGGCAGCGTGTTCTTGTTCTACTTCTTATTTCATTGTCTTTGTTGGAGACAAACTAATGATCCTTTATTCCGTATATGCTTGGAAGGCTCTATAAACGAGATTTTAACACTCATGCCAACGCGACTGTGTCTTACCGACATGATTTTTAATGTAATTCTAGGAAAAACCAATATGTTTTCCTTTGTATGAAGGTTATTCGTGGACTGTTAATAACGCTGGTACAATATTGATTACTTTTGTGAAAGAACTACCGCGCAGTTCTTTTTTTTGTAGTAATTTATCCTATTCCTTAAAATTAATAATGGGTAATTAATTCTAAATTTCGTGGTCGCAACGAATTTTTTTAATATTAAGTTAAAGTAACTAATATGTTGTTTTGCTTGCCTTTTCTTGAGGCAGACTCTATTGTTATTGTGAAGCAAAAATTTAATTACAGTGGAAAGGAAAAATTCAGGAAAAATGTAATCTTATTTATTCATTATTATTATATTAGAATCTGCACTGCGTTTATATTTATTAGGTACTTAGATATTAAGTACAAGTATTGTTCAATAAACAAGTAGTTGAATTTGATGGAGCCTGTGATTGATTAACTTAATCACTAAGGTTGATATATAACCCCTTTCCACATTCACTTTTGTAATTCTGTATACGATCATGGAGCAAACACGATAAACCAGCTCAAACCACATCGAAAGCTGAATTGCATCCAAAAAAGATCATGCTGTCAGTTTGGTGGGATTACAAAGGTGTTGTGTTTTTTGAGCTGCTTCCAAGGAACCAAACGATCAATTCTGATGTTTACTGTCAACAATTAATAAAACTGGATGAAGCAATCAAAGAAAAACGGCCAGAATTGTCAAATCGGAAAGGTGTAGTTTTCCACCAAGATAATGCAAGGCCTCACACATCTTTGGCAACTCGTGGGAAACTATTGGAGCTTGGCTGGGAAGTGATGCCACATCCCCCATACAGCCCTGATCTAGCACCATCTGATTACCATTTATTTCGAAGTTTGCAGAATTCTTTGAATGGTAAAACTTTCACAAATGACGATGACCTTCACTCGCATCTGGTTCACTTTTTTGCTGATAAGGACCAGAAATTTTATGAGCGCGGAATCATGCAGCTGAAAGAAAGATGGCAAAAGGTCATTGAGCAAAATGGAAAATATATAATTGATTAAAAACTATTCTTTGTTTAAAAAAAAAGTGTTTCATTTTATACTACAAAACCGAAAGTACTTAGTTGCCAACCGAATAGATAAGCACAAGTAATAATTCTGTATTCTTCATTTTAATTCGAAGAGCATGAGATTACATTTGTTGCTCATTCTTTTCTCTTTCATCTAATCTAAGTCAGATATGATGCGTTTCTTTTCAGAATAAAGTATTTATTTGCTTATTTATTTATTTATTTATTGTCGTATTAGACGGGTATTTTCTTATGTAATAAGTTGTGTTATTTTTATTTATTTTTTTTGGTAGCCCGCCATTTATTTTGTTCTGTACTACTTTTTCTATTTTTTTAGTTAATTTATTTGTTTTTTTTGTAATTTAATTTAATTTTACACAGTGCACACCGCATATCGCGATTAATATATTATTATTAAAGTATTAATCTAATTTAATATCCATATGTATGTACGTATGTGTGTAACACAAAATTATTATATAAGAGGCTATAGATTACTGTAAATGTCCACAAAAATATTTTGTGTTTTAAAAGATATCGTCACTTCACAATTATCATAATTAATTTTCCTTACTATACTTCTTTCGGTCATGAATACAGCTAAGTGCTTGATGTAGCATTACAAAGGAAGTTATTTCATTTGTATGCAGAAGAAAAAGAACTCTAATATACATGAAAGTAGAATGAGTGGAATTCTTGCTATCATTTATTACTTGTGACATTTATAATTTATTATGTGACTCAGTATGAAGACATTTCAACCTAATGGAATCATAAAAATCGGACGTGTTATTTCTTTACCGGTCACTTTCTACTTTACAACTTAATTTTAAAGCGAACAGTAGTCGTGACTAACAAAGACTATTAGTCCGTAATCTAAGACTGTTTTACAACTGCATACAGAAACGAAAACTACCGTGGACCCAATAAAATCTAAACTATATTCTCTGATTTACAGTTGCCCTACATCTTCTTCCCTCTAGGAATTTTTGCGAGAAATTCTAGGAGCGGTATCTAAATATTACCACTTGAAGTTTCAGCTGACCAAACTCTCCGGGATTCCTTCATTGTGCGCTTCATTTACGGGAAACTTTATGATGGGTTAGTAAAGTAATTGTAGTTGTCACAATTAGGTCGGGTTCTAAGTAAACAGTCGTCTTTTTGGAAGGCCCGGACATGATGATATTCAGTCCTTGACAAATTCAGGGCTACCTACTTTAGACGAAAACACTTGAAACCTCGCCCGGTAATGACGTCTTCCTTCCTCTTAATGGGTCAACGGTGTGGTCGAGGGAGGCAGACTTAGTCCGGAGCGTCTTAATTAAAGATATGAGTCGTAATTTCTCGCAAGTCCTAATTTCGTAGCTTCAACAGTTTCTACGTGTTATTCCTGTTTTTGTTGTTAATATTTTATTGCAGTGAATGCAAATTTTATTGATTATATTAAGACTTTAATGGTTATGAAGAACTTAACTGCTTTACATTTAGATTTCTTGTACTCTGTAATATACAGCATGCGAATATTAAATATAGACTTACAAAAGATATATTTTTTCATATCTACATATAATGTACTTTAACATAAATTAAGTCTATTCTAGTTTTCGATTTTTTGTTTCATTTTTTTTAATGCAAAAGTAACTTTGAAATGTTTCATAACAATAATAATAGTAGACAAAATATGGATTGGTGTTCTCCTCAAAACATTCGTCCCTGCAATCGGGTTCACAAATGTTGGATATCAGAAAACATATATTACGAAACAAAAAGGACAGACAATGTTATTATTAAGATCACACCAACATATTTCACGAAAGACATCTCTTCTGGCACTCAATGAGATCATGTCATGCTGCAAAAGTACTTCATCTCAAGAAGTACCTCGCTGTGAATAAACGCCGCTAATTTTGAAAGTAAGAAGCTTCAAAAAATTATGATGTATGCATCAAAGCCAAGCATTCACATGCATATACATATGTGATACCATATCAAGATTTTACTTGCTACATAAGCATATTATAATGATTTAAGTAAAGTGACGTCATTGAAATATTTGGAGGTGCGCACGACAAACCCCAGTGATTTAGAAGCTTCAGAATACTCGCAGTATGTAGTCTAAAAGTGAGACTTAAGTCAAATATCACCCCAGGACCTCTTATTTCGTTCACATTTTTCAAATAATCATTCTTGACATAGTAAAATGATTGGAACGGCGTGGAAGACCGATAAAAGGTCATAGCATAACGTTTTTCGATGTTTAATTTTAAGCCAAAGCGTTCGCACCATTTGGCTAAGAAATTTAGATAGCATTTAAATTTATCGGCATCGTTGGTAGATATAATTTTCGAAAAAACGTTTGTCATCAGCATACGTAAGTATAGGACAATCGATTTGAAAAAGCAAATAATTTATAAACAATACAAACAGTATAGGGCAAAATGAAGTCATTGGAGAATACCTATTATAAGTCACGTAGAACTTTCGTCGAGTTAGACGAAAATACTGATAGAGGCACGAATCAGATGAAAGGAGTCAAGTTTATGTAGCAACATTTTATAAATTACATCTACCCGTCCACGCCTGTCCAGGACTTTACCTATATATTGTATGACGGTAGCCAAGTTGGTGAGAGTTGATCGATGTATATTTTATAGTGCGGTTTACATTTTCCACCAATTTTCTAAAGTAATGGTTACCATACATACCGAAGACAGAAGCGATCATTTGATTAGCAATGCTGCGTGAACGAACAACTTTAGCTAGTGTTGGCTCACTTTAAAAAATCCAAACGTTCGATCATTATTTAATTTCAGAATCGTGAGAACAAATCCACGTTATCAGTAAGAATGTTGTATATTAAATTTGAACAACCTCGATTCTTTGCACCATCTCACACAAACTTGCTTTTGAGCTCCTTTAAAATTGTTTAGGATCCAACAACTGTGAAGTTTCCGTACGTTCAAATGCTCATACAAAATTATAGACGGTGGTCATGATCTTTCCAGCCGAAGATATATGCGAACTTTTTTTTGAGACCAATACCACTTATAGATTTATTCCATGGTCCCTAACTTTGTTTCTGAATCCCAGTAATGTCCCATTTCTCATAACCAGTTACCGCCTTAGAGAGAAAGTCAGTATCTGCAACAAAAAAGACAAATTATTTCGATAAAAATGTTTCTTGGTTAACTTTCGTTCGAAAGCCAAAAGTTTCGGAATTCGCGTTGCTGAAACTTTGCTCGTGCCTGGTATATTGACTAAAATTATTAAACCACTTTGTTCAAATATATTTAGTACTTTAGAAACAGCAGAAACTTTCAAACGAGAACCATTACTTCACCAATGCAAATATCAGGATTGGTTGAGTCCGAAGATCTTCTACTTCTTGGGTCATCTACAATGTATTCACGAACCCACCGAAAGTATTTTAGCTAATATTTCACTTTAAAATATTGCGGCGTCTCATCTGCAAACATCGTAATTATTCATTCGTGTATTGTGTTCAGAGAATTCTGTTCTTTCGTCAAAGATTTGATTACACTGCGCTGTAATAGTTTCGCAAAACTCATTTTTGATTGCGAAATATTTTACAAAGCATAAAATAATGAAAGGGCTGCAGTCAACTTTAATGCATAAATAGAAAAATGTTATCACTATTGAGCATTACTAGGCAACACACAATTAGTTGTTTCTATCATGGCTACATATATTTTTTTAGTTTGCCTCGTAGTAACATATACATATGTATAATAAAAAGAAACAAGGTTAAATCCAAATCTGGTGACATGATAGCGAAGTAAAATTGAAATGTCTAAACTTTAATTTACAGAATTTAAAATGCCATTTTAATATAAAAATAGTGTTTAATGGACTTTCATCTCATAGACTAGTATCAGCTTTTGCTTTTCTACTGATGTTCTTCATTTCTTGTAAAATGAACACTGTCTGTTGTAGAACTTAAAAAGATGTTTTTCAATAAATACATTTTATTTTGTCGTTGGACACGTATTACTTGAAGCTTTCAGATATCAAAGTAAACATTCATCAAATTGATTTACAGTCGAAACTCGATTACTTACAGACATTTGGGTTAGCCGTTTATGAGTGCAAGAAGGGACACATAAAACTGTAAAATATTTTATGCGGGATCTTGTAAAATGTAATTCTGATAAAAGGGACGGTCGCCCGCAAGCCGTTGAGTCTGCGGCCAGAAATTACTTTATATTTGGAGGGTAGTGGTGAAATTATACGATATGCAGCGCAATAAGGTGGGTCAGATATCTGTGTTATTTCGGAGTGGGATCGAGGGTTCTAGCCCCCGGTCAACCTACAGACCGCAAAAATATGTAATTTGGAGATTTAGCAATTTCATTCCGCTTGTGAAATTTTGTTTCTTCTTATTTGAGATAAAATGTTTAATTTGAATTGCGGAACATGAATATGAATATGGTATAAATTATTAACGCTTATACAAGGAAAATTCAGTTTTGCCCGCGGCCCTGTGAACTCAAGAGTTTCCAAATCTCACTGATGAATTTCAGATATTCAGAGTTGATAATGGAACTGTTAAAACGTTTGGTTTTCATACACGTACAAAAGCATATTCTTTTCGGGAAGAGCTTTTAAATGAAATTGCATTTAATAATGGATTTAGACAAATATCATACAAGATTTTTTAAACAATTCTAAAATTGTCTTTCTTATTATTTTTTAATTAGTACTATCCATTTAAGAAAGAATTTTCTATTTGTAGTTATTAAACTAACAGCTTTTACATTCATAAATTATTTAGTTTGAGGTATTTATGTACATACAAGATCCGTTCAGCAAATAACCGAAAACCGCCACGGATAAACTTAGTGACGCGCGGTTTGAAACATTGTGTTCGGCATCTGACATATCGTCTAGTTCTTGTGTTATTATTACTTAAGTGCAAGATATTTCAGTATATCAATGTACACGTCAATTATTTGAAGATAACCCGATAATCAGTTGAAATCGAGCACATTCCTGGTCTCGACCAGGAATGTGCTCGATTTCAACTGGTGAAGTTCACGTTCAGAAAATCAAGTATTGGTAGCTGAAACCGACATTTGACTATTGGAGTACTTGCAGAAAGAGCATCTCAGCTTATCATGAAATTTTAGTCGAAAAACTGAACATACATCGAGTTATAGTAAAGCTCATTTTCTCTACTTTGAGGAAAGCTGATGAAACCGCTTCAACTTTGAAGCAAATGTACGTAGATAATGTTACGAATGGTTCACAAGATTCAAAAGTGGCCGCCAATTAATCGAAGATGGTCCGCAACTAGCAAGGCACTTGACTTCAACCGATGAATCCCACGAAGCCCAGAAAATTAAGTATTTGGTGCGCCAGAAACGATGTTCGACTATTAAAGAATTTGTTGAAGAGGATAGCATCTCAATAAGGTTTCGTACTATGACATGACACATCAGGGACCAGCAATAGTCAAACATAATATGCGTACTGCAGACAACCTTATAACGCTTCTCCACAACGGGCAAATCCTGATATAATACGTTCTCCTTACTTCTCACTCAGGTGTCTTAGATGTTCAAAAAACCTGTTAAGGTGACTATGGACTAATTGGATTCTAATACTTATATTACATCCCTCATTTCTTTAGTGTAAAAGTAAATATTCTATCAGGTCAATATAATTTTCTGATTTTGGATTTCCAAGAAAGTTTTTCATTATTGATATAAAAGCTCTCTATAAAAGCATTTGTTTCAATCTCAGTCATTGAATTTGTAAATTTGGTATATTTTGTAAGATGTATAACTTGGGGACTATCTTTAATCTTTTCCATAGCTACCTGAAGAAATGTTTGGCAAATGTAAGAAAAGCAGCTTCCATTTTTATTAAGAGATTTAACAAACTGTTTTATGATTACATAAATTACATTAGATTAGATTACATAATGAATACATTTTGTTTACCAGGAATCACAGTTTTTCTTAAAGGATAATTTTTTCTTAACCAATATTCTTGTTTAGCTCTGCTGTCCCAGAGACATAAAACAGGGATATTTAGCGTAACCGTTTTGTTGATCGAGAAGAATGTTCACCATTTTTAAATTAATATAAATTACCCATTTGTGTTCATGACATTTTATTTTATTCAAAACTGATCAGGCGTTACAATATTCTTCCTTTAACTTGGTACTGTGAACAATGAGTATTACGGCTAAATTATTTTCGTTGTGTAACAGAATCCGTTACGTAACTGTAAATAAATAAATGTCATTCACTTGGTCCATGTTGTGCCCAACCCACTTCTATCAACAAATTTTTAATATCTGAACAAAAAATTAGATTGTCTTCTTGGGCAAAATAACACTGTAACTCTTTTATCTTTTTATATTTTCCCGATAAAAGGTAATTTTTGTGCCTGATGCAAGCAATTTTTTTTTCCAGTCGTGAGTCGTGATACCAACAATTTAGAGGCTTGTTTGGAAAGATTTAAATCTCTGCAAAAAGTGTTCGGTTTATCGTCTGGTAAACTTTGAAAGTTAGTATAATTTCCTGATCATCTTGATTTTAAATCATCTTGTACTAAGGGTTCGGCTATATTCTCAATTACCGAAATCAACGGAACTGTAGTATTTGTTGTACATTAGCTCGATTTTTACTATCCATACCTTTTATGTGTGTACTACAAAAATAATAATCGTCAAGATGATTTTTTGGTTCTCGCCTAATAGTTGGGATAGCAAATTTGATTTCTTTCGCCGCTTTTTCACAATGTAAAATATTTAATGTACGATTTACAAACACAACTAGAAACCGACGCCTTATTTTTATCCAGGAGCACGTTGAAGTACAGCAATTAGGTACCTTTTTAAAGAAATATTCCTTCTGTAATCATTGAACACGTATTCTCCACATATGTAGCAAAAGTGATTTGAGGTTGAACACATTTTTAACCATTTACTCATGTTGAAAAAACTTTTAACGAACTCAGAAATACAGAAATATTTCTGCTGTAATCTTTGAACACATATTCCCCACTATGTAGCAAAAGCGATTTGGGTTAAACATCACCATTTTGAACTACTTATTCATGGCGAAAAAATTTCTTTAATAGTCTTTACACAGTGGTACTCTTTAAATATGCACGCTATCAATGCAAAAATGCGCACAAAAAATCAAAAAAAATTATTGAAATAAGTCCATGTATACCAAAAACTAACGGTAGATTTGAAAATAGTGCATTATAAATAAGTTTTATCATCTATGAAATTCGCGTCAACATACGTGAAGTACAATTTTGTAAAGTGGTGTAAATCGATGAGACTTAAACAGCTTGACTTCTATATGAATAAAATTTAAGTCTTTTTTAAAAGTATCATGACATATTTCAAGTTATAATTGAACTACTTTGTTGCCTTGTTTCGCAATGGTTTTCATAGATAAGTTTTTCATTCGATGTCGTATTACCTATACAACGTAATTCATATGAATATTTTAGGTTTTCGCTCTGAAATTTAAGAACTACTGCCCCCATTACATGAAATTTATCAACACTATCATGAAACTGGTTAACCACCTGTTCATACGTCATCACAAAATTAAGGAATTTTTAAAACTCTGCATACCTCTCTATCCATCTTCTAATCTCCCAGTTCGAAAACAACTTTCTACAATAAAAACTTTGTGTTGTAATTCTAACATGATAATAAATATTCTATTTGGAAGTACAAAGTTTAGGGTGTTGAAGACCACACCGAATTATTTTAAAAAAATCATTAATATTTTTCAATGTCGTCAAGGTTACTGAAAATAAGAACTTTAGTGAAGGTCAGTATATTTACTTAGTAAATGCCCACAGGGTACGCTAATCTAATATCAGACAAATCTCCGAATCGATTTAGTTACTTTAGTAATTTTTTAAATTTTGGGATATAAAAGTTTGAAGATGCATTTGGAAAATGTAGTATTTTCGTGGCTAACTGAGCAAAAACAGAACTTTAGAGAAACTTTTAAAGGTGGTATCTATGCAATTATAAATGTTTCGAATTATTGTTTTAACTTTTTTTGAAGCGGAAACCACATTTTCGCAAAAGTTTCTTCTTTCCATAAACTATATACATGGATAAATATTTCACCTCACTTCTTTGCGATCCAGAATTCGAACCAAGTCAATTTCTCATCATTATATAAATTAATGTAACTATTGTGTCTGCAACGGTATGTCAGTTCTGAACAAATACTTTGTGTACCTACCCCTTGCTGAGTCTTGTCCTATTTGAATGAGTTCTATATGGCCGGGAGTAGCAGTAACACACCCCGCGATTCTGACCCGCTTGCTATATGTAATCTTCCGTCATGAATCCGTCATAAATCAGAACATGGCCGTACGTGAACTGGCCCCGGAACATACAATTGGACGAGCACACCATTGTGTGTTTTGTGTGAGTGTGTGTGTATGTGTATTACGTCAAGATTTGTTTTGTGTTTCGTTGTTGCGTGTCGTAATTTATTTCTCGTCGAGATTTTTTTCTAGTTGCCTCATATGTGATTCTCTGCGAGTGTTGCTTTAGGTGGAGTGTTAGTCGTCCTCGGGTGGAGAAGGAATCGTGCAACGCTACACTGTGATATATGGATGATTTCGCACCGTAAAACGAGAAATAATGGACCCGAAGCTAGGAAAACAATACATGTAATAAGTGTAGCGATAATTCTGATTGATGTTATAATACTTCAGGGTGATTACTGTGAAACTTAGAAGTGTTCGGCACAGTATTAAAGTATTAGCAGTGGAACTAAATCTGCATTCTTTAAAATATATATTTCATTCTTTAAGTACACCAGTATTCTGCCATTGCACTGTTTCGGAGAATTACACATTTTAACAAGCAATAACTAGTTCTAACTGGACAAATTTTAAACTAATATTATACTAGAACTTTGAAATTAATAATAACTATTAAAACAGTAATAATGCCTTTATTATTCCCTTTATTATTTATACTCCCGTTTAAAGAATAATGAGTATATGACAACCATTATTTCTACATGTTCCAATGAGAATATTACTTAAATGCACATACATTAACAATCGTTACTTGATTATACCACTATCATTATTAATTCTTACCAGTCATCTGCTTCTGGGTTTCCGGGCTGGAACCGCGTCACTAGTATATCTGCCGACGTTTCGTACCCATTTGTATGGGACATCTTCAAGGCTGAACTACTGCACTGAAACTGTTTCAGTTTTAGTGCAGTAGCAGATAGCATGGACCACGACCGCGGAAGTCTACGTACCAAATCTTACCAGTTAGTTTATTAGTAGAGTTGGAATATTTATCCCGCGAGCTAGGATCGTAACAAGGCGAGTGTACGAATAAACGGGCGCTCTTATGATGCTTGCGTTATTTATATCACTTACGTTTTGTTTTATAAATAACGCACTTACATTATTCACAGATGTTATTGCGTAGCGCGAAATAGACAAGACCGACAAAATGTCTGCAGCATGACGTAAGTTTCTACATTTACCTCGGAGAGCAACGTACGCCGTGCTGAAAAGATGTTCTAATATTTAGAAAATGACTCCTCGACATCTGTGGATGTAATACACGCATAATTAAAGCAATCTTTACAAATAAATAACGGATTTACACATGCACCATCACAAATTTGTCTTAATCTGGTAAAATCGAAATCCATCTTTATAATACTTTCGAGCTTTTACAACGCACATATTCTTATGTCACTTGAAGCAACATAGCAGTGAGTATACATCGCTTACGATTTGCATTGACTATACTAACGGCAACCCAGGGTTTTGAAATTTTTCTATTAAGTCAAATAAACCTTTATAATTGTCGTAAATTTGTTTTAAATTGGTTTCAGCGGAAGTGTTTCCAAATCTTTCCCGGATTTTCTTTCAACCATGTTCCCCAATGTGCCAGAATTGGTTCTGGTGGCTCAGTATTATCGAGGCACTGTCTATAGAATTCTCGAATTCGTTTGTGAGATTTCAAAAGAACTTTTTTGATATTTAAAATGAATGCATTCACCTTTGGATAACATTGTTGCATACTTGAACTTCGCACGTCACATCTGGAAGTTGTCAACACTTGTCTATAAGGGAACGGCCTGCGCTACACATTGACGCTGCATCATCGCTCACAAACATCAACAATCGGTCAGTTTAAAATCAAAATTTTCTTAACGTATCCAGCATCACCTTCATAATTGCTTCGCCTGCACACTGTTCTTTTGCTAGGTAATGCAATGCGAAGTGTTTTAACAAGATTTAGAACCCGCACTGTAATATTCAAAATATGTTTTTTTCGATCTGTCGTTTAGTCAACAAAACCACAGACGTATATCTTTAGTCAGCTTTGATCATGTTTTCGATATCGTTATGTAGAGTTAGAATATGGCTCTGTCTATCTTTTCTTTTTAGGAGTACTTGCGCTAGGCTCAGTCTATTGTTTTGATTGTTGCTTCGGGTGTATATTGGTTATCGTCGAATAATAATGTTTGATCATTATTATTCGACGCCGAATGTCTTTTTTCATGTCTTAACTTTGCTAAATTGAGAGTTGAAACCAACAAATGTGGCACGTATCTTGCACATAATTTTTTCATATCAAATTACTAATCCATGTGATGTGTATAATCTCATTAGATCGTCACATTAATACCATATCATATACTTTTTTAATGAATACACACATCTTTTGGGCGTCCACTATGTTGTTCAAGTAATGTAATGGCCGACCACGTTTAAACTCAGATGTTAATCGTTTTACAGTTGCAATCGATGGAGATTCGTTCCTGTAAGTAGATTACAGCTCTATGCTGATGTTATTGTTTGTTTTCTTCTTTAAAAATAAAAACTTATTCACTGATCGGTACTCCGCTTTTTCCGTGTTACAAAACATGCTAAAAACAGTTCACTTCCTATTCAAATAACAAGCGCCCTTACGAACGAAATTAACGCAAATTTTTATAGTTACGTGTCAAATGCTAATCAAGTTGAAACATGAATACGACTTTTTGTTAGAGCTGCCCTCTTCCGTCAGGGTCGATAATAACTGATCTGTTCGTATTTGGGTGTGATCGTTGCATTCTTATAGATGTGAACACGCCAGCATTTTCTACGAATGTTATCGCTGTTACCGTTTGTGTAACTCGTAACGAGCTTGTATAAAGAAGTATTGGTCATGGGATGATACTTTAAGGAACTCCAGAGTGTTGCAGGCATGAAAAATCATTAGTTTGTTTAATGAAGAAAATACTCTTAGTTAAATAGGATTCATTCAGTAAGAAATGTATGTAGATAAGTATCTTTTCATTTTATGTAAATTATAGTGTGTTAAACCTTCTCGAATGCCCAGAGTCATATTTATAAACGCTGCTGAAAAATATTTTTTAATATCGAAGTCTTCACATATTTTGTATTTTTATCTTCTCAAAAAATCTTCAAAAGGTAAATGGTTTTCCATGAATTAATTGCTTTTTAATGTTTTATTAATTTTTTTAAATAATAAATTATAATTATGTTACGCAATTGGGAAAAGTGCATTATTTTCATAAAAGAATAAACGCACTCTTAGTAATTTTGAAGCTTCAACATGCTTACATTCTACTTGCAAGATTTGCCATGAACAAACCTATCAAAATATTATTTTAAACACACGCTTACTTACCCTATTAGGCAGTAAGGGTATCACAACATTTTAGAAAGTTCACGGATAATTTCGCTTGAGCCTCTAAATCCTTTAATATTAATTACTATTATAAGAACCAAGATTCACTAATAATGAAGAGATGAGTTGGGTTCTTAAGATAATATAGTTAAGAATTTAATTCCGATTATTTCGTATGTAGACAAAATAGAGGAATACCATTTATAAATAATAAACTAGAATAGTCAATAGTTGATGTTTATCAATGCATGAGTTTATAATCATGAAACTTTATCGTCTTTATTAAACAAAAGAAATGCAAATACACAAACAATATATGAAAAAAATATAAAAATACGATCAGTACTCTTTCAGGCCAAATTTAGCCATTCTTATACTTAAACACTACAAAATACTAAACAAAATTAAACATGATTCCGAGAATAATTCAATGGAAACACTTCAAGGGAAGAAATTAAAAAAGAAGATTTTAGCAATCGTCAACAGTATTATTTATTATTGTGACTTTATAATAAACAAAACACACAGAAGATAAAGGGGACCCTTCTCCCTGTTATTTTCGACATATGTATAAGGAAGAATTGTAGAGACTGCGAAAAATTTCCTTTTGGATAATTGAAGAGAATTAGTTTCACATTGGCATAACTGTATTTAATTAAGAGGTGATTATACTGAAAATATATGTATAATTTTGTTATAATTTTGATGAAAATTGAAGAAATTAAAGTTAAATTTCTAAAAACTTTGGAAACATTGCTCCAACTTTCAGTAAATTCTAATTTCAATAGAAACACGAGCTATCAAAAACTATTATTTATTATCGTGACTTTATAATAAACAAAACACACAGGAGATAACGGGGACCCTTCCCCTCGTTATTTTCGATATATAAGGAAGATTATGGAAGCGGTTAAATTGACAATATTATTATTATTATATCAAAATTTGTTCTTCAAGGACATTAAAAAGATTCTATTATACAACGCGAGACAATTATAGTAAAACGTATATCTACAGTATAGGTGTTCTGTGGCGAGGTGTATGGTAGTAAGGGTGTGTTTGTTCTTTACGTTTATTGGATGTAAATTACAAAAATTTTCTAGCATTTATTTATTTTTTAATACTACTTCTTTAACTTAACAAGTTTGAGCCGTCTGCCCTGTAACGACTCTATTCCATTAAAAAAGAAAGATTTTTTATATTATTTTTTTAAATAGAAATAGGTCTTCTCTTTAAATTAGCTACTGGCTATAAAACGCCGTCCTCTCGTGCATTCACATTTTTATCTTCAGGTGAAGTTTGTACTTCATCGTTATCTTTCGGCCGGAGATTTATTTTTGTAAAACATACGTGCTTTACATTCTATTATGGACTAAAATAGAAACATTATTGTTATGTACTATGGTCATAGAATCTGTTTTCTTGATGTGGACCTTCACCGCATGTGGGTGCGGTGTACGTCATCATCGTCCTGACTGCAGTCTTGTAAACCATAGTTCGCAGCTTCATATCGAGCTTGTTGTTGTGGTGCAGAAGTAGATACATGTGCACTACGGTAGTAATATTTCTAGTGGCTAAGTCCTCGACGTGCCGCTGCTAAGTTAGTTTTTTGTCCAGAGTTACTCCGAAGTACATACATCATCTTGTCCTTCTACGGGATGTTCGCTTTATTCATTCATAGCTTTGACACTTGTGTCATCTTTTCCATTTTGGACTTTGTCTTCATATCTGGAAAGCTGGAATGGCGTCCTTTGACATACACTGGAATCCTGAGATAGAGATAATACAACACACAAGTTTAGATAGAAGATTATGTGAGAAAAATCTACTCAGCCATGATAGGAACAATTATTTGTATTGCCTAGTAAGTTTGACTCCAATTAATTCATTATTTTGGACTTTCCTTATAAAGCGTTTCGCAACAAAAGAAAATAATATGGAATTGGAACATAGCAGTGCGATTACTATTAACTATTCACGAACGAATGAATTCAATATATGGGAACAAGGCTCTCCAATATTGTAAAATAAAGTATTGATCGAAATAGTTTTCGTGGGGTTCTAATTTCTATTAAAAACAACTCAACGTATTTTGGGAGTAAGCTAGTTGACTCTCTGCCAAAGGGAATTACGATAACTGTAGTTGCCTAGGATAGTATGTTAACAAAATTATATATCGGCATTGATTAAAAGCGTCCAGGTTTGTGTTGCAAAGAAGTTTCCCTTCTTCCTGACAATGTAGGAGTTCACAAGGCAACCAAAGTCTAACCCATTTATTTTGAACTACACCACTCACTATATAGCCCGGATTTGGCTCCATCTGATGTTCTTTTATTTATGAATTCGAACAAGCATCAGAGGAAGTCATTTTGGAAACAATAAATTAAAGGAGGAGATTGTTGCCAGTTTTGAAAACCAACAGAAATCATTTTTAACGAAATAAAATCGTCGCACACCAAGTGACGCAAGTACATTGAAATTAAAAAAGATTACGTTGAAAAAATAATTATAAAATTTCGTAGACCTTTTGTTTCATTAAAGCACAGAATACTTTTTAATTGCCTTCGTATTCTTTCTTTAAAGGACAAAATTACTTCGACTTTGCTGTCTAGTATAGTAAGGTAACCTATATAGTGGTAATGCAGTTCAACTCTCTGTAAATAATTTGTAACCTTTCTTAATAATGCGAGAAATAAAACAAATATTGTATGAAGTAACCGTCAGTGTAAGATAAAAATTCTGAAGTTATATTCTCGAAAATGCTGTTGCGGTTGTAAAGAGTCAGGTAAGCTATTTTAAAACGTAAACTTTCACATTGCGTATATATTAGACTGCAGTTAGAATGTCGTTTAGTAATTCATAACACGTTCCGTGTTACTTGACATTGAGACATGTTAATATTTATAAAGTTTAAAGTTTCATGGAAAGTGTACGGAAGTTAAACAAACAGCAGCTGATTTCATTTTTATTTGATTTACCTGATATTTTTAAAATTGTATTCGTGCGGATGAGATTGACAGGTATACATGCACGAAAATGACGGAATTTTAAAGCGGAAATTAAAAGCTAAATTGATTTTTAGCTCGGCAAATAAAATGTAAGTTTCTTGAGATATTGCATGAATATTTTAATCGGAACGCACTGTCAAATAAAAACATATAAATTTTACATAAAAGGCGTATGTAGTGTTATAATTTGATTTATTATATTCAGTTTGTGCATACGCTAATGAATATTTTATGCTATAAAATATGATAATTTGACAGGAAGTGAGACTTGAAACGAAACAAATGATAAAAAAGGTAAAACAGACCCAAACTACATTAATATTTGTATCCTTGATACGTATTTCGACGTGCGTGGCCCTCGTTTAAAGTATTCATTCTGTGTAGCATTACTTGTCGAAATGCATATGTATACAGGATACAAATATGAATGTAGTAAGAACTGTTTTACCTTTTTGATTATCCTCTTAGTCACAATCTCCAACAAAATTTATTTACTTTGAAGCAAATGAGTTAGGGCATAAAGTTTCTTTTATCATCGTTTAACATCTTTTTCGTTAACATTAACGCATTTGAACCAAACCCCAAATATTGCTCTTCCGGTGTAAAAATTATTCTTCGACTGATACTTCATTCCAGTATTCAAAAGCTGGAGTTTGGTGCCACTTGAGGCTAGATTTAATAAACGAAGTAGATAAAGCATAACTTGCATAACCTAAATTGTTTCCTTTAATTAGTCTAGTATCGTGGAATAACAACTGTCTGTTAATGGTTTGTTTCTTTGCGAAATCGTCTGTGAAAGTAGTCATCCTCAAATCTCAAAAGAAATCGTAGTTATTGCCTCATCTGATGATCCAAGTGTCTTCGATTTCTTCGAGAGGTTTACTATAATAGGTCCACTGTTGCACTGCATGTGTTTGCACTGATACAGATGTAGTCTTGTACCACTGATTTTGCAACCATGAAATCACAAAAAGCTATAATTTTTTTAAGAGGGAGTGAAAAACCCTGGCTACTTCTGTAGATGGACGAAACGTTGCTGCCCTGACGAACGTACTCTAAGATGATACAGGAATAACTATTCGTGTTAGTGCAGGAATAGGCGAACGACAAGTTCATGAGATTTTACATCAACGTTCGGAAGTGGATAAAGTTTCAGCGTGATGAACTCAACAGATCTGAGACCTGTCGTTAACTTCGAGAGCTTTGGAGCTCGTTATAAAGATCAATTTTGGTAACAAATAATAACCACATAAAATCATAGATACTTCAATCTTTAGACCAAAAATTGGTCCAAAGATGGCGCAAATCCGCGTAAAGCACGTGCAGCTCAGTTGAAAAACTAATGCTTACTATGTCCCGAGATTGAGAGGGTATTATTTTTATAGATTATCTACCGAAATTAAAAAATTATCTAACCCAAGATATTATGGTGCTTGCCAGAAGCGGCCTGGCAAGTTGCTTAAGCGTCTATTACTGCAACAAAACAATCCAGGATTTCATACCAAACGAAGAACGAGGGATATTTTAAATGAATTGTACTGGGAAATATTTCCAGATCCACCCTAAGCATCAGATCTGGTTTCTAGTGATTATCGTCTATTCCAAATTTTGAAAAACACTACGAGGTGTGCAATTTCAGAACTTGAGTGAGAGAAAGCTTACTATACATAGATGAATTGCAGAGACTGTGAAAAAGTTCATTTTGGACAGCTTAAGAGAACTAGTTTCACGTTGGCATAAGTGTATTCAATTAAAAGGTGATTATAGTGAAAAGCTGCGTATAATTTTGATGAAAATTGACAAAGTTAAATTTCTAAAAACTGGAGAAACATTCCTCGTACTTTCAGTAATTTCTAATTTCAATAGAAACGCGAGCTATCAAAACATTTTCGAGATATTTTCATAATAAATAAATGTATTTGTTGCATAATATGAATATCTCTCTCAAACTTTGCCCAAGTTAAACAACATATAATTCAGTAAAGTTGTTTATTAGGCTGTTAGTTTCTATCATGGTTTGAAACAAGGGAATCGTTTTGCAAGTACTTCGCAGAATATGGAAATTCACTCTTGCCTCAACTGGGTTATGTATATGCAAAATTGTTTCTTATGTTATTGTTCAAGTTTGCATCTGAGCAAAGTTTATAAACGATACATTTACACAAGAAGAAGCTTTAATATTCACTAACTTCATTTTATTTTCTATTATTAGTAAATTAATAACTTATAGTGCGGTACTTGCATTAAGGAAATATTACTCCGTATAGTATTCATTGTGTTTTTATTTTTGGCTATGAATTAGAGATGCACGGAATAGTTATAAGCCATGATGTCGTGGGAGAGCATGCCGTATTAATTTATACCTGACGTCTGACAGACATATCGTGTGAGGGCATTATAATCTGGCTCAGATAAAAATCTAAATCTTTTGTGTTGAAGACATGTCTTAGAACCGAAATATTTTATACATGTTCGTAATATGAGAGAAACACATTCGAAGCGTCATATTAAAGCTTTTTCGCAAATTATTTTCTGGTCTATTAAATTATTTAAAATTATCAGATATATATATATATATATACACTATGTAACATTCTTCATTTTTTTTAGAAATCAATATTTATTTGTTTCAAAGGAATAAAACTAAATTCATTTTTTCAATGATCAAATACGGTACATTAAATAAAAAAATTAACAACAGAAATAGAAAAAAAAAATTAATAAAGAATATCCGAGCCTAACGAAAAATTGTAGGTAATTAGCATCACAAAAACAAGTATACCAGGTGTGCCGGAAAGTCATTACCGGTTTTCCTAACAGACGTCGCTAGACTGACATATGTTAGCAATGTTATGATTTGACATATATGTCATTTTATTCTACTGACATCAAGCTTCGAAGACATACATGTTATACTTTGCGAAAGTTACACTGTCATAGATTTATACCTCTTTGAAAATGTCGATTTTCGTTCCTGAAGAAGCGCATTTGCGGCACGCATTACTTTTCTTATTTAATCAAAAAAAAATAGCCGCTGAAAGTTATCATTTGCTGGTAGAAACTTATGATGAGCGTGCTCCGATCATCAAAACATGTGAGGCGTGGTTTCGACAACTCAAAAGTAGTGATTTCGATGTGCAAGACAAAGAACGTTTTGGTAGTCCGAAAAAGTCTGAAGATGTGAAATTGCAAGAGCGTTTGGACCCAACCCAAACTCAAAAACAATTAGCAGAAGCGTTAAATATGGCACCCATTTTCCCACCTTTCAATTGAATGACAGGCAAATGGGAAAACAAAAAATCGTCTTTGAAATGCTGCTTCAAAGGTATGATCTGAAGTCATTTCTGTATCGAATAGTAACGGGTGATGAAAAATGGATTTATTTTGAAAACCCTAAATGTAAAAATCATAATTATTATCTGGCGAAGCCGGCCCATCGACTTCAAGGCCAAATCGTTTTGGTCGCAAGACAATCCTCTGTGTTTGGTGGGACCAGAGTGGTGGGGTATATTACGCATTGTTGAACCTGATGATACAGTTAATATTAATCGCTACCAATAACAAATTATTAATTCAAACCATGCATTGATAGAAGAACGTCCAAAATTGGCTCGAAGACACGGTAAAGTCATTTTTACAGCACGATAACGTGCCGTCGTATGCAGCAAAACCGGTCAAGGAAGCACTGAAAGCACTTGGATGGGATATATCGCACCCTCCGTACTCCCCAGACCTTGCCCCGTCTGACTATCACCATTTTGCCTCAATGGGACACGAGCTTGCAGAGCAGCACTTCGCCAATTTCGAAGAACTTAGAAAATGAATGATTTTGCTCAAAGAACAATCAGTTTTTTTTGAATGGTATCCATAAATTATCTGAAAGATATGTAAGATGTGTAGAATCAAATCGCCAGTACTTTGAATAAATAAATTTTTCTATTTTCTTGAAAATTATGTAGTTTATTTACGAAAAAACCGGTAATTATTTTCCGGTACGCTTGGTATATATATATTATATATATGTATATATTATATATACCACGTAAAACTCTTCATTTTCTTTAGAAATCAATATTTATTTGTTTCAAAGGAATAAAACTAAATTCATTTTTTCAGTGAACAAATATGATAAAATTAATGAAGAATATTTGAGCCTAAGATTATAGGTAATTCACATCACAAAAGTAAGTATATACTATAAAAAACGCGCTACATACAGTTTCTTTTTCAAATTTATATTCTATATGTCCAGCTATTTCAGATACTACGAATAAGCCATATAAAGCAATATGGCTGCGTTGTTATTCTTGACTTAGCAAAAAAAAAACATTTCCTACAGCGAATTACCATGCTGACTCTTAACGGCCAGCAATCTTAGCTTATTCCGTTCACGTCCAGTGATTCTTCTAGATTATCTACAGCTTTATCTAGATGTTGATTATTGATTATCTTTTTGAGATCAATCTTTTCGAGAATGAACAACTAATTTTTCTTTGAAACCGCCTGGCGATTTTACGAACTACAATACCTTCTCCTCAAATAATCAAACGATACCTCTTTCAAAATCGCTTAGCTGGCAATAATTTGCTTGTCTTCAAATTCTTGCATATTAGTGCACCAACTGATAACCAGTATTACGCACTAATAATCAAATTAGATACATAGATCCACTATTTTTTCAATTAAAATTTATTCACTTATGTATTATCATCACGTAGTGAAGCGTCAACCTGAAACTGTTTCAGGTTGATGCTCCACTATCAAACAACTCTTGAAGAAGATGACTGAGATGTCATCGAAACGTTGAGACAGTGATTCTTCCTAATATTACTCATACAACCGCAAGAACCTTCCTTCGTCAAACATATACAGACTTGTTCATTCTAGAATTAGATATGCGCTGTCCACAAGTGGAAAGAGTGCAGTTAGGTTAAAGCGCGCGAGAAACGAGGATAGAATATCTCTCACTGGCAGTTTCGTTTTCTCCCACTTTTGTATTGCAAACAACTTCCCCTACTTTCTCGCGTTTATTTCAAGAATATTTTATTAGTTTCACGCCAAACGGCAAAACATTTCAAGAAAATAGCCATGTTTGAAAATCTTTTTAATTTTTAGAATTTTCTATTTCATTTATTTCAAGAATATTTTATTAGTTTCACGCCAAACGGCAAAACATTTCAAGAAAATAGCCATGTTGCATTTTATTAAAAGATTCAAATAAAATGCATCAAATAATTTATACAATTCAAAAATGTAGGTACGTATTGTCAATGCACGCGAGAAAGTAGGGGAAGTTGTTAGCAATACAAAAGTGGGAGAAAACGAAACTGCCAGTGAGAGATATTCTATCCTCCTTTCTCGCGCGCTTTAACCTAACTGCACTCTTTCCACTTGTGGACAGCGCATATCTAATTCTAGAATGAACAAGTCTGTATATATATTACGCATATACATACATATACATATATATTATATAATATATGTATATATAGTAATGATGAGTATTTTATCCAATCGAAAGAGAATTCTCTTATTTTTAAAAGGTCTAATATTTGTTATAAAATTAAATAAGAAGTATTTGCTCAATTTATTATTTAGAAATTTTGTTAATAATTAGTATATACTTATATTCATTTAACCTAATAGTCGAATTCATGAAATAATTAAGTTTTGATTATAAATATATACATACGCAAAGTACTTACCATAGAAAGTTATATTAATCTTTTCAGTTTTTTTTATATAGTCATCAATTTGAAAGCACTATTGGACGAATTATTAAAAAAATTCAAGAGACCGGTTCCGTGGAAGATCAAAAAAGTGCAAAATACAGTCGTAGTGGTCGTTCACAGGAAAATATTGGTTTGGTTCGTGAAAGTGTTGCTGCAGATCCTGAAATGTCCATTATACGACGTTCACAACAACTGGGACTTAGTGGATCAACAACATGGCGTATTTTACACAAGGATTTAGCTCTAAAGGCATATAAGGTTCAAATAACACAGGAACTGAAGCCATTAGATCATTTAAAACGTCTTTCAATTGTCAATTTCATCAATGAACAACCAGCTGATTTTTCTCAAAAAATAATGTTTTCCGATGAGGCACATTTTAAACTTGGTGGCTATGTTAATAAACAAAATTGCCGTATCCGGGGTGAGGAAAATTCATGAATTATTCATAAGAAATATATGCATCCTAAACGAGTTACTGTTTGGTGTGCATTATGGTCAGGTGGTGTAATTGGACCTTACTTCGTTGAAAATGCTGCTTGTGATGCTGTAACTGTCAATGGTGATCGATATCGTCTGATGAAATTTTGTGGCCTAAATTAATAAATATTGATCTAGAGGATATGTTGTTTCAACAGGATGGCGCCACACCTCACTTTGCACACGAATCAATTGATTAATTGAGAGAAAAATTTCCTGGACGTGTAATCTCAAGAATCGGTGATGTTAATTGGCCACCAAGATCATGTGATTTGACACCGTTAGACTATTTTTTGGGGGGTTACGTGAAAAGTCGGGTTCACAAGAACAATCCACAATCAATTCCTGCTTTGAAAGATGAAATTATTCGTGTCATTGGTGAGATAGAGCCTCAATTATGTCAAAAGGTCATTGAAAATTTTATCAAAAGATGGACGTCTGTGGAGCTGCAAGAGGAGGCCATTTGGCAGATATTATTTTTCGCATATAAATGTCATAACTGATTCAATTACCAATAAAACGTTTTTGAAAGTGAATGTAAATTATGTGTTTTATTTGTTCTTTAAAAAAACCGCGAAATTTGAAACACCTTTAGTTGTAAGATTAAAGTATTTGTTATTAATATTCTTAATCAATGTTTAGTTCTTGGTTAGTTTGATTATATCATAAACGAACTAAAGTCATCCGCCGACGTTAATAATTTTATATTTATATTTAGGCATTCTCTACCACAGATTATGTATAAAATAGAAGGTATATATTTTTCATATTTTATTAGATTTGCAATAAATCATATTGTTCATGTGTTAAATATTTAATAGACTTTTTTCATATATTAATTTATTTATGTTAATTTATTAAATTTCTTAAAATTTTATTGGTACTTTCAATTTCAAATTTAAATTAATATAATACCGTGTTATAAAATAAGTTATACATCAATTCAGGAAATTCTTAATATCATTACCACCAGAGAATAAGTCTATGCTAGCCAAGGTACACTATATATTAATTTATGTGTCTCTGGTAAGTAAATATTTACATAATTTAATTAGTTTTTGCCGGATTTTTGTTTATAATTTTTATTATTATTATTACCCTTGTATTAAATATCTATGTAAAAATTATCATACATATACATAGATGTATGTTTATATGTATGTATACTAAACGGAAATTACATCTCACCTTGTGACTGAAACTCAAAACGGCGTAAATTGTACTATAAATATCACTAAATAGGATAATTGCATAAAATACTGTATATTCTAAATAATTAAAGCAGAAATTGCGTGTAATATTAGTACAGAAAAAAATATATTTAAACAGGAAGCATATCTCGTATTGATACTGATTAGTTATAAGAAAGTGTAAACATCAGAGTTAAAAAAATAATCAGCCAATGGAAGCACTTGCTTTGTTACTTTTAGAATATGTGAACGTACGATTTTGCTATATAATGATAAACAGTTAATATTATATACAAATCTGTGCAAATACATGTTGTATCTACAAAATGAAACTTTTTTTGTGTGAAAATAGATTGCTCTTGCGTCATGATACACGTGCTAGTAAAAATTCAAATATAAATTAAAACAAAATTGCTCCAAAAGTCAACCATGTGGAGATTGTCTCTTCATTCTTTCTTTTTCTAGTACTAGTAATTTTTGTTTATTTTTAGAATACTTCATGAAATTATGAAAGATTGAAATATACGTATATGTAATAAATTCTTTTCCTCCTTAGGTTTTTAGTTTCCTTGATTAAGGTGCTGTGTATTTGTTAATCAACAAGTTTTTCATGTGAGCAGGAATGAAGTCAGTGGTAAACGTTGGTTTTAAATGCTTTGTTTCGCGTGGTCGATGTCCATACTTTCTTCATCTTGCTTCCGCGATTAAATAGCGTCTGTTGAAGTTTCGTCTTAGCAGCAGTAGTAACAGCAATAAAGCCTTGAAAATAATATGCGCAAGTAAAGAAGAAACGTCGGCAGTAGAGGTACCGAGGACGCAGTTACAACCCGAAAGCCAAAATATAAAGAAATTTTAATTTTCTTAGGCGTTTAAGTTCTTAAGCCTTCTGAAGATTTTGACAAAAAGTGCCACACCAGTTTTAATATTATAATTTGTTTTAATGCTAAATCAAAATAGTATTTACACAATTATTAAAATTTTAAATATTTTTAGACGATATTCTTTCCTATATATTTGTAAGTTATATTCAATAATACCGGCACATGACGTGTGTTGTCAAGTAAAACTCTGAACTGAGATATATTGCCATATTCCAGTGAATTTTTTTCCTAAATACACATATAGAAAAGTATTTTTAAATATTGAAGAAAAGGATTTGAGATTTAGATTATTCTGCTTATGTATACATATGTAACGTACAAGGCCGTGAAGTGAACGAATTTTGCAAATTGTCAAGTTGCTGTTAGCAAGTAATACAAAATAAAAACAAAGTGACATAGATATACCTTAAATGTAACTACTAATATATAAATAATTAAGATATATTGTCAGCTTAATAAATTTTCTATTAATTTATAGATTTTAAACATCTATTTATTCTGAAGTCGATAATAAAAGTATATAAACATTAATAGCTTCAATGAAAATTAATATAAAATTCCAAACTCCAAAGAAAAAGTAAAAAAACATTTATTATTACTATTATTGTTATTATTGTTATTGTTAATATTTGTGTTTGTTAACGTTTACCTTTGCATTTAAATGCAGATGAAATCATGTATATTTTGATTGTGTATTCAGAAAACTTCTAACAATTATTAGACATTATCTCATGTCGTTACTAATTCTGTTTGTGCTAAGTTTGTATGTATCAGGTTGTAACATATATTCTGTCCGATTCTCGCAGCAACTCGCATATATACGCATTACGACGAAACGCTGCGAAATCTCTGCAATATGAGTCATATTGGTTTATTTGCAATAAGTTAGTCAGTACTTCTGCAACTTTTGAAAAGTGTACATATTGTTCTCAATTTCTTTTTCGTCCATTAAAGATGGAAGTGACAAAAGAACATATTCGACATGTTATGCTTTACGAATACAAAAAAGGAAATAACGCGAGTGAGTCGGCTAGAAACATTCAAGGTGTCTATGGCAATGATGTTGTTAGTGAACGGATGTGTCGGAGATGGTTTGAAAAGTTTCGAAACGGTGACTTAAGTTTGAAGGATGACGAGCGTACCGGGCGGCCTTCTGGATTTGATAGGGAGGTCCTTCGAACTCGGGTTGAAAATAATCCATTTACAACAGTGCGAGAACTTGCACAAGAATTTGACGTAAGTCATATGACTATACATCGTCATTTGCAATCATTGGGAAAAGTGGTAAAGTTAGGAAAATGGGTACCGCATGAACTATCGCCAGCACAACTCCAACATCGTATTGATGTTTGCATTTCAATGCACTCTCGTCATCTCCGTGCTCCGTTTTTAAATCAAATTGTTACCGGAGATGAAAAGTGGGTGCAATACAAAAATATTAAGCGTCATCATCAATGGCTTAGTCCTGGTGAGAAGGCGGTGCAAACGCCTAAAGCTGGACTGCATCCAATGAAAACATTGCTCTGTGTTTGGTGGGATATTAAAGGTGTAATTCATTTTGAGATGCTGGGAATGAACGAAACCATCACTGCCGCACTTTACTGTCAGCAACTCGACCGTTTAATGGAAGCCCTGCGAAAAAAACGCCCAGCACTGGTCAATCGACGCGGTGTTCTGTTCCATCAAGATAATGCCCGCCCACATACGGCTCGCATCACTTCTCAGAAATTGGAAGAACTTGGCTGGGAAAAAATTTCACATCCACCGTACTCCCCAGACCTTGCTCCTACGGATTACCACTTATTTCGAAGCTTACAAAACCACCTTGATGGAAAAAGCTTCAATTCCCAAGAAGATGTTCAAACCGCAGTAACTTTATTTTTTGATTCAAAATCCGAAGAATTTTTCCGTAGAGGAATTCATATGTTACCTGAAAGATGGCTAGCGGTAATAAATAATGAGGGAAAATACATTGACGATTGATAAATAAAAACTTTGTACAAAAATTTAATAAACAAGTTTTACAAATTTTCGGACAGGATTTATGTTACAACCTGATATATAGGCTTGGAATATGTTCAAATGTTTCTGATCTTTGTGACATTGTTTGCATATGTAGTCAATGTAGTTTTGTTTTATGATGCACATATATTTACTATAGTTTCAGACTTTCACAACTCGATTTTGTAATGCAATTTTAAAACTTATAGTTTCTGAGTAATTTATAAGATAGTTTTTACTTTGATTTTAAAAATGCTATCAGTTTTCTTTCTATCACGCACAGTTTATATGAGACATATTCAAAATTTAAAGATTAATAATTTTCATGCACTATTATAACACTTATACCTAAAACGACGAACAGTTGACTTTATTGTGCATTTTGCTTCTGGAATGTGTCTTATATGTGTCTGACCATATATATATATATATATATATATATATATATATATATATATATATATATATATATATATATATATATATATATATATATATATATATATATATATATATATATATATATATATATATATATATATATATATATATATATATATATATATATATATATATATATATATATATATATATATATATATATATATATATATATATATATATATATATATATATATATATATATATATATATATATATATATATATATATATATATATATATATATATATATATATATATATATATATATATATATATATATATATATATATATATATATATATATATATATATATATATATATATATATATATATATATATATATATATATATATATATATATATATATATATATATATATATATATATATATATATATATATATATATATATATATATATATATATATATATATATATATATATATATATATATATATATATATATATATATCCGCATATTAGGTCTCCATTTTTCCTGGTAGCACTTTTCATGAAATATCTTGATGAAATTACTCTCCGTGCTCGTTGCTGAGCACAAAGTTTTTCAGGGAAGAAAATTCATGTGCAAATGCAAGAAGTATGTTTGGTACGTAGACTTCCGCGGTCGTGGTCCATGCTATCTGCTTCTGGGTTTCCGGGCTGGAACCGCGTCACTAGTATATCTGCCGACGTTTCGTACCCATACAAATGGGTATGTAGAAGTATGTGTTTAGAAACTTATTGTATTTCAATTGGCTTTGTACAAATCTAACAGGTTCTTTACTAAATCAATAATTTTCTGCTTTATAGTTTCCAAAAATGTTCATAAACGAACGCCAGGCTGTTTTTTATATGTCATTTAATGGCTCTTCAAATATATGATCTTTTATTAATTCCCTCATTTGTGGGTCTTGCAAAATACCTATCTTTATTTTTGTATCACATTTTCTAGGAAAATTATTCTTTAAATAAAGCACCAGTATTTTGATACATATGTTGCCTTTGAAGTTCTTCACAAGTCTTAGTTAAAAGTGTAGTAATATGTCCGTTACGCAGGCACTTGCTGTTTTCTAGCTTGACAAGTGGAGCGTAGAAAGGACATTTTTGTTTCCTGGAATAAATGATTCTTGTTTTCGTCAGTTCTTTTCTTGTATTATGATTGCTTCAATCCTTGATACATCATTCATACAGAAAGCCAGAAAATTTCGTTTAATCGAGCTGCGAATCAAGTAAAAGTGCAATAACTTTTAAGTCAACACGTGTTGCAAACATATTAGTATACTGAATCTTCTCGACACGTAATTTCATGTTGTCATTTGCTTTCTTCATTTCTATAGCAAAGACTAATGGATCGATGACTGTCAGAAGTCTATACACGCTGTGGGAAATTTGTTGTTGACATGCGAGATAGACACCTTCTCGTTCTGTCGTCCAAATACATTCGTCTGTTGTACGAGAGGAAGGAAATGTTTTTTCATTAATGCATCGATGGCAATTTATTTCTATTATGAAGTACAGTTCTGTTTGATGAACATGGACCAGAGACTCTAATAATGAGCAAACAGCATACTAAATCTCTTGGAAAAAGTGTTTCTTTTAATTTAAAATAGCGGTTACAAGAATAACGTATTTTAGTACCCCTGTCAAGAAGATTACATCCTTTTAATCTGGATCCTAAAAATTCAGATTGTTTTTTTGAATAAATTAAAATCACGCACAAAATTATTAAGACCTCTTTGATTTAAAAAGTGAAGCTCATACGATGAAGTAGGACTTTGATGATGACATTCGAAGTCTACATCATTTTCATGATTTTGTTCTTTATTAGTATTTAAATCACTGTCGATATTTGTCGCGTTTCTCGGAGTTTGTGGTACAGGTAAATTCTCACAGTGAGGAACCTCCGTTATGTTTACTAATCAGAAATAACAATCTGTGGTGTTTAGATTTCCTACAAACAGTAAGTATAGCAAAGAGCACGTGACGAGAACCATTTATCCAACCAGTAAGCAACCTAACAGTTTAAACAACAAATATGAAGAGCTCAATTTTTAATCTGGTTATCTACTTTGCAACCAAAATAAAGATAATATTTGTTAATAAGAAAAGTAAAGCTTCTCTCTAAGATTTGAAAGTTAACTTATCACACACGTAACAGAAACTATTGGGAATTCATACACATCCTGGGCATTTCAAGCACGTAAATACAAAACATTGATCATCGTAATACTACAAAACTATGTTGATTTTCGTTCATTGCTAACAGAGTAAACGTGTGATTGTAAAAAATAACCTTTATATCTTGACATGTTAGTGGATGAGTCTTATGTGATAATATTGATTGTATAAGTTTCCTTTTTGCTATGATTACATTACTACTGATTTTGTAGAGCCTTGTTAAAACACAATTCTTCAATCGAAATTAAGAATACATTTGTGTTTGATTTGTGTTTCTGACACTGTATTTATTTAGGTCGCACAAAAAGTATGGGTGATACAAAAATTCTGATCATATTTTCTGAGTCAGTTTACAAAGTGACATAAAGAGTACTAACGAGATCTCAGGTGACAAAATTTATGTTTACCAGTGTAATCTTGTAATTTATGTACGTCCAGTTCAATTTGATGGGGAGTCCTTGCAGAAACTAGTGGAATCAGAACCAAGTTTAAGCGGGGATATGTTGACTGAAAGGTTAAATTCAACTAATGGAACTCTTTACAGACATCCGAAGGACCTAGGCAAGGTTTCAAAGCAGGGGAAATGGGCGCCTCACAAATTGTCAGTAGAAAACTTGCAGCAAAGGGTAAATGTGGGTTCTCAGTTGATGCGGCATTATGAAAATCAAACTTTTTTGAATCGCATTTTTACTGGCGATGAAAAATGGGTTCTTTACAATAACCCAATTCGAAAACGGCAATGGCTAGATGCTGCAAGAGAGGTTCTGCTGCCAATTTGGTGGGATATGTCAGTTATCGTCTATTTTGAACTGTTGGAGCCGAACAATTGACAAATCTCAATGCAGCATTTTTAAACAACCGGCCGTCTTTAGTGAACAGACGTAAAGTTTTATTACACCACTACAACCCACGACCACATGCTGCAAGAGCAAGGCTAAGTATACTTCAGGAGCTCGGTTGGGAGCTTATGCCACATCCAGCGTACTCTCTTGATATTGCACCGTGTGATTATCAACTTTTCCGTGCCTCCCAGTCACATTTTGGTGGAAAAAATTTCACTACAAAAGAGGCTTTAAAAAGGGATATCGAGACCCTGTATATACCCTGTATATTATATATTTGATTTAAATATTTGAGCAGCATAATAATTGAGGTAACACAAAGTTAACTACTCTTTATCTAATATTAGAAAGAGATCTACGAAAATTAATTTGTTAATTTAAATTACATGATTTACATATTTTATTAATAATCATGGAAAAGTATTAAAAAGTTGTTTCAAATTATAATAATTACATAGAATTGTAAATAAACACCATTACAATGATTAATACATGTGAGTATATTAAACAAATATTGTTTGAAAGCACGCTAAATGGCAATTATGGTACAGTAATTCCTTCATTAAAACTAATTACATAGAAAAATAAGATAAATCACAGACAGAAATTTGAGAGGGCTTTGAATTTCATATACGAAAATACAAATTAAACTTGTCCGCTTGCTGATTATTATTTAAATGCGCGTACATATTTTATAGATTAGTGACGATTAATATAAGAAGTTCTACGATTATTGAACTATTATTATTAAGTACATTTTCTAATCAGTATAATGTACATGTGTAGCTACATTCAAAGAACATGTGTTATTGCATTATACTTTCCATTAAGCCCACAAACTCCCTATAAAACGCATATTTAAAATATTAAAACCGATAACACATACTACCGAAGTGTATTCATGTAGACGTTATAGGAGTAAAGTGCGTTCTAGGTAGAGGTAATAATTTCTGGATTTACTTCGATTTTAGGTCAACTGTGACATATTTATAAGGGACTATTAACATAAATTTAGGACTCTGGAAAAAGATTCTTCGATTTTTGTTGGCCCATTCTATGGTCAGCCGATGTTAGCTACCAGAAATTACATATCCGACTTACGGCTTTACCCGATAAACTATATTACTTTCCTCGATGATTTGTAAAGTTTTATTATTCGAGTTTGACCAAAACTGAAGATTTTATGAGTTACCGACTTCTTTGGGTACACTTTTTTCATCTTTTGAAAATATCCCGAACACGTCGTAAATTTTATTTTAGAACAGTAGCATATAGTAGCAGAAAAACTTTCTAATTTATAACGTTGTTTTTCTCCCGTGCGTTTCATTTGGAACCTTTATTGAGGGAAAAGTGTGTCTTTGTTAGGATATAATAAAACTTTACGGTAAGGAAATGTTTGGATACAGAATAAGTTGAGCATATTACTATTTAGATTTAGTTATTTCTTAATTTTTCATATATTTAATGAGAAATAAGATTGTCCGTAAATAGTAAACCGATAATTAGAAATTAAAAATGGCAAAAAGAAATAAATATTTGTATATAAATACTGATAATCACTAAGCCATATTTTTAATATGCGCAGCTGTTAAATTTCTATTTTAAAAATGTCTGTACAGAGTGTTTACTAAACATGCAGCAAATATTACGAGGTTATTCTTTGGAATATTTTAAAATTTTTTCGTCCTAGTGTCATTTTCGGAAAGGTACTTTGTTTCAAAGGTAAAGGTTTTTGAAAAGAAAACAATACTTCTGAAAATGGCTACCATGAGCTAGCATATACGGATCCAACATTTTTCTCATTGACCGCTGAACTTTCTCAAAAACACCAGAGTTACTTTTTATTGCATTATGACTATCAATTATTCGATTTGTCAAATCTTTTTCACTTTCCAATGAAGTAGTGTACACTGATGTCTTCGAATGGTTCCACAGGAAAGAATTCAAGATATTTAAGCCTGGAATCCAGTAAGTCAAAAGCAGACTTGTCATTTTCCCTGGCGCGATAGGTCAATATGTAGATACATGTGCCCATGTGCCTATGTGCCTATATACATAGACAAATTTGAACCAGTGACGCGAATATTTCCGTTAATTGTCGAACGTCCCGAAAAAGGCGGATGTACATCATTATGCTATTAGTTAGCATCGGCACTCGTTATGTGCTTTACGTTATATAATAATATATAGAGAAAAAGTGGCCATTGATTAACACAGTCAAGAAGTATATCAGTAAATTTCTTGATTTACTTTACAATGGTTCTACGATAATATGTAAAGTTTGTGATAAACCGCTGATTTGAGCAAATACGATAGCAGAGAGCATGTTAACAGCAAAAAGTACACAAGGAAAGAGTAAGTGGCGTGTCACCAGCGGCTGAATTCATTCCAGATATACTTTTAATGATTACAACATGTGGTTTAAACTGACTGAATAAAGAACAATTTCGATCCCTCTGGCATAAATATAGCTCCAATTGGGAGCTTGGGAGCTATCCAAAAATATGAGTGTTTTAAAGAAATTCGAGAGTGTTATAACCAAATATTTTGATTTTACCAGATTAAGACAACTTGCGATTATCCATTGTCTATTCACAAGGATTATTTTAATTATGAGCCGTCTTTCTCAAGATAAAGAACACATTTTCATTACAGCAAACATTGTTAACCAAGACAAATGTGAGAACATATCCAATGAGACAAGTTTGTCACCAAAGTTATAACTATAAACGAGGTAAGTATTACGTTAAATAAAATTGTTTATTTTATTTTATTTTATAAATCACCGATTGTTACTATTCGTTTAGCTCACAACTTGCTACTTGCTTGCTACAACCGATCCTGACCTGTCGCGCCTGCGGAAAATTACAAGCATAGTTATAAGCGATGTTTACCTGGCAAAAGAACTTATACAACCATGCTCAAATGTATTAGACGCCCCAGGTAAAAACCCTTATTCTCGGTATTATCCAAGTCTGACGAAAATTAACCGTAAAAATAGTTAATGGTATTTACAGAAATGCGTTTTTGAATACCCTAGTTAATCCCCCATTGAAAAGAATAGGTGGAAAGGGGAAATTGTGGATTTTAGAAATTTGGTGTCATTCTAGCAGTGTGTGAGCAACGTGCGTTTGTGAGTTTGTGGTAGAGATCAATTAGATTACCCTAATTTTTCACGTTGTGTCAGTTATTTGTTGAAGAAAAATGCCTAAAACACGCGAGTTGTCGGTAGGGGAACGCGCCCAAATAGTGCTACTGCATTCCCAGAAGTTATCGATAGCTGCAATTGCAAAAAAAATGTTCGCGATGTGCAGTCCGTACAACCATTAGTCGCTATCAGGAGAGTGGGTCGTTTGTTAAAAGACCAAAAAGAAAACCCTGTATCTTGATTAGAGAAGACATAATTTTACAAAGACTGGCTCTCAGTGATAGGAAAAAATCGTCGAAACAGCTCGCCAGTGAGCTGAAATAGCGTTATCGCGTAACAGTTTCTGCGCAAACAGTGAGAAGGCGTCTCCAGCGTGCTGGTTTACGAGGATGTAAAGCGCGACGTAAACCGCTTTTAACTGACGCTCATAAAAAGAAGCGGTATTTATGGGCCAAACAACATGAAAATTGGACAATCGAGAAGTGGTAGAAGATTCTTTGGTCTGACGAATCGAATATCGAGGTATGTAAGTACATCTTCATGACTAATATTTTTATCGTTATATGCAATTCAGTCTACATGTAACATTAAACAAAATTAATCCTGCCTAAGTGCTAACTTTCTTCTTTTGCCTGGCAGCTTTGGGGACTACCTGGGACGCTATACGTTCGGCGTAGGCAAGGGAGAGCTTATGAACCACAATGTATCATTCCCACAGTAAAATTTGGAGGTGGTAGTATCATGGTTTGGGGTTGTATGTCTGCATACGGTGTTGGAGAAGTGTACCTGTGCGATGGACGGATGAATAGCCAACGCTATTTAGCTATGTTGGAGGAAGTATTAGAACCGGCTGTGCTAAAACTGTTCGACCAGGATATTCCACAATACATTTTTCAGCAAGATAATGCGCCCTGCCACAAATCGGGAGCTGTAATGCGTTGGTTCGAGGAAAACACAGTGGAGGTATTGGATTGGTCGCCACAAAGTCCCGATTTGTCGCCCATTGAAAATTTGTGGCGTATCTTAAAAACTAAGATCACGGAACATAAATGCCTGTCAAAAGCAGAATTATCAACAAAAATTCGCAAAATATGGGCTGCAATACCACCGGCAGAGTGTTACAATTTAGTAGCAAGTATGCCTCGACGAGTGCGAGCTGTCATTAAGGCCAAGGGCGGAGCGACAAAATATTGACAAATTGTACTATATTACTAAATAACACTTTGTACATACTTTTCACAACAGTTTTATTTTCCTCACCTCTCTTTTAACTAAACTATATAAACTATATATGTATGTATGTACATAAATTCGTAAGGTGTCTAATACATTTGAGCATGGTTGTATAATTAAGAGGATCTCCAGATTTAAAAGTTTGACTTAATTAAGTTCAGAATAATTTGTAATTTGTTTAAGAAATTAGTTAAAGAACTCTTATTTTATATACCCACAAAGCATTCCATAAAGTTCAATGCAAAGATGGAAGCTATTGAGCTATCTTTTGCATGGGGAAACTATTAACAAGGATTGGTCATCATAATTACTTTTATAAAGATATTATTCTGAGAGAATGAAAAGTCTTGAATATCTGTGGAGTAAATGTGTTGTAAGAAGAATACATTGAAAAATAAAATAACTTATTGTCAAAAAATTTTATTTTATTTTCTAAACTCATAAATTATTGATCCGCTTTAGTAACTACGTCATTTTTGAAGACGATACATTGTGATTAAAAGGCACTGGCATATGTTCTTTAGGATTTACCCATTAAATTGATTTTTAGTATCTTAGTATACTCATACGGATAGATTTACGGCTGAACGGTAACAGGTACCCATAACGGTTTTCGAAAAATAAATCAAGCCATATTCACCAGTTCTGAAAAATTACCAGTTCACTGTTAAGCTTTTAGCAAAACGATTAATACTTGTTATAGAAGAAATACACTTTATTCTAACTCATCAATTTGATTCTCAAAACAATCTACATTAAACCAAATACATCCAACTACAAACGGTATTGAGAAGTAATCGAAAGAAAAAGGCGAGTATAAGGCAAAGTAATTCTCAGCATAGCACGGGCTTTTGATTGAATATGACATATATAAATTGCATCACTTTCTATAAGGCAAACGTAGTCGACTACCTAAGTACTATCTTTGTCAGAGATTTCTAAGTCAAAGAAGAAGATGCATATTCGCAGCTGGAATGTCATAAGGTAACATCTTAGCATCAGTATTGTACGTGGTATACAATAGTGATCTCCCAAAAACAGATATAATAAGGACAAGTTTTGCAGTAATAGCAAAAATTGTAACTATAGAAAGAGTTACTTACAAACTACGAAACGTCATATATTATATCAATACTTGGACTAAAGTTAAGCAAATTAAAAGAATTTAATATATATTTAAGACAATAAGCAACTAAATCATATTTGGTAAAGTCGCTAAATATTTGACCATGAGATTAGATGTAAAATATCGGTGGAAGGATCATTTTGAAAAGAAAAGAAAGGAATCGGAATTAAAGTACAAACAACTATGGTATATTGGTTAAGAACGAATTTCACTCTATCGACCTATAATGTTTTGTTGTACAATCAGATTCCAAAGCCAGCGTTGGCCCATAGAACACAATTGCGGGAATGCTACAAAATAATGAATTAAAAGCGCACAAAGGACATTAAAAAAGTTTTGTAATATAGCGTAACTAATCGTACATAGTGACAATTCCAGGTGTAGATTGAAACCTGTTCAAGCCTTCATTATTGCTAGTGGTTTAGTCTCTCTTTGTTAATTGCTTCCAAACTGTAGCAGTGTAAACAGCTCGCTATCATGTTAGTGTATTTTAAGTTGCAACTTTGTCAGTGTCTTAAATATTAGTTAGTCTTTGGTTGAAATGAACCATACGTAGGTGGCATAAGTAGTACAGAAAGGAAATTTAGGTTTGGAAGATAGACCTGAGTACGGCCACTTCGTATATTACCGATGGTTACAATAAGTTATCGCGAGATACAAAAACGTCAAGGAATTCATGCAGCTATACTTTGTACCATCCTGTATGAATATCTTCGAGTGAGAAAAGAGTTTCGTTTGAGTCTTCCATGCCTTAATCAATGAGCAAATGGAACGATCGATTCGTGGTATTGCAAAGTATTCGAGGAATTAATGAAACAGCATCCTGATATGATTTGTTCACTAAAGCAAAGAATGTCTGACTTTTTGAAGATAAAGGCACATCAGTTTCTGTACAGAAATCTCAATTCGTTAGAAGAAAATGGTTTGGCGGTCTTCTCTATCGTGAGAGGTATTTTGAAACATTTAGTTCTGGAAACGCAAAAGACAGTCACCGCAAAGTGATACGTTATTTTCAAGTGTACATCTTCGATGGAAATAAATAAATCAATTTAGCAATGGATACAAAATTAAGTGCCATTTATTTATGTGTAATAAAGTAATCAAGGAACAGACGACTTGGTCTTTATTATAATTTATTGATTGAACTGAAGCTTTTCATAAATGTTACATGTTGCGTCAAGTTGTATGTAGTTTCGCACCGCAAATATGTAAATCGACTATCATAAATATAAGAATAAAATGAAAACGTCTTTCATAAGTCAGTATTGGAATAATTTGCATGCTAAGGAACCTATTATCTTTAAATATAAATATAAAATATTGATTGTTTGTTCTAATGGACTAAATATTTTAATAGTATTAATATTCATTGTCAGACAAGCGTTTTATTATTGCGCATTTATAATTTAGGAAACACATTCTTTACACAAGAATAAAAGCTGCCATCGCAATGGCAATTTTATAAGGTGGATTAGGAAAGTAATGTACTTTTTCATAAAATTCAAAAAAATAATTTTACATTATGCGAGGCGTGTCTTTTAAATAAGGGCCGTTTGAAAATAAAAACCAATCGAAAAAATTTTCAAAAACCAATTTTATTTTCAGATTCTACATACATTTCTCTACTTTTCAACATAGCTGCCGAGTTTGTTTCCATACTTATCAAACCTTACAACTAGATTTTGAATACCCTCTTCATTGAAACTTGCCGCCTGCTCCGATAACCAAGAAGTCATGGGTGTTTTCACGTTTTCGTCATTGTTGTAGTGGTTGCCGTCGATGATATATGAGATAGCGGAAAAGATGAAAATTGCTCGGCGCAAAGTCGAGGCTGTAGGGGGGTTGGTCCAGAACTTCCCAGTCAAAAGGGTCTAGTAAAACTCGGATCTGAGCTGCGTTGTGAGGCCTTGCATTGTCATGGAGTAGCAAAATTTCCTCTGTCAGCATACCGCGTCCTTTGTTTTGAATCTCTCTGCGTAGCTTTCACAGGGCTTGGTCGTACCTCGCATGGAGTGGGCGAATCGATAATCTTGAACATTTTAAAGAAACAGAACAGGCCGTACAAGTTAGCTACACAACTGCAACTGAGCACAGTTGTTCCCAAGGAATGCCGGGACACGACGCAAGCACTCGTTGCGCGCGCGCGGTTGCGCGCACCACCTACTAGTGTATACAACAAAACGGCCCTTACTTAAAAAACACGCCTCGTATATTTATTTCGAGTCAATGATGTAATCACTCTCATTATCAATGGTCTTTGTTTACGTAGTGAACAGATTTTCTATTCAGAATCTTGTGGTTTACTTAGAGTAGCCTGTATATTTTGCGAAGCTTTTGTAAGATCGGTAAGAATATAAGCGTTAAGTTGTTTTATTGAAACAGAGATTATGTATGATTCATTTGTCTCCTATTTAGATTAGGTTACAATATTGTCTAGACGTGTTTAACCTGATATTATATTAAGACATTCCTAAAATTAGTTTTACATATTTACAAATTGTAAATTTTATTTTATTAATTTAGTTGGCAACACTTCTTGGATATTTAATTTGCTCTAACGAATAGTTTATTTCATGTAGGTTTTCAATATTGTCTTCCTTTAAATAACATCCGTCTTATTAATTCGATTTCGTCAAAAAGTTTTAACCAGAGGCATGTCTTCGCACTCCGACGCATTCAAGCACATCAACGAACAATAGCAGTTTCGAAGCCCTGTCAAACTTCTATTGTCCAGTGAGATATAATCCAAATGCTAATACAAAATCGACCAGTGGCAAAATTGAGTTTAAATTTTAATTTAACTGGAGAATGTAATTCCGGGAAAAATAATATCAATAAAATTAACCGGTCTTTAACGCGCTACTAACGAGCAACGTAATATAAATGAGAAACGTCCGTCTCCAGTATAATTTCCCGTTCCTGAAATAAATTTTAATCCTGTGCGATAGTTAAGTTGATAAAGTTTAATTAATTAATTTCTTTATTTAAATTATGAATCGTCTTGGCGGTGGATGGCGCGCGTTACATTCCACCGATTCTCTACTAGCTTATTTTAGTCAATCTTGGAATGAAGAAGAAATCGGATACTGGTAAAAGTGGTTAAGTTTGAGTAACGTAATCCATTATTTGATAGTAATCAAGTTTTATGTACACACTGTTGGTACGTCGGAATTTATCCAGGAGGTTTTTTCGTGTACAGAATAACACTCAACAAATAACAAATAATTCCTTCTAGAAATCTATGTTTACTGAAGTCAATGAATTACTATATAATATCTTATTGAAGATTGAATATAATGTACGTTGATAAAAAAATAATGAATGGTTAACGTTTGTATTTACATTTTGGGTATTCGGAAAGTATCGTGCTAAAAAATGGTACTGAATAGTAATGATGATAATCAAACTAATTAGTAATTATGTATACAGCGTGTCTGATTTATTGCATCATAGCTAGATATTTTATATTCATTTTTCATTATCATTTGCGGTTATCAGAAAAGCAAAAGAATATCAAATATTTAAATTTTACCTATTGCATTGGAAATTTTTAATCGAATGCATGAAGAAAAACCCAGAAATAACGAGATTTTATAACTTTTTTAAATACTTTCTTCAATATTTTTACAGCAAGTTTTGGCCACCTTCAAAGTTCTCTCCATTAACCACTATGCACTCGTCCAAAATTTTTTTTCATTGTTCAAAACAGTTTTGGAACTCACTTAATGGAATGTCCTTTAATCTCTTCAACGAATTTTGTTTTATCCAGTCCATAGTTCTAAAGCATTTCCATTTTAGGTCCCTTTTGAGTCTAAGTAACAAAGAAAAGTCACAGGGAGCAGGTCATGTGAATAAGGGAAGAACTAAAATGACATTGATTGTTCGATGTCATTTCGTTTTAGTTTATAGACTGCCTCACAATCAACGCGGTGTGAGTCGGTGCGTTGTCATGACGGAGAAACCAATCTCCTGTGCGCCAAAGGTGTACCCTTTTCTTTCTGAAGCTTTCCCTCAACCTTGTTAATACCTTTATGTGGAAGTGTTGATTAATTGTTTGGTCTGGAGGAAAGAATTCTGCGTGCATAACGCCTTTGACATCAGAAAACAAGTGAGCATGATCCTGATGTTCGACTTCACCCAAGGTGCATTTTTTGACGAGGAGATTGAGTCCTCTTCCATTAGCACGATTATTTCTTGGTTTCCAGGTTGTAGCCATAACAACATGAATAGTCACCAGTAATAATCTTGGAAAAAATCTGGGCCATCTTTCAATTGATTTTTCATCTCATGGCAGTCTTGGAGGCGGCGGATCTTTTCTTTCTTCATCTCTTCAGAGAGGGGGTGAAGAACGATTTTGGCTGCAACTCGTCTCATGTACAAATCCTCCGGCAAAATCCTCTGAATTGAATTTCATGATATTCCAGCCATATCAAAGGATTGATCAATTGTTGAGTGACGATCTTTACGAATGAAGATGTTGATTTTTTTAAACTACACTTTCGGATACTTCTAGTATTCTCCTCCAGGAGCGAGCATATACTTGAACCGTCCCGTGACCGTGTTAGGGATTTCGCGTTAATGTGCACGTGCATATTTCTCGTTATAAGTCTCTTCGTAATATTTGTAGCACGAATTAGAGATGAACTAACTTCATTTTGGAAAAGAGATGCTAAAATTGACATTGCACTAGCTTGACGTGGAGTTAATCAACTCACTTTGGGTGTTTCATATAATTTTTAATTCTCCAGAGAGTTAATAAATTAATTGCGATTACTATTGTTAGAATTAATTACTTATGCGTTCGTGTTTTGAAAGCAATCTATTTATACCTGGACGATCGAACGGCTGGAGAGTCGCGTCTGCCTGACAAGAGCTTCGCACTAGCAACGATACGAGCGAATGCATGTCATCGGCTTGGACGTAAATGAAATATGAGGAGATTTATGTCCAATTTGATGGACTGCATTCGGTCGTATCGATTATAGGTACACGACAGTCCGCCGCTGCGTGGCGGTCACGATTATGCAGCTCTACTTATAACTTTCGTACTTTGTATATTGCAATACAGGCGTCAGAGCTTCATAGCATTAGTTTAAGAATTACTAGCACTCGATATACAGTGTGTATCAGCCAAATGGAATAAATTCGATAATAATTAAATGGAAGGGTGTTCGAAAAAACGCTCGGATACGTCGATTGGGATTTTCAATTGCGTATTTTCTTAAATAAAAAGTTTACAGGGTGTGTCATGTAAAAGTGATCAATACTAACTATCTTATTTTAAACACAACACCCTGTCAAATATTAAATTTTTGGATCCTCTAGAAAATTTCAGATATATTTTATGTACAATGTCCTATACCTATCTTCGACTGTTTCAGAAATATTAAATGTTTTCAGATTAATTTGAAAAATTTTTGATAATGTAGAAAATAACAAGAAAAACATTAATGTCACTATAGGAGATGTTCAAAATGGTCGCCGCAAACGTCTTGACAACATCCTAATCTTAAATAAAAATTTTTTCTAACATTGCTCAATATCTCAGGTGCGACCGATCTAATCGCAACTATTATTCGTCTTCTTAAGTCATCTAAGTCGAGGGGTTTAGTTTTGTATACTATACTCTTGACATATACCCATAAGAAGAAGTCTGATGCCGTTAGATCAAGGGATCATGCTGGCCATTCCATCGATTCTCGCCTACTTATCTACCGATTCGGGAAAATTTGGTTGAGGTACTGCCGGATATTGATTTGGAAATGGGGTGGTGCTCCATCTTGCTGGAACCACATCGTATTTGCTGAAACTTGTGCGTTTGCTAGATCAGGATATAAGTTTGTCAAAGCTGGCACGAGATTATTTTGAAGCAATGCTAAATAATTGTCGCCATTCAAATTTCCATCAATGAAAAAAGGACCTACGATATGATCTCCAACAATTCCTGCCCAAACATTAACCTTCTCAGGGTATTGCGTATGTTATTCCCTCATCCAGTGAGGATTTTTCCTAGCATGACTGTGAAGCGTAAAGGTACACTCATCAGAAAATAAAATATGTGCTAATTGGATCACATTGTTATCTAACATTGTCATCATTTGTTCACAAAAATACGTTCTCCTATCAAAGTCGTCTTCCATGAGCTCTTGAGTTGGTATAATTTTATAGGGATGCATTTTATTTTCTTTTAATGTGCGAGTAATCAATGAATGGCAAACATCGAACATTGACGCTGCTTGTCTACTAGAAGTATGCGGGTTTTCTTCAAACTCAAGCACAATATCCAGTTTGGTATCATTACTTACTGCATTCGCAGCTGCTTTTTTTATTTGCTTTACATGTCCAAACTCGCAAAACTGCTGTTCTATTTTACTAATTGTTGGGATATAGGCGGCAAATTTGGAAATTTCTCATGAAATAAGTGAACAACTTCCATTTGTGTCCGTGTGTTATCTCCATAACCAATCATCTGCAAAATTGTTATTTTGTGCATTGTAGTTAACAAAATTCAAACAGTTATGAAGCTACGAAGTACAAGTACAATTAAAGATTTTCACTTAATAGTTCGGTAAACAAACTATTATGTGAAAATCTTATTTTAATTGTAAACAAAATTATTAATCTGAAAATATTTAATACTTCCGAAACAGTCGAAGATAGGTATAGGATATTGTAGATGAAATATGTCTGGAATTTTCTAAAGAATCCAAAAATTTAATATTTGACAGGGTGTTGCATTTAAAATAAGAAAGTTGGTATTGACCACTTTTACATGATACATCCTGTATATAAACTTTTTATTTAAGAAAATACGCAACTAAAAATCCCAATCGACGTGTCCGAGCGTTTTTTCGAACACCCTTCCATTCAATTATTATCGAATTTATTCCATTTGGCTGATACAAACTGTATAAAACGTATGTATATATACGTAAAAAAATTTTTAATGGAACCAAATTGAAATTTCTAAAGGAAAAATTAAATTTTTCGTCTGATATTTCTAAAATAAGTTTTTATTACACTTTTCCTTCAAAATAGAATATTTTAAACTGTAACGAAAACTTTCTGGTTTCATTATATAATTTCGATGCGCACAGAAGCAGATATATCATTACGTATTTGCGTAGTATAAAATTCAGCACAGATAAACTTAATCCATTCGTATTTGATTATTGTATTTACTTATAAAATTTATAAAATCAGAGGGAATGATAAAATACGAAATCTTTCAAACAGACAACATCATTGAGTGAAATAGATTCGAAAAAGTAGCCGCTCGATCATTTTTATCATTGCTCTTCAAGTAATTTATTAAGGGAATGTCAAGCGGTCAGAGTTTGTAAAGGACGTGATGTCTCTCGACGGTCACTTGTTCAACCTATGACAAATGAAACTCAAATGTTCGTCCAATAGTTCTCGTGACACTTTCTATCACTGAAGCTAACGACCCGAACAGCTCCTTGTTCGTACGCCAAAGACACAGACCAAAAAATCTTTTCGTCACCTTTCGGGGCAATTTAACTGCACGAATCCACGGTCGGTAATTTTAAAATAATTTTTCTTTTACGATTTGACTGTAGAAAACATGCAATTAACTTCTTTCCTTTGACTGGCAGTAACGTTTTTATCGTTGTCTATCTCGGATTTGAGGGAACAAATCGATTAAACTTGGCACATATCAGCATTAATCTCCGCTGGAAAATTAATGTAGTGAACTCTTGCGGTATATCCAAATGATATAATTAAAAACTTGTTCTGTAATTACTTTAATTACAAAGGCTCACATGCAACGTATTGTAATTAAGTTACATTTTATTTATAAAATGGTGCAATCACAGTAAAGCCTTTTCTTAAGTGTTAGCAAATTTATATTAAATTACCTGTTGTATTTAACTGATAATTAATAACTCTGGATAATTAAATAATTATTTAGTATTTTGTAGATTTCGAAAAATATGATGAGACAGGAGAAACATGATGTACACGTTCATTTGTTTACGTTCACGATTTCACAATCTGAATCCTGATAATTTAGTGGATCTCACTCAAATGAGAATTTTTAAAATAAAATCGTTCCCGTAATTATTAATAATAAAGAATGAATCTAATTAACATGAGATTGAAAAGTTTGAGGGACCTTCAGCAATTCCAAACATTAAAAGAAGTATCCTATAACACTGTTGCTGCATATTGAAGACCAATGGGTCGTTGAAACCAATCTAGATATCTCTGGACTGTAGGAGCTCCATCGTCTATGAAATGAAGGTCAGTGTGCTCATTATGACATCATCCTTATGTCGAAGGCACCCTCCAGAAACATTGCGGGTTCATAATAAATTAAAATGCGCCTTATTACTGGGCTGAAACGTAAATAATAATACTCTCACCTATTCATTATGACCAAAATTGATATGCTCATTTGCTCATACTTTAAGATCTCTTCTATGCTGATAAATGACAGAAGTTAAAACCGATGATCTTCAGGCATATAAGACACACATATACAAGCGATTTTTTATTGTTTGTTTTAATAGTAGCCTTCCAGTTGCTGCAAGCATTTTATGTTTAATCTCGATTCCACTAAGATTTCTGCATGTTTATTACAACAGGAATTGATTGTCTCTTGGCGTTGTTGATATCGAACGACTTTAGCCTCGCCTACGTCGGGAACTTCTAATTTTCGAAAAGTGATTTCGGAATCTAAGAATTACATTTTAGCTTACTTAAAACATTTAAGCAATACTTTGTTTTGTGTTCTTTCGCTTATGGTTCTCCAAGCCTTTGTTTCTGAAAATTGTGATGTGTTTCCATTTTGAACGATATTCAGAATAGCAAATATTAATTCGATACTTCCCGTTTTTGCAAAAAAGGCGTTAAAACTCGTGTAAAAATTGATCAGTCTTTTGTAATTGACGCCAATTATTAAAAACTGAAGATGAATATTTCAATAACACGCACTTCGAACTTATAAATCTAAAATAACATAAAAATGGCTAAGAACTAGGGCATACAAAAAAATGTGCTCTTCAGATCTTTAGATCTAAATCGCTTTTACTATTAGTTGTGGACCAATTTATTGACCATAGCTTGCAAGACATCTTCCAGAAATTTTAAAAGTTTGAAAAAAGTTTTGGAAATATATAATTGACCAGAATGTTTGGCATTTATATAGCTATAAAAAGCAATAATTTTTTATTTATGTTCGATTGTTAAGTAATAGTAAGTAAAATGTTGATGATCCTCCAAGCTGCGGTAAAATACGAGCTACAACAAAAATACAAGATAAAACTATACTGAATTTGTTTAGAAGAAAACCACATTATGTGAGGACCAAGACGATTTCACAAAAATAAATTAATGTTAATTTAATGACTATTAGAAGTCGTTTACGTAAAAGTGAAGTGCTTACTGCAGAACAATAATGAAGCCATTATTATTGAACCGCCATCGAGAAACGTACCGCATGTGGGCAAACAACAATATTGATAGAAATTGGTCTGACATTCTATTCACAGATGAAGCATCTTCTTGCGCATTGTCATAAATAAAGAGAGAGCCTGGTCTACACAATAAGATCGAATAATTCAACACACAGTAAAATGCTTAGTTAAGGTCCATGTGTGGGGATGCTTCATCATAATACGCGAGGTTTTAGACTTTTGTCCGCTTTTACAAAAAATTTAAACGCGCTCAGGATGCTGAACTTGTATCAAAAAGTCTTCTGCGAAAAAGTAATTTGGTTAACAGGACCATTGTTAAGAAGAACAATGATCCTGGACATCGAAGCAGGCGTTGTACGGAATGGAAGCTGAAAAATGGTATCGCTTCAATGGAATGTTAATTTAAGTGTCCAAATGCGAATCCAATAGAATGCGTGGACAGTTATCAAGCTAAAACTTCGTACAAAACATTGCTGCACATTAAAGTGAATCAAAATTAAATTGCGTAGAATATGGCGATCGCTGCTCATTTCATATGTCGAAAAATTGGTGAAAGGTATGGCCAACGTTCTAAATTGATCATGGTAAACGATGGAAATTGGACACCATATTAAATATACCGAGTATTAGAAAATATAGTGTAAATTTAGCTCTAAGTGTAAATTGTTCAAATTCAAGTTAGTTGTGTGTTCTTTTTTCTTGTTATACAGACTGTATTTTATGTGTCTCTAAAAAAATATTGTAACGAATAAACTCAACAAAATAATTTGTACGTATTTTGTGTGGTCGTATGTATGTACGTACATATTTCATACAAAGTATGACCATTTTAAGTCACAATATAAAACTGTCAAGGAGTTTTACTAGGTGCATATTAACATTTATGTGTTACGTAAATGTTTTCCCTTGCTGGTGCAGTAATAAAATGATTTAGACTATACAGTACATGCACTAAGCTATTTATATATGACACTAGAACGTTAAACTTTATGAATTTTTTAATTATTCAACTAATTTACGTTCATCGAGCTTCTAAATTAATTTTCGCGCTTAATTGAGAGTTATAAAATACAGTGTGTACGTATTTACAAAATAAAACATATACAAGCAACTTACTTCGTAATTACGAATAGTATTATAGTATTATGGTTTCAAATTTATTTGAGAAATTTCAACTGATATTAAACCGCACACACAACAAAATGTTCCCACATTAAAAGTAATTACTACAAAACATAAAACTGTTTCATTATAATGTCCTTAAATGTATAATATATGTACTTCAGAAAACATTATTTTTAGGAAAGTAGGTCTAATTACTCATTGTTCTGGCAAGTGGGATATCAGGTTTTTAGTTAGTAGGTTTGTCTACACATAAATAGTACGTAACGAATCTAGATTAACAAAATGACTACATTTTTTTATGTTTCGACTGCATAAAATAATATACAGTTTGTAAAACGGGAACGATATATCCCAGTATATTCAAAAGTTTTATTCCACACAAATAATGCAAACTCTAATGTACATTATTATTAATTAAATCTTCGGCATAACTCAGAGGCACCGGCGACCATATTTTATAAACATTATGACTTAGATTTTATAATCTGTCTTGTGGACTTCCGCGGTCGTTGTCTATACTTTCTTCATCTTGGCTTCCGAGCTGGAAGCGCGTCTTCGTCAATACTGGCACAGACGTTTAATAAACGTAATAATATCATATAATATCAATACCATCTTAAACTCCATTCCAAACTGTTAGACCCATTTTCAAAGATCGTTTTTCTTTAGAATCACCTGGTGTGTACATGATTCTTTGCTCGCGCAGCAGTGTAAATATTGGCGAAACAAAGCGATCTGTCGGCGCTCACGTTTCAGAGAATGGACGTTGTACTAGGCTTGAAACCGGGCACCATATACAGTTCGATTCGACAAAAATCCTGTCCCGCAATAGTTCTTACTATGGTAGAAAAATCTGTGAATCTATAGAGATTTTTAAACATCTCAATAATCTAAACCGTGACGATGGTTATCCTCTACACAACGCCTGGTAATCCTGTATCTCCGCACCTCTCAAAGCTCCATCGGCTCGTGATCAATATTCCTATACAGACTCCCTCACTGCAGATTTACACCAGCATCACCGCGACTGTTAAACCCTGACGAAATGCTGTTCCAGCCCTGAGGTCAAGATGAAGAAAATTAAGTATTATATTTTGATTAGAAACGGTGCAACGGTGCGGATCGCGTACGGAGTGTATTTTTCGTACAATTTCTTCGCCGTGTTTTACCAGGTGCGACACTTTGAAATTATCTGCTGATGATGACAACTTGGTTGTCGAAATGCGTATACAGAATTTACAAATAGTTAATTGTGGAAAGGGGTTATATATCAACCTTATTGATCAAAACTATCTTTCCTTATACATACAATGCAAATTTGCACTTTTTCTAACATTTGGGAAGATAGAAGAATAACATTTGTCCTTAAGAGAAGTTCTCATAGTAATCTGGAGAATTACGAACCATATGTATTATGTGTTTAAGTATTTGAAATTGTTTGGTATGTCTAGCTGTACAATTGTCTCACTTTTCTGTCTATCAACATGGTTTTACTAGCAACCAAAATACTGTAGCATCATTTTAATGTCGATTTCTATTGATTATGTCGCTACATATACATAATATCAGTGTTCTCTATCATATGAATTTAAAAAAATATTTGTCCACAACGTTCAATGGACAAATTATCGAGAAGTAAAGCTTTCGACATATGCAGTACCGTGCAAATGAATTAGAACTGCCCAAGAAATTTCACTTTTTATAATGAATTAAACATAATAATAACTTTTCAGGTTAAAAATATTTAATATTTATTCATACTATATAGGGAATTGTAATCAGTATATAGTTAACCCACCCTTCGTTTTTGCGGCATACTTCGGACACATATTGGTACCGCTTTTTACAAATTTGAATTATTTTTCCAGATGTTCTCTGCATTTTGTCTTACTATGCTTAATGTTGGATTTCGAGACGAATACATAATCTCTTTTAGACTGCTACAGACTGTTCCAATTGGGTTTAGGTCAGCAGAATTATCTGGCCATGGCAAGACCTTCAAATGCCTTTCGGAAAATAAAGTTTTGACAGATTTTACCCGATGGCGTGGTGCCTCGTCTTGCATAAATATGAAGGTGACATATTCTGAAACCTCAAAATCATAAAGCGTAAATACTAAGCCAGCTCTGAATATAATTACGTCATATGATATATTAAAACAAGCAGAATAAAACGTGTGAGTTTTAGTGTTTCACACAAATTTTGATAATAAACATTCGAAAGAGTTCAGCTACTTGTTTTCGGTTTCAACAATTGTTGGAATACTATTAATTTATTTAATTTAAGAGTGTCCGAACATCCGTCTTTTGTAAGGAGCAGTCAGGTTGTTCCATTGTGGTGAGTACGGGCGATATGGTAAATAAAGTTCATGCTATGGCGTTAGTACACGACCTGGTAAAGATTAGAGATATTGGTACTATGGCAAATATTTCAGTAGAACGTATGCAAAGCATCCTTTACAAAAAATTGAGTATGAGAAAGCTGTCGGCGGTGCGTGCCGCGTCTGCTGACGATTGATCAAAAACGGAATCGCGTGATAACTCTAAAACAATGTTAGGGCATATTTAAGCGAAATGCAAGTGAATATCTGCGGCGTTATGTCAGAAACCAAAGGTGAGTCGGCATAATGGGTTCTTCCCTGTGAACATGTACCAAAGAAGGAAAAGACGATTACATCAGTCAGACACGCTATGGTGGCGATATTTTGGGATTCGTAAGACAATTTTAATTAATTATTTGAACAATTGAAGGAAAATTACGGGACAGTACTGTGCTGATTTATTGAACTGATTCGACGCTTAATTAAAGAAAAAACCCAAAGTAGCGAAGAAAAACACTCGCATCATGATAAGGCCTCGACCCACTCATCAACAACTACGACAGTAAAAGTACTCGATTTACGGTACAAGTTGTTGCCCCATCCACCACATTCGCCAGATTTGGCCTCTGTGACTTCTTTATTTTTGCAAACTTGAAAAAATGGCTTGGTGGAAAGCAGTTCACGTCAAATGAAGAATTCATTGCCGAAACAGATGTCTATTTTGTGGATTTCGATAAATTTTATTACTCAGATGGCTTAAAAAAGTTGGCAAATGCTGAGTGTTTAGAGGTACAAAGATATGTCCAGAAATAAATTTACTAAATGCAAGATAATTGCGTTGTATTCCTTAATACAGATATTTATCAAACCATCCTCGTATGTAATTTTTTCTATAACTGTAATTTTCATTTGCTATGCGTTTCATCATTTATAAGCACATCTACGTATTTGTCATTGTACGCGCATGCAAACCTTGACCTAAATACGCGAATAGTCGATTTTTTGAATTAAATGATGATAGCGACATCGCATCTAATTCCAAAAATAGAACAGCTTCATTACCAACTGAATTAACACTCTTATCTTTGATTTTAATTATTCACGCAAATGCAATTATCCGCAGCGGGTTCCATTTTGATTAAAACGAACCTCAAACCGGATGACAAAATGCATTTAATTTTTGTTCAATTACACCTTAAACTCAAACGCCGGTTTACGGAAGTTAGTCGCGTTATACACAACGTAGTCATTTTCCATAGAATGTGGAGTATAATTTCTTCCCAAGAAAGCATCAGTAGTGCTTAATTTTCAGACTATGCTGATAAATAATTTAATTCGATTCTCGTGGGAGAATTTGCGTAACATAGCATGTGTTGTAAACTGTGTACAGTGTATACTAATGCGGTTTCTTTACTACATTTACATTTCATGATATATATTGTAATTATAGGTAAACAGTACTAAACCGAAACTTTGTCCGTGTTTATAATTAGGTTTGTTAGTGCCAAATTGAAACTAGAATATACGAAATTGATGTTCCCTAGATTAAATAATAATAAGCCTCGGTCAGAGAACTTGATTTAGTGAATTAATTGCACAAACATATTTGTTGTTTTAGGTACATCAAAAATAATACGATGGATTTTCTCGTATAATTGAACCTAGTACAAGAAAACATAATATTTTTAACTCAATTGAGTAAAAATAATTAGCGAAAATATAATTTCGCAAGCACGAATAATTAATAAACTACACTATATACCATATATCAATCGATTAAATAATAATGGTATTGAATTTAATTCAGTAAAACGGAGCAAATCACACTCAATATAATGGTTTTTAGGTCGTTGGCATATAATATTGCACATGTGGTGTTCCGCAGGATTCCAATTTAGGCCCACTATTCTTTCCTTTGTTTATGAACAATCTATTAAAACTATTAATGTGTAAATAACTCTGATGATCATGAAATCTACAACTGCATTAATGATGTCGATGACGTTACTGTTACAAATTTTTTTTGCAGCACCTATGTTCACCACGCGAAGTTCCAGGTATGAGGTTAATCCAGATATGATCACGTATTTATACTACTCTTTGGTTTGTTGCAAATAGAAATATGCGTCGACAGTCTGAACTTTATCTGTTATAAGTTGAAATTTTAGGATTTGAAAATCCAAATTTGTATGGTCGTAATTTGCTTTAACTAGATATCCGTCGTCAAATTATGTTTGTAATGATATAGTTTATTTTAGAAGAACTTATGGCAATGAAATACAGATTAAATGCTAGACATAAATCAAAGAAGACATAATAATAGCCACATAATCTAATTAATTTATATAAAAGAGAAAAAATTAATATATGAATACACTCACATACATTTAATAATCCGATAATTATTGATTGTGACATAGTTTTCCTGCTGTCTTTCCTCTCGTTTAATCGTCATTAGATAATCCATACAAATTGCTTAAAAAGAGCGTAGATTTGGCAACATGATATAAAACTATCAATAAATCACTAGGTATGACAAAACGTGAGGTTTGTCAAAAATCTAATGAAAATAACAATAATAATGATATCTAACATATATGTTGAAATCGGTAGCCATTGATTTGAAGGCAAAGCTGTCGCCTTCCTTGAAATGAATTTAAGAAGCGTTGCAACATATCTAGGGCAATTAATTGTATTGTATTTATTACTTTCTGTTCATTTCATAGCGCAATTCATGCAATGTAGCGGCCACAATTATGGATTAGTGATCTGGTGCACTGTCGTGGTTGAATAGTGGTCCTTTCTTTGATGAATAGGGCCTCCTCTTCTTCAATTTCATGTTAAAGCCGTCCAATTATCATTATCATCATTCCCCGCGATCGTGCGTCCTCTCTCCAAGAAGTCAATGAAAATTATTTCTTTTGAATCTCAAAAAAACAGTAGTCTTTGTTAACTTCGTAGCAGATTTGCTCGGAAAAGTTCACTGTAATAATTTCCACTTGGTCTTTGGCGTAAAGTAATGGATCCAGATTTCATCAACGGCTACGATTCAACGCCAAAATTCTTGCGGATTTCGCTTATCGGGATCGAAACACTACTACTGAAAGTTGTATTTGCTTTTTATCCACCGTGAGTAATTGTGGTACTTATCGGATCGACAGCTTCCTCGCTACTAATTTTTGCTGTTGAATACTAATTGCTGTTTCGTACTCTATACCTGCTAGTTCATGCACTTTCGTTCGGCGATCAGCGAGAATCTTGTCCTGGATTTTTCCAATGAAATCGTCAGTAACCATGTCTACACGGCGGTCTGGACGGACCCCTCATCAAAAATCGATGAACGGCCACGCTTGAAGTCATTGAATCAATATCATAATTATCATAGATGGTGAAGGGTTCCCAAAGATAGGATCAAATTATGTTTTAGTCTCTCCGCATGTTTTTTCAATACAAAAACGAAAAACGAATTACTGGTCGCTTGACTTGTTTTTTTCTATTTTTTCAAAAAATTGGCTCTCTGCAAATGGCTCTCAAATCAAAACTACATACCGCTTATAAGATGACAGTACACAATAGTAATGCTAAAATCCCTTGGTAGTGCCACCCATCTTCAAAGACGGGTATTTTTTGATCCACTCTCGACAATTAAATGAAAAATGTGCAATTAAAGTTTGATACCTACTATGGTCATAACTGCCGTTTTAAATTTTTTAAATGAAATCACGCTGTTCCTCAATGCGAATTGCCAAGAATAATTATCAATTTACCATTGCCGAATGTACTATTGTCAGAAATGTAAGTGGGAGTATCCCTATTTTTAGAAAAATTAAAGAATTATTATTTTTTCTAGTAGTTCAAATATTTATTATTTATACTTTTAAACAGTTCATTTTACATTCAAACATATCAATGGACAATGCCAGTAGTTAATTCAATATACTTGCTACAATTTCAATACTAAAGTGGGTTCGTCAATGAGAGCACAGAGAGAGGACCTTGTCTGGACAGCTTAACGCGGAGCGCTCCAACTATTTCATAAAGCAAATTACAGACTGGGTAATTACTAGTTGTTTCACTCTGTCTGAACTGTTACATGTACGCAGTACAATCGAGAAAGTAACTTTAGATAATACGCATTTACTATTATTATATTTACAAGTACAATATAATTCACATCAAAAGTCTGCTTCAATTAGATAATAAGCTACTAGGACATTTTATTTATAAGTGCCAGTTAAGTAATATGGCACAAAAAATATTTTTTTTATAAATAATTAGTCACTACGTATGAAAATGTAAAATTAGGCCTAACAAAATATTCTCCCTGCATTAAATATTTAATAAAGAAGATATTACTTTAAATTTAAAAGACATTACGATATTAAGTCTTTTAATTTATTGTATTCTTTTTGATATTTTAATTACGTTTTAGCTTGTCTCTTAATTTTAGAACTGTTTTGGTATTTAAATTAACTCTTTATTATTTCATTAAATAAACAGAAAACTGTTATTCACAGCCTCTCTTACGGTTTCCTTCTCCTTTTCCACTAATACATTTAAATAATCTACGTTATTAAGATAAAATACTACTTTCCAAATATTTTAATATATATATATATATATATATATATATATATATATATATACACTACAGGCCATAAGTGAGGGAACAGTAGATGAAATTTAAAAAAAAACAGAAGAGACAAATGAACAGTTTTCCTTATAAAATAAAATAATTTCAACATATTCTGTAGAATTTCTTATCATATTCGACTTTCGTCGAAGTATCCACCTCTGCGCTTAATGATTCCTTTACAAATATTAGGCAACCGCGATACAAATTTCTGGAGCGTATCCATTGGTAAATTATTCCACACCCTTGTAAGTTGCTCCCAAAGCTGTTTCTGCGATCGTGGACAGCTTTCTCTCACGTTTCTATCTAATTCATCCCACAGTAATTCGATAGGGTTGAGATCGGGTGATTGTGGTGGCCAAATCATATTTATCAGCACCCCTTCCTCCTCTTTTTGATTCACATAGTTTTTACAAAGTTGGGAAGTGTGTTTGGGATCATTATCTTGTTGTAGGTGAAAACTTTCACCAATTAACCTTAATCCAGACGGAATTGCATGTTCCTCCAAAATCTTCAGGTACCCCTCTTTTTTTAAAATATCTTCAATGCGGTACAAATCTCCGACACCATCAAAGGAAAAGGATCCCCAAACAAGCACAGAACCTCCCCCGTGTTTAACAGTTGGCACTACACATTCGGGTAACATCCTTTCACCCACTTGTCTTCGAACGAAAACTCGTCGATTATTACCAAACACTTGGAACTTCGACTCATCTGTCCATAACACCTGTTTCCACATTTCCATGTCCTAGTGTTGATGGTCCTGGGCCCATTGTAACCGTTTTTTACAATTTCGTGGATTCAATAATGGTTTTCGAGCTGCAATACGCCCATGTAGTCCCGCCTTTGTCAAACGTCGTAGTCAGTAGTCAGTAACACCGGCTTTCAACGGCCTTCATTAAGCTTTGTTCGAAGCTGAGAAGCTGCGAGGCGCCGATTTCGTTTTGATAGTATTTTTAGGCGTAAATCCTCTTGTTTGGTAGTTACCCTTGGCCTTCCGCAACGTTTTGTTGGTTGTAATGGTCCACTTTATGAATATCGTTTCACTGTCCCTTGCACCGCGTGATAAAATAAATTTAACTTTTGGGCTATTTGCCGCAGTGGAAATTGTTCACCATGTAGCGTTATTATAGAACTGCGAGTTTCTGCGCTAAGTTCCTTTCTTTTCGGCATTTTTATCAGTTACTTTTACGTCTGTTCTCAAATACTCGTATTGCAACTTACTCAGACAAATGCTGCACGAAAACTAATTTTTAAATTGCTAAATAGTTTACTATGAGTTCCTAATACCATTATAATAATATTGCGTTGCAAACCCTATTAAATTTATTGGGGTATATAAAATATTTCTATTAAATAGACGCCATAAAACTATTAAAAGCATTTACAATATTTTTCAGAAACAAATATATTTATCTAAGTTATAATAATAATCCGAATAATCCTTCTCAGAATTACATTTGTAACTGTTATTTCAATTATTCTCACCAAAACAGGTAAAAGTCTAAGGGATGTATCTAAAATACAAGTGTTTTGTTATTTATGACAAGTGATCCCTCACTTATGGCTTGTAATATATATATATATATATATATATATATATATATATATATATATATAGTGTCATTATATTATATATTATATTCGTGCCATATAATTTCTAGAACACTCTTTAGCTCTTTTAAAATTACTTTTAACTCAACGTTCATTCACATTCTCTGAATTTTTCCAGTTTCAAGAAGCTACAGGATTTGTAAAGATACTGATTCTATTGTTTATTCAAAATAATCCCACTTAACTAAAATACCTTTGCTCATATTTTGGAATTACTTTTCTGAACAGGCAAATTATCAAAATGTCACCCGTACAAACACCAAACCTACGATCTACGATAACATTTGGAAACTGTTGGCCGCAAGTTCTAAAGTGCATGGTGATTGAATTAATTGGGCTTTTGATTTGCATAAAAAATTTATTCTTGGAGCTGTATACAGAGTTGCGTCGACATGGTGTAACAAGATTCTGTGCAAACTAGACATTAGACCATTGCTGCACAATTTTTCAGATTTAAGAAAGGCAAACTTCCGTATACTAATCGGTATTTAGAGTTTTACAATCTTCATCAGGAATTACTGCAACTGATCCACTATACCTGAAAAAACAGTTAGTCATTGTTTTGATTTAATTTTTAAAACGAATTACCTTTTGGTGGCTCTTCCTCGTTTTCAAACACTCAAGCAGCTGATTACTGTTTCGAAGATCCTCTATAAGAACTAACCTACACGAAAACGACAGATCATTCTCCACCATGCTACCTCTCACAGGTCGATTCAAACAATTCAATATTTGACCGGGCAAAACATTGAATTGATGAGCCATCCGCCGCGCAACCCTGATCTAGCACCCTGTGATTTCTTTTTGTTCCCACACGTGAAGAATAAACTTCGTGGTCAACGGTTTTCTACGCTGGAAGAGGCAGTTGAGGCATTCAAAACTCATATTTTGGGGATACCGCCTTCACAGTGGCAGTAGTGTTTTTCGGATTGGTTTAAACGAATGCAAAAGTGCATTGATTTTCAAGGAGAATATTTTGAAAAGCAATAAGACTGTTTTCGATAATAAAATTTTTTTTTGTTTCCTATTCCTGAAATATAAACGGCTACCCTCGTATAATTAATAATAAAATAAAACAATTTTTTTTGTATGTAACTTTTCTTTAATACTTAAACTTTATAATTAAAATCAAATTAAAACTTGACATTCGATAAAGTTCCTGATTATGTAATACCTATATACAGAATAACATAAATTTAATTTCCTATAATACTCTATTATTAAATCTTAAAACTAATTCATCGTTGGTTCAAGAAATTTATTATTGAAGCATATTTTTGAAATAAACTTCAAACGAAGAACTTCAGTGAGTTGAAGGAGAAAAACTTAAAAATGCAAACAATATATAATTATAAATATAAAAGTTGAAACGTCAACCTTTCATTTTATTTCAATGACATTACGAGGGAGCGTTTTTATATTCGCGGAATGAGCGGGTTGTAGAGGGGTGAGTAGGCGAATTGGGGGCGTGGCCTGTGCAGCGACTCATGATTAGTATAAATACGAAGTTTCATTATTATTAGACAGTTAGTCTTTGAGCTATCGTCAACCAAGTAACATAATCAGGAGTGAAAAGTGAAATATGGAAAAAATCGAATATCGTGCCGTTATAAAGTTCCTTACCAGGCAAGGAAAATCAGTCGCGACCATAATGAATGAGATGTCATTGGTTTACGGCGACTCTTGTCCAGGAAAAACCATGGTGTACAAGTGGCATAGTTTATTTAAACAAGGAAGGGAATCCCTTAAAGACGACCCGAGGCCGGGCAGGAGCATTGAGGTGACCACGCCAGCACTTATCCAAAAAGTTGAACAAATTGTACTCGAAGATGCTCGACTAAAGAAGAAACAACTCGTAGAAATGGTTGGAGTATCCGATACAACAATTTTTAAAATCCTACACTATCATCTCGGCATGTCTAAAGTCAGCGCAAGATGGGTGCCGAGAATGCTCACGCCGCCGCAAAAACAACAGCGCGTAGAGTGTTCGCGTGCATTTTTGGACCTCTGTAATGAAGACAAGGATGGTGTATTGAGTGGAATTGTTACTGGAGACGAAACTTGGGTTCCTCATTATGAACCTGAGTCCAAACAAGACTCCATGCAGTGGCATAAAAAGGGCACGGCACCTCCCAAGAAATTTAAAGTGTCACAATCAGCTGGGAAACTCATGGCAACGGTATTTTGGGACTCGGAAGGAATATTGTTGATTGATTATAAAGATAAAGGTGTTTCTATAACCGGAGAATATTACGCTTCAATATTAGAGCGACTAAAAGAAGCCATTAAAGGGAAAAGACGGGGAAAATTGACAAAAGGTGTTCTGCTTTTGCACGACAACGCGCCCGTCCACAAGAGCCGCGTTGCGTTAGCTGCCCTGCATAAGATGGTCTTCGAAATTGTGAATCACCCACCCTACAGCCCAGACCTGGCCCCGAGTGATTATTACCTGTTTCCGAAAATGAAAAAAGAGCTGCGGGATAAAAAATTTACTGCCGATGATGAAGTCAAGGAGGCAGTTTCGGCGCATTTTGCAGATAAAAAGAAATCATTTTTTTTTGAGGGTATAAATAAATTAATTGAAAGATGTGAAAAATGTATCCGTCTTGCAGGTGAATATATTGAAAAAGAAAAATAATTTGGTTTTTTTATTTCCACCCCTTGTCCCCCATTCCGCGAATATAAAAACGCTCCCTCGTATATATAGTTCGAGTGTGACTAGTATTGTAGGTACAGCTCTTACTAGAAGCTCTTACTTATACCAAATATAATTTCTACCTTTACGGAAAACTTCTGCTTCTTGTCAATTTACCTGTTAAAAGTAGATAGCTCTAGTAATAAAGTTATTTTCATTTAGCAATTCAAACTAGATTACATCGCCAATATCTCATTAGATGTTCAATACAATTTTGTTTGAATATGTCTATTTCTTGTTTTGGTTTCAGTACTAGTTGCTATTTCATCGATAGCCATTTTATTCTGCGAGTAACGGTAGCAAACGAAACCGACTTTTTACCCTAGTTATAATTCTATTCAAAAATGACGAGCGATTATATCTATTCATCAAAGCGGGTGAATTGAATGTCCGCTGTTCCATTTGTGCATCGATTAATTAATATGGTACCCAGAATCCAGCATAGCTGTTCTTATTAATGTTTTTCAAATGTTAAAATATAGTCGAATAATTTTTATTTACAAATTCTCTAATTTTCTGACACATTAATTTTCAATTAGCTACCATTAATGTTTTAATATTAACTTAGTAACAATAATACATGCTTTTACATCATTCAATAATTTAACGCCATTTAAGGAGGGCTTTGGCAGACCATGGACCAATATCATTATGTCCGCGCTCATGGTGTGACTTAAGACTTTTGGCTGTCGAGATTCGCTTAAACGGGAAAGGTAAACCAGACAGAACCTTCGTGGATAGCAGACCATCGGTTTCGAACCCGATTTCACTGAACTATCAGCCAGTTATTACAAAAGAGCGCTAAATTAAGTAAGAGATTGTGAGCATAACTTAGTACAAATGAAATTAAAACTATCTATTTGATTAAAGAATGGAATTTCAATTTTTTGGTTAAATGTCAAAAATTATATGTTAGAATGAATCGAATTAATAAAACCGTATTGGCAAGGAGAGAGTAGAAGCTTTTATACTCGCATATTGATACAAAGCTTCAGACACTTTAGAAAAATGTTTTCAAAGTATTAAGTTATTAAAATTTCATACAGCGGAGCATCTATCACAATCTAAAAAAACTCAGAGAATGAATTAATAGTGATAATCGTATTGTAGTTAATTGATAACTGCTCACATAAAGCAAATGAAGAGAATGCAAAGCCAAATGAAATATTAAGCAATATACCGATAAATCGTTTTGGTGTCAGCACTGTAAAAGCACTTTAAATCAATATCGAATTATTAGTTTCAATTTTCTTTCGTTTCTCTTTTTTCCAATCGTTAATATCTTCCCCATTGTTGCGAGTGTAACAAGTAATCCATTAGAACGAGAGAATTGTCAATTTGTGTAACAAATCCTCACTCGGTGTTTGTCGATTATTGCGGCCGTGATGGCAAACTCATTCATCATCCATGTATATCTAACCGATTTTCTACAAATGAGTATGAATGACGATGTTATTTCTTCGGAGTCTAGAGCGGAAACCGAATCGTTTCTCTGTAGTGTCGATGGTAATCGAAAGGAATCGAAAACGATAGGCTGCATTAAATCATGAAAAATGATATTTTCCTAGTGTCGTTCGATACCTCCGCGACAATTTCCTTTTATTTTATTGCCTTTATACGGAACCGTATACAGTACCTAGAGCAACAAGGAACCAGACATTCTCTACAATAACAGAGTATCGATTCCATATTCCGCGTGTGTAAACATCAATTTGCACGTACCTTATAAATTACTGGCAATTTAATGTGTTTGTGTGTGCATGAGTGCTGGTATACCTGCGTGCGACTGTGTTAAAGTTTGTGTGTGTGTGTGTGGCCAGCAATCTTTTACAAAATCAGTCTACTAACTAGCAGTACTTATACGTGCGTATCAGATCGTCGTAACAACGTTTATTTGGTAGTTTTAAAGCTATGTGCAGTGTTAATTTATATCTATTTGTTGGGCTTGATAATGATACTTGATAAAGTTTTTCTTTACTACTTCTGTTGAGTATAAATATACATAGTAGGTAATATTATTTATGGTTTATATTTTGTTAGTTTCTTCTTCGCAACAGAGTCGTCATATCCGCCTCTTCGTTGTAGTTTAAATAAAGTAATATATGTTTAAAAAGGCTGTAAAAAACAGGAAAAACAATATTTAGGAATAAAAATTTTCTCAAAGAACATAAAAAAGCATTAATTATTTTATTTTTTAAAAATAACCGGAAAGATGACATCCGTTCAGGCGTAAACATTCTTCCAATCGTGTTTTGAATTTATAAATAGGGGAATGTTCCTTCCTATCTGTCGGATCCGTTCTTTCAGGGCTTGAATTGTTTGTGGTGGGTTATCTTGAAACACTTTACTTTTTAAGTACCCCCACAAGAAAAAGTCGCACGGTGTGAGGTCCGGTGAACATGATGTCCCCATTTCGAAAATCACATGATAAATATCTGTTAACAATATTCATGCATACTCTGGCTGTATGGGAGGTTGCTCCGTCTTGCTGAAAAGATGTTTCCTCGTTAACTTTGTAGCATGCAAGCCGTGGTTCAAAAAAGTTTTCCAGCATGTCGGCGTATCTTTGTGAGGTTAAAGCATTGCCACGAGCATTTTCAAAAAAGTAAGGCAATAGCGCACCACACAGTAACTTTTGTGGAGTGAAGGGGTTCTTGATGCATTTGTCTAGGATTTACGTCACTCCAGTATCTAAAGTTCTGCTTATTGACGTAACCGGACAAATGGAAATGGGCTTCGTCACTCATCCATAAGTTGTTTACAATATCCTCATGTTGATTAATTAAAGCTGAAAACTCTTCACAGAATCGTTGTCGACTCACATAATCCGTGCCTTTAAGAGCCTGTACGATTTGGATTTTGTATGGCTGAAGGTGGAGATCCTTGTGTAATATTCGTCTGACAGTTCGGTTTGAAATCCCTAGTGTAGTGCTATGCCGGCGAGCTGAACGTCGCGGGCTTCGCTCAATAGCAGTTCTTACACGGTCGATATTCTCGGGCGTACGCACCGATTTTGGCCGACCAGGTTTCTTTTTTGTCGTTGACGAAGTTTCCTCAAAGTTCCCAACCCATTTTTTAATGGCACAGGCAGACGGCACTGGTTGATTGCGATTAATGTTAAAATGATCTCGAAAGGCACGATGCGCGCGTATGTAAGAATTATCATTTTCATAAAACGCCTTAACAGCGTACGCACGCCGTTGCGTGTATGTATACGCGTGCATGTACACACGCCACATTAATGTTACAATGCGTTACTTATAGGGCACTATAAAACATTACCGTGAAGGACAAGTGTGGCATCTCTATTCATACGGATCTTACAAAGGCATTTGTCGTAGCGAATTACAGAAATGTGATGACGAATTGAGCAAAGGATGTCCCATCATTAACAAATATGTATTTAATGTAAACAAAATAAAAAAGCTGTATGCTAATGGCTAAAAGCTGCATTCTTCAACCTAAAATAGATATCACACTTCTTCATGCCTTCATATATGTAACATACAATAATTCATAATTTTATTAAGTATTCGTTTTTTCTGAATTCACCGATACTCTTTTGAATTTTATTATGTTTAGAATACCTTTACTTACGCATGGCCTAAAACAATTTAATTTAGTAGATCTAGTTGGTAGTAAATTACTAGTATTTTCGTTCTTTAGTGTAAATTCAAAAATTCAACACGTTTCTGTCTATGGCACTCTGTAACTTTGTTCACATAATGCGAAGTTTTAAGATTGGGGAAAAATAAACAGATATATATATATCTCAGTGAAAATAATCAATTGCGAAGGTCTTTACCAGAGCAGACATTTTTTTAGAAAATTTAGCCTTCATTTTATCCCTACATTTAACGCTTTTAGGACCAATGCTATGGTATAATTTCTGTTAGGGAACTTTTATAGAAAGCACTATGGGCTAATGTGTATACATAATAATAACTAAGTAAACAAATATTTACCTTAAGCATATTCGTCAAAATTATAATTGTGAAAAAGATGCAAAACTAACAGACATAATTGAAATTCAGTTAAAATTGGAATTTTTTTTAAAAGGCGTCTTCGAATTTTCAAGAAAAAAATTTTTTATACGATGAGGTAATATTAAACGTCTAGTAAGGCCAGAATCATGACCATAAGTGAAAATATACTTCGATGTTTACGCTTTAATAATGTTTACGACGTACCAACACTTTTCGCACTGACTAGAGAATTTTTTAAAGTAATGAAAAACAATTATCAAAAATATTATTCTCCAAGCAAGTGTCTTCAGAAAACGAACAATTATTGGTATTTAGAAGAAATTATACCTTTCACTTACACATTCTTCTGAATATAGTTGAATATGGGTTGAAGATGCTTATCTTTATTGATATCAAAACCCTTTGTACGTTAAACCTAGATGCATACATTGGGACACAAAATTCCTAATCCCTTTGCAGTAAGTAATACTGCTGAAGATGTCACAAAAATTATAACTGGAACAAACGGTGACGTAACAGAAGAAAATTGGTTTACTATCAAATCTTTAGTTAAAAAACTTCTTACGAAGAAAAAATTAATTTACAAGTCATAAAAATAAAACGGAAATATAATATCTAACCTTTCGCGATAGTAAAAAAAGATTGCTCCCTGAAATTTCCAGTGTACATTATGACTGATAGCAAAGTGAAATCAACTCGTAATTTAGTTCTTTAAAAAAAAGTTATCATATCGGGTTTTTGACTATTACCAGCTCTTAATAGAGATGAAAATATTGGTAGTGATCAAAAACCCGATATGATTTTTATCAAATTAAAACAGGTGTTGATTTACTGAATAAGTTATATCAAAAGAATGTCCCTAAAAGTACAAGGCACTAGCCTATGGTAATCTTTTAAGATTTATTGAATATAGCAGCGATTTTTGTGGTTATCAATCTAAAAGTACTGAGCGCACTATAAGGGAAACAAATTACTGAAATATTTGCATGGTACCTGATCAAGCCGCAGATACATCATACATCCGAGATGCATCAACTTCTAGTAGAACAGATTCTAGCAATCTTCCAAACATAAATAAAAATAGATATCCGCAAAGGTGAGGTAATATTTTCACAGAGAAATTATAAAAATTGACCCACAGTCTCGAGGGATAAAATTCGAAATTTGGTCATGTCCATATGTAAAAGAATTTTACGCTTTCTTCAAGCAAATGAAAATCTCATTCTCGTCAATTTTAAGAATAGTCAACGGCAGCAAGTTGCTATGCACATCACAAAGAGTAGAAATGTTATTTTTAGATAAGAAAATGTTGGCGGAGTCAGAGGCAAAGGCGCCAATAATACGCTGAGGGTTATCAAATTTAGCATCACTGTCATAAACACTCGAATTTACAAAATTACAGAATAATTTAGAGTCAGTTTATGCTGTTCACTTCAAACATAATTCTGATAAACTAAAGAAATATTACATTTCCATAGCTGAAATTGCGCTTTGAGGTAATCATTTCCAGTCGACTTTTATTTTATATAGTAGTATTGCTTCAAGATTAATAACTTTTAAGTAATGGACGTATGCGGGAAAACGTTGTCTTGAGTCATGAGAGATACAAGTTCGTAATGGAATAATTTTTTTTGGTAAAAAAATCAAACACTACATTAATATTGGGCATATCGTTTAATGCAAGTCAACACCTAAAAGTTCAGAGCAGAACCTACAATAGGTTGCTTTTCTTAAGTTATAACGCTTATTATTCTTGGAAAATATAATACGTGTACGTAGAGAATAAAGGAGTAAATGGGTAGATAGTGCATAATGTTGAACATCCTCGTCTACATCTTGTGGCATCGACTCAATAATAAAGTTATATGTAAAATTAGACAGAACCAAATCCAGCATCTTTTTATGTGCAGTCACGATAGTATTGTGCTGTGAAAAGTTTATGGACTCAATAAAAGATAGTAAGTTGGATTTTATGTCATTGTGCAAAGCAAGTTTGTCCAATTTTCGAGTTTTCTTGCCATACAAAGTTCCCTCAAAGGTTAGAAAAAGTAGAAACAATAGATTATTAAGTAGTATGTGAAATTGGGTGAAAGGTGTCCTCCATACGACAGAAGATGTATCTAAAACACACGTTAGTATTATAGGGCTCAAAAGCGATATCGACGAAATGAAAAAATTTACATTGAAAAACGATATTGTATTTGTTTGTCATATTACTATAAAGTTTTAATTGAATTAAACTATGGTAAATGATGAAGAATATTTGCTTGTCAAAGTAAAGTAGGTGTAATTTTCCGTAATTTGTTGACACATACACACTTATTATGTTTTATTGAAATAACTATTAAGGCCTGTACAAACAAGTGTTATCGACCAAGTAAAGAATAGAGCTTAGAAATTTCAGGGTGACTTTATCAAAGGCGAAACGCGATTTTTGTCATTAAATAAAATTAGTTTTCATGTTATTGTGATATTACTAATTTATTTTGCTTTGTTAGGGGTTGTAATATGACAGCAAAATATTCATAATTTTAGTACAGATCAATAATACAATAAGGTCATGAAAATTTATATAATAATTATTACGGTTTAGATATGGTATGTGATAACGAGGTGCTTTTGTCGATTATTTGACTTATTTTTATAAGCTAGGGTGTTCACAATATAGGGGATTTACTAAAATGATTTACTTCGTAACGAAACACATTTTGAACTAATTAACATTATGCAAACATACAATTAAAATCATGTACTTTGTTAATACGTTGTTGCAAAATTGTTATTTTAGTTTTTGTATTTTCTTCATGATTCGTAGTAATACTCGACACATTTTATAATGAGGCGTTATAGTGATTAATGTTGTGCAGTCTTCCGTTTCAGTAATTATAATGAGCAATTTATGTGTGCATTTCCCCAAGGATTTCACTTCGCGTTTGCAATGAAACAGTGATATGCTCAAATAATACTTTAATTATAGCGTTTATGTTTGTACGAGGGAGCGTTTTTATATTCGCGGAATGGGGGACAAGGGGTGGAAATAAAAAAACCAAATTATTTTTTTTTTCAATATATTCACCTCCAAGACGGATACGTATTTCACATCTTTCAATTAATTTATTTATACCCTCATAAAAAAATGATTTCTCTTTATCTGCAAAATACACCGAAACTGCCTCCTTGACTTCAACATCGGCAGTAAATTTTTTACCCCGCAGCTCTTTTTTCATTTTCGGAAACAGGTGATAATCACTCGGGGCCAGGTCTGGGCTGTAGGGTGGGTGATTCACAATTTCGAAGCCCACCTTATGCAGGGCAGCTAACGCAACGCGGCTCTTGTGGACGGGCGCGTTGTCGTGCAAAAGCAGAACACCTTTTGTCAATTTTCCCCGTCTTTTCTCTTTAATGGCTTCTCTTAGTCGCTCTAATATGGAAGCGTAATATTCTCCGGTTATAGAAACACCTTTATCTTTATAATCAATCAACAATATTCCTTCCGAGTCCCAAAATACCGTTGCCATGAGTTTCCCATATGACACTTTAAATTTCTTGGGAGGTGCTGTGCCCTTTTTATGCCACTGCATGGAGTCTTGTTTGGACTCAGGTTCATAATGATGAACCCAAGTTTCGTCTCCAGTAACAATTCCACTCAATACACCATCCTTGTCTTCATTACAGAGGTCCAAAAATGCACGCGAACACTCTACGCGCAGTTGTTTTTTGCGGCGGCGTGAGCATTCTCGGCACCCGTCTTGCGCTGACCTTAGACATGCCGAGATGATCGTGTAGGATTTTAAAAATTGTTGTATCGGATACTCCAACCATTTCTACGAGTTGTTTCTTCTTTAGTCGAGCATCTTCGAGTACAATTTGTTCAACTTTTTGGATAAGTGCTGGCGTGGTCACCTCAATGCTCCTGCCCGGCCTCGGGTCGTCTTCAAGGGATTCCCTTTCTTGTTTAAATAAACTATGCCACTTGTACACCATGGTTTTTCCTGGCCAAGAGTCGCCGTAAACCAATGACATCTCATTGATTATGGTCGCGACTGATTTTCCTTGCCTGGTAAGGAACTTTATAACGGCACGATATTCGATTTTTTCCATATTTCACTTTTCACTCCTGATTATGTTACTTGGTTGACGATAGTTCAAAGACTAACTGTCTAATAACAATGAAACTTCGTATTTATACTAATAATGAGTCGCTGCACAGGCCACGCTCCCAATGCGCCTACTCACCCCTCTACAACCCGCTCATTCCGCGAATATAAAAACGCTCCCTCGTATATACGAATGTATGGATGATAATAGAGTAGGTCTACATAGGCCTCTTTTTCATTCTTTAAATACATAGAGAATGTTTTTTGATTTGAAACTAGTTAGACTATATGTAACGTTCGCTTTTAAAATGTAATCGTAATTTTATTTACAAAATCGCGTTATGAATTTATACACAATTATGTATGGACAAGTAAAGATATAGGAAATAAGGAACAAATAGGAAACTATACAGTACTGGTAGCTATGTCAATTACCCCAGGCTACAATTTTAGAGTTTTAACGAAAAGAAATCAGAATTTAACGTTAAATATAAAACGTATAAAGTTTAAATCACGAAAGTTTGCCGGCACAGCAATAACGGTGGAAAATACGAACATACATCGGCATTTGTCTAATTCATCGGTAGTCACATGTGTTGAAGAAAGGGCGCAAACGTTTTTCTAATAGTTACGGGCTACCTCTTGTCGAGAAATCGTGAAAAAATACAATATTAACAGACGTGTGCAGAGCATCTGTATTATGCACACATGTGTGACGTATAATACGGATAAAATAGTGTGTTGACTTTTGAATTATGAAGTTTGTCTTTTCTACGGTTGCGATATTGTTATACTCTTTGTATTTTACAGCTGTTATTTGTTATTGCCCTAACAGCTAATTTACCACATTTATTTCATCATCCTTGTAAGTTTACATTTAGGTAACCTACGTAGGCAGGTTTTACATATATCGCATCTGACTGCAATATAAATATAGTATTTCATTGGATATCCTCACTTCCTGTCGACATCTTATATCGTACCACAGTGATCACGTGATCGGAAAACATTCCTGATTTTAACCTTACTTCTATATTACACATGTTGTATAGATTTGAACACATATTTACAATTATAGAATATATTTGATTCAATATTTTGTCAAACCTCTCTTAGTTTCAATGATTGCTTGACTTCGCTTCGGAATGCTGTCGACTCACTCTTTTACGGTGTCTTTGTAACCTCCTATTTTCTTTCCAGGTTTTTGTCATATTTTCTTTTAAAAGGTTTAATTTGAAATTTTGGAACGAGCACACAATAAATTTAAGAATACTCCAAATATTCTCGATTGGATTGAGGTCCGGTGAATTTCCGGGCCATGGCAATACTGGTATAAATATGAACGAACCTTCCTCTGTATCTAGTGAAGTAATTAAGAGAATCGTAAAAGCATTTACTACATTTTTGCATTAATACTGACTCATTGCGCCTTCCGCAAGCCACAGAGGTCCTGTTCCAGCCCCAGTAAACATACCATTACAGCAGGGGCATATTTAACATTAACACATTCTATCCTATTCCGAAGGTATCCGTCTCTTGATATTGTAACCGTTTCGAGTCATAACTCACTGGATATGACCTGTGATTGAGAAATCAACAAAAGTAACTACATAACTCGAATTATAAGAAAACATTTTTTTCATTGTTTAGGTTAAACGTGTTTTTGTCGTAGGTTGGCGAAATTTTAATCTAGCAGCGTGTAATCGAATTCGCAAAGTTCGCGTATAGATACCTACATATTAAAAGACACCAGAAGATGTAACAATTCCCCGATGGAAGCGTGCCTAGCAATGCTTATAACTTTTCTATCCTCTCTTTCGGTAGTTTTGCATGGTCGGTAACAATGTTAACCGCCTAATATTGAAGGTAAATTTTCTTCGATATAAGTTACAACTCTTGCTACTGTTTCGCCTGAGGCTTTTACATTTCTAGTGAATGCGCTTTAAGAATACAAAATAGCTCTTATAAAGTTGTTATCCTAATTTTTTCACTGTTTTTATCTTACGTTTTACTTAAGGTACATAAGTTCGTTTTTATAATATAAAGTATAAACGCTCTACTTAGTATAAGAATGAAATAAATAAATACATGTGTATTGTAGGCGTAGGCTAATAGTATATGTAATAATAATAACAATAATAACTTTATTGCAATTAATTGTACAAAGAAAGAAAAGAAATTGCAAACGTCATGACAGATACAATATATTACATATGTGTTAAAACATATTCTTATACATCATATTCTTGCTGTAGAGAACCACGATTTACATATGTATTCAAATATACTGTATGGTTCTAAATCAATTAAGAAATCACGAACTCTTTTTTTAAATATTAAGAATATCTTAATTTCTTTTAATGATTCCGGTAAACTATTAAAAAATTTAATGGAAGAGTAGCGAAGTCCACTCTCTATCAGCGTTAGGCGGTGTTTGGGATAATAGTAATTAGTTTTATGCGTTGTGGAATAATTATGAACAGCGCTGTATTCTTCAAACAGGTCTTTATGTTTGTAGGCAAAAAGTACGACCTCGAATGTATGTATTTAAGAAATACATATGTCCATTTGTCCTTTAGGGAAACTCCAATAATATGTACTTAAAATATATTATTCATCGTAATTGAGACTTGGGTTAATTTAATAGACATATGTACCTATATAAATATATAATTTAATAGATGCATACATAGCACAGGAAAAAAAACAATAATAAGTAACTGTTATAAAAACTAAATCAGTTCGAAATATGGTATACTTTAAGGTGGAAATCTCCCACCGATTCCGTAGATAATGTACATACGAGGGAGCGTTTTTATATTCGCGGAATGGGGGACAAGGGGTGGAAATAAAAAAACCAAATTATTTTTCTTTTTCAATATATTCACCTGCAAGACGGACACATTTTTCACATCTTTCAATTAATTTATTTATACCCTCATAAAAAATGATTTCTCTTTATCTGCAAATTACGCCGAAACTGCCTCTTTGACTTCATCATCGGCAGTAAATTTTTTACCCAGCAGCTCTTTTTTCATTTTCGGAAACAGGTAATAATCACTCGGGGCCAGGTCTGGGCTGTAGGGTGGGTGATTCACAATTTCGAAGCCCACCTTATGCAGGGCAGCTAACGCAACGCGGCTCTTGTGGACGGGCGCGTTGTCGTGCAAAAGCAGAACACCTTTTGTAAATTTTCCCCGTCATTTCTCTTTAATGGCTTCTTTTAGTCGCTCTAATATTGAAGCGTAACATTCTCCGGTTATAGAAACACCTTTATCTTTATAATCAATCAACAATATTCCTTCCGAGTCCCAAAATACCGTTGCCATGAGTTTCCCAGCTGATTGTGACACTTTAAATTTCTTGGGAGGTGCTGTGCCCTTTTTATGCCACTGCATGGAGTCTTGTTTCGACTCAGGTTCATAATGATGAACCCAAGTTTCATCTCCAGTAACAGTCCCACTCAATACACCATCCTTGTCTTCATTACAGAGGTCCAAAAATGCACGCGAACACTCTACGCGCTGTTGTTTTTGCGGCGGCGTGAGCATTCTCGGCACCCATCTTGCGCTGACCTTAGACATGCCGAGATGATCGTGTAGGATTTTAAAAATTGTAGTATCGGATACTCCAAACATTTCTGCGAGTTGTTTCTTCTTTAGTCGAGCATCTTCGAGTACAATTTGTTCAACTTTTTGGATAAGTGCTGGCGTGGTCACCTCAATGCTCCTGCCCGGCCTCGGGTCGTCTTCAAGGGATTTCCTTTCTTGTTTAAATAAACTATGCCACTTGTACACCATGGTTTTTCCTGGACAAGAGTCGCCGTAAACCAATGACATCTCATTCATTATGGTCGCGACTGATTTTCCTTGCCTGGTAAGGAACTTTATAACGGCACGATATTCGATTTTTTCCATATTTCACTTTTCACTCCTGATTATGTTACTTAGTTGACGATAGCTCAAAGACTAACTGTCTAATAACAATGAAACTTCGTATTTATACTAATCGTGAGTCGCTGCACAGGCCACGCCCCCAATGCGCCTACTCACCCCTCTACAACCCGCTCATTCCGCGAATATAAAAACGCTCCCTCGTATATAAACGACATCTACCAAATAAGAATGAAAGGAGAAACATACTCATATGCTGAAGACATCAAAATAGTTCTCCGGTTAAAATTTGTATTAGAATAATCTGTTAACTATAAACGAGAACGCAGTAGAGTTGATGATGTTCTCGAAGGAAATGTAAACATTTATGATACAAAAATATAAGGAGAAACTATTAAATGTTCTAAATAAAATACTTGACGTTTACAATACAGCAAGATTTCAGATGGAATAAACACATTAATGAATGAATTGTAAATAAAAATAAAACAGCGATAACAGGAATTTATAAAACAAGAACCGTAATACAAGAATACTTGCGTCATAACTCGATCTACAATCGTTTTTACTATTTTTCGTTTGCTTTTTGTAATGTATCGAATGCATTCACCTTAATTCAAATGCTTTTCATCCTTGTCAACCCTTACCAATATTGTGTTAAACGTTTTGCTCTTTCGTCAAGTGCTTTTTCCACATATCGTGATGGAAACAATTTTAAAAAACGCCGATTTTTTAAGCAGCATTAAGTAACAAATAACATGAAACTATCAAATTAATAAAGAATTTTATTTTTCGCTAAACAATTATTTATGTTTCTTATAGCACATAATGAAGACAACGTCCTTGAGTAATATTTTCTAATGACAAATCAATGGCCGCATGTAATTCATCTTAATTAGCGGATTTTGTATTTCTTGTTCAATCTTTCCGCGCAGGAAACTGCTTACCAGCCAAATTTGAAAACGGATTATTGTCTGATATTGTAACGATGTTTTTTTTGAATTAGATTTCTTATTTCAGCATTTTTGCAAAACTTACGTTGCTAATTTCGTGCTCCTTTCGATACCACCACTGTATAAATGGTTGACTATGGTCACTAGGAACCCGTTAAAATGTTTTGCATTGTATGACCTGTCTTGAATTTGAAATTTATTTACATAACGCCAGAAATTGAGCAATTTCGGTGTCTGATTTGAGTTTTAGGTACATATGCAAATGTATACTTGGTGCGCGTATCACGGGAAACCCGTGAAAAGAAAACTTGAATAACAAAATCATCCATAAAGAATGTTTTCTCTTTACCACCCATCCAATTGCAATGTATTAAATCCATTGACGACCTATACTTTTAAAAGGTTAATCTGCAACAGCATTGAAAATATGCGACTTTTTGTAATTAAAGTTATTGTTACTTGTCGCAAAGCATATTAGATTCTGTTAATTTAATTTACTTCCAAAAATAGCAATTAAGAAGTAAAAAGCTTCTTATTATTATGCCAATATAAGAACCTGATGAAAGAGGAACCAATAAAAAGTTTAATTTTTTCTTTAAATTGGTAATCCTTTAAAATATAGCTGTCAAAATTTGCATTCATTTCGATCCTAAGTGCTCCTTATTTGAATAGAATATGAATTGCTTTTATTTTGTTTCGCAATACGGTAAATGTAGTACCGATCAGTTAAGTTCTTACTTATAAAAAATAAATAAAACAAACGATAAAGTCAAAAGAATATACTTGATTAACAAAGCAGTGCACGCCCAATGGCGTGGGTATTCCATAAAATATTAAAAAAGTACATGAGATGATGCTACATGATCTTTAGTTAAATTTGCGCGAAACACCAGAGACTTTACACATTTAAAATGTTCAGTGCATTCGATTTTGCAAAATAAATTGAATATAAACAAATAAAATGCAAAATGTGTTCCGCTTTTATTAACTATGAATCAAAAACGCAAACGAAAATGTATTTTAGCTCATAATTTGGCGAAGAAGATACAAATCCAAAGACTTTTGGCGCCGAATAGTAACAGTTGATGAAACTTGGTTATACTATTATAAACCCGAAATAGAGCAACAATCGAAACAATGAAGTGAGGCTAACATAAGCGCTTCGAAGGAGAAAAAGGCTGTTCACTCGTTCAGAAATTTATTGCTACTGTCTTTTGGGACTGTAGTGGGATTCTTCCTATCGATTATCTTCAAAAAGTATAACGGTAATAGGTGAAGACTATGAGTCTCTATGACATCAATGGCACAATGCAATACTACGCAATTAGCTCCCCCTTGAAGAAAAAAACGAGTGCTTTTTATTCAGGATAATGCACCGGTTCACGCTTGGATTGTTACACAGGCAAAAGATTCTGAAATACATTTCGGACTGTTTCTGCATCTATTCACTAGATTTTCTGATAACTGATCATTGAAATTAACGCACATTTCAAACAGTTTGATAAAACTTGTTTTTCTGAATACCAATTAACTAAATGTAATGACTTACGAGATTACATTGATAAATTATACAATTTTTTGCTAAAAAGATTGTATGTTTGTATCGAGGCTTCACTAGTTTCTGATCCGCACTCGTAATTAGTAGTAGAAAGATACTTTAGTTCGTGTTATTGACAGCTTTTAACACATAATCTCTCGCCAAAAGCAAAAGTAATTACGAATGATTGCCTTCGTACATAAATTATTAAATTTTATCGTATCAGACAATTCTGAAAAGCATAGGATATTATTGGTGCCGCGGGAAGATAACGAAATCCACCTTTAAAATATTAATTCCGGATAACTAATTGAGAGTAAGGAACCTCGAAATGTAGAACACAAATCCCTTAATGCCTTATATTAATCTGCCCATAAAATAACCTTGGCTTTAGGCGGAATCTACAAATTTACAGTTCGATAAGATTCACAGCGCTCGCACCAGGAACCAATTAAAGTCCTTACCGTCGCCCCTTAATCACATATTCTGTGATCAGGTAACTTATGTACATGGCATATAATATACTCAGTGTAATCGTAACGGGTTCTATTGTCTGCAGCTTCTTTTAACGACGTTTTACACATTTAAGGTTCATTTAATTGCTCCGTAGATATTTTTGTGGGATCGATCGGATAAAAATATTAATTAGATTAGAAAGGATGAGAAAATAAAATTAAATCTTCTAGAAGTAAACTCATTCATGCTGAAATAATAGGAAAGTATTTGAACAATTAATCTTGAATTATTTAGTTTTAAAATATTGATGAAGATATTATTATTATCTTTACAAATAGTGGTACTTTAATTATCAAGTTCCTTAAGTTTTCGATCATTTGGGATAGTAAAATATTAATTAAAAAATATACTAATGACGTTTCAGGGAACTTTTTCCCTCTTTTTCAAGTTACTTTATTTATTGGGTTGGCAACTAAGTACTTTCGGTTTTTACTGATAGAGAGCGTTGCTTTATTTTTTGTTTAACGTATGTTAGTGCTGTACTTTACCGTTTGTCGCGTGATACTAGTCACATTGACGTAACTTCAGAAGCAAGTAGTGCGTGATTTTTATTAAAGCTATTAGTTGTGGGTTAATTTTAAATGGAGTGCAGAAACGAACATTTTCGACATACTTTACTATTTTATTTCCGTAAAGGAAAGAAAGCTGCTGCGGCTCACAAAAAGATATGTGAAGTTTATGGTGCTAATTGCTTAACAGAGCGCACGTGTCAGAATTGGTATAAAAAATTCCATTCTGGAGATTTTTCCCTCAAAGATGAGCAACGTTCTGGTCGGCCTGCTGAAGTTGATGATGACCAAATCAAAGTCATAATTGAAGAGGATCGTCATATAACTGTTCGAGAGGTTGCAGAGAGGCTACATGTGTCGCACACATCAATTGAAAAACATTTGAAATGTCTTGGGCTAGTTAAGAAGCTTGATATTTGGGTACCTCACGAATTGAAAGAAATTCATTTAACACAAAGAATCAACTTTTGCGATATGCACCTTAGACGAAATGAAACCGACCCTTTCTTAAAAAAAATCATCACTGGTGATGAAAAATGGGTCCTGTATAGTAACATAGTTCGAAAACGATCATGGATAAACACGATAATCCAGCTCAAACCACATCGAAAGCTGAATTGTACCCAAAAAAGATCATGCTGTCAATTTGGTGGGATTACAAAGGTGTTGTGTTTTTTGAGCTGTTTCCAAGAAACCAAACTATCAATTCTGATGTTTACTGTCAACAATTAATAAAACTGGATGAAGCAATCAAAGAAAAACGGCCAGAATTGTCAAATCGGAAAGGTGTAGTTTTTCACCAAGATAATGCAAGGCCTCACACATCTTTGGCAACTCGTGGAAAACTATTGGAGCTTGGCTGGGAACTGATGCCACATTCCCGATAGAGCCCTGATCTAGCACCATATGCATATATTAGCATTTATTTCGAAGTTTGCACAATTCTTTGAATGGTAAAACTTTTACAAATAACGATGACTTTCACTCGCACCTGGTTCAGTTTTTTGCTGATAAGGACCAGAAATTTTATGAGCGCGGAATCATGCAGCTGAAAGAAAGATGGCAAAAGGTCATTGAGCAAAATGGAAAATATATAATTGATTAAAAGCTATTCTTTGTTTAAAAAAAAAAGTGTTTTATTTGATACTTCAAAACCGAAAGTACTTAGTTGCCAACCCAATAGTTGATTTTCGTTTTTCCTTTAACTTACAATACGATTTTATATACTATTAAGTGAAGGATTCTTTTTTGTTTCGGTAATCAATGGATTTATTTTTCAAACCTTACTTTTCTATAATTACTGGACATGAATTTTATGATTAGATTTTTAAACGAAGATTATTTATAAACGAATGATTGCAGTGTACGCAGATGAGATTCTGACATATTTTAAAGAAAAATTTTAATTGAAACTGTTTCGGTGGGATTGTGAATCTATTGATGATGATCCCAGTCACGGAAGGACTTCGGATGCAAACGATCCTGATGCTCGCACGAAAAGTTACCACCATTGCTAAAGCACCAAATATATCCGAACGAGGCATTATAAAAATTATTCATGGTAAACTAAGTATGAATAAAGTTTTAGTAAGGTGAATTCTGATACAGTTAAAACCCGAAGAAAAACTGCTTAGGCAACAAATTTCTCAAAACATTTTAGCATTTTTTGACATTTTTGGATGGAAATAATGGCCTTCTTCTAAGACAGCGACTTCTTATGGTGAAACTTGGGTACATTAATGGAATACAAAATATAATTAAAGTTCATACAATGGGTCAATATGAGTTTTCCTCCTCCAAAAGAGACCTACGCATAATCTTTAGCTGAAATGTTATGGCGATTGTCTTTTTGGAAACAAGCGTTATTCTTATTAATACATGTTAAAGATGAGTAAAATAACAGCAGTTACCTAAAATAATAATACATTAACGTAAGTATGTAAGGATATTTACCAAAAACGTCGAGTTTTGCTTCGCAAAAAAAGAATCTTTACGACAACGCGCGATTTCAAAATACAACTAAAGTCTAACCACTTCTCCGTGGATATAACTCCTTTGAGTTGGATTACTCATCATATTGTTCTGATTTGGATCCATCCGACTACTTTTTATTTATAACTTTGAAGTAGCACCTCAGATAGTGACATTTTGTAGACGATAACCAATTAAAGGAGTATATTAATGCTTATTTTGAAGACCAATTCAACAAAAATGGTGATTTTGTTTTCTGATGGAAAAAGTCGTTGAAGGACAGAAGGCGTAAGTGCGCCGGTGCTATGGAAAGACTACGTTGAAAAATAAATTTATCCAAAAGTCGTAGTTCTTTTTTTCATTCTTAGGAAGAACGTTTTTCTACATCCCCTTATTTGTGCTTTTAGAAAGAATTATCTTAAGAACATTATTAAATGTTTAAAACTTGTTTATTTGCATTTGTTAGATCGCAATTTTAAGTATGCGTCTTTGATCAGGTGTACATGAATGACATTGAAGCGGTGCAAAGATACCACTTCAAAGATCTTTATTTAAAATCGATAGTATCCGGAGAGGAGTTTCGACTACAACAGTAAGCTTAATAACGATATTGACTCCATGTTTATTATGTAAACTTAATTTCAATATTCTATGGGATGTCCTATATTGTCCTATTGTACTGTGGTAGATCCCCTATGTCCATGATGTGTCATATAATTCATATCAAGAAATGCATATATTGATTTATGGACCCTTTAATTTAAATATCTTCTGCTTTAGTGTATTATATGTTTATATGTAGGTAAGTTACGCTATTATTATTATGAAAATTTATATTGAAAATCGTAAAATTTTTTAAAACAGAAACAGAACTACTATAAAAAAATTTACAAGCACTCTCCCCCTGTGCTCTAATGGAATAACGATCCCGTTTCTCTTCAGTAAATTTCAGATCTGTTTGTGACATGTAAGAACATCATTGGGAAGGTACGAAGACCATAAGTAATGGAGCGTGTTGCAGGTGGGCTTAAGAAGAGCAGAGATCTAAAAGCATCCGCGGCACACAAAACGAAGTCAAAGGTCCCACGGAGATCGATCACAGGAATCAATCAGCGTGTGGGCGGGTACAGGCGAATTTTCTAAATACAAACCTAATTACAGATAACGCTTACGCATTAACGAATCGAATGGATATAATAGATTTTATACGGATGTATTGGAATTCTATTATTCGACGCTGTTAAAAGCGACGATCAGATCATGAATGAAAATCAATCGTACGTGTGTAATGGTCTCATTAAATCCTTATTATGTTGTCTTACGTTTTAAATCAAAAGAATTAATTTTTTCTATCTTGTTGGATATTCCAGTTTCTAAAAGAGGCGTTTTTTTATTTAAAATAATTTTCATTTGCATACACTTTCATGAACGACTTCTAAACAGGTATTCAGCGTTCCTGAAGATGTTCCTTGCAAGAGTATGCGAAACGTTGGTAACAGAGACGCGGTTTTTGCTCGAAAGTATATGAGAAAGAATAATATGATCATGCTTATTTATAAGAGATGTACGTCGTACTTTTAAGTTATTGTGCATTTGCTGAATATACCGTCATTGGAACACAGATGTACGTATCATAAGAAAATTCCATCAAAGTGGAGACTTTGGAGTATATTTTCATGTTTTTTCTAATTTAGCTCGAGAAATGTTCTTCTTTTCATCGAAAAGATACTCAAAATTATTGTACATCTGTTTTAATCGGTCTAATCACTATAGTGCCTTATAACCTTCTAAGATTAGGTAGTGCAGTTATTTGAAATTGATGCTTATTATTAAGACCTCATCTGAACTCACTTTCAAGTACTTCATCGCTATCAGAAAACTTGTCAAATCAACATCACACCCTTCGTTCCTGTATGTTGCCATTTTGATTCCAATTTTATTTATGATTTGTATATTGCATTACAGTAAGTAAATTATAAAAAAATAGACTTGTTCGGAGAATTGCTTGACTTAAAATCTTCCTTGTATATCGTACGGTTGCCACGTGTGGTCTTTCCAGAGAAGAGGCAGATTTCGCTGCAAATCTTTAGACGTGCTATCCACCAACAGTTTAAATTGATGTTCATTTGCCCGGTATGGACTACTTTTTCGCATATCGGATTTGTACAATTGACATCAATTCCTAAATATTTAATACCATTCTACTGTAATTAGTGTCCATTAAAACTGATAAATAGTTTCTTTTGTTGCTTATGAAAAATTGGCAAGATTTAGTTTTATTGAACTACTTACGCAACACATATATGCAAGTTTCTGTTGGATCAAAATTCGTCTGTTGATGGTGAGAATCGGTGGACTTCAGATTTTGGTGTATTGAAACAATTATTAGCGGCATATGCTACTATAACATCATTGGCAAATAAGGTAAAGAACCTGTCACGCAAAATACTTTGAGATTTTTAGCATTGCGTTGACGTATAAATTTCTTTTATTGGTACTAAATAAAGTAATAGCGATCTTATATGTAGGATTTAAAGATTTCAGAATAATTATGTGAATGGACTATAAAAGAGACCACTACCTGGTCGCTTTTATAAAAAATTTAAATAATCTGTATTCCACTCAGGCCTGAGTTATATCTTAGAAATGGGTATTAACGTCAAATAATACAGAGATTAATTTCGATTTTAATAATACATAATAATACATATGTATACATATGTACATGCAAGCACATAAAAAATGCAAGTATACTTGTGGAATATGAAAATAGTAAGTGCACTGATTCAGTACTTTTGGAAGAGAAGTATAGTATACATCCACAGCCGGTAAGTTGTTAAAATATTTACAAATTCTATAGACAGCTGATCTAATCAGTACATTTGTTATTGGAGGTGGCAAACGAAAAGTGTATGCAAGTCCAGTTGCTCGCCTGGGAAACAAAAGGTTTAACTTTGAATTTTAGGTGCGTCGAATCTATTATAAAGAAGATGATAAAGAAATTTTGTGTCATTGTGGTGTCTACAGAGCTCTAATGGTCCAATGTTGGAGGTAGGCTATAGACGAATATGTTTATAGCCCCGAAGAGTATAGTTTCCAGAGTGACGAAAAAAAGGTACTTTAGCAAATGCTTTTGCACTAATTCTAGCGCATAGATATGTGTTTTATAAAGAGGTGACGCATATTCAAGTTTCGGCCTAACGAAGAAAAATAGAGTAGTAATATGCTGTTCATTGATGAGAAGGATTTGGTGATTTTGATTATGAATCCCAAAGTTTTTAATGCAGCATTAGCTATATTATTGTTGTGATTGTTGAATAACAGTTTTGAATCAAATGTGACACTCAAAATCTTTAATAATATGCCATTCTTCAAGATAAGAATAGTTCAAAGAGTAATTACAGTGAATAAAGAAACTTCTCCGAGTGAAGGCGAGATATTTATATTTAGAAATGTTCAAGTGAAGCCTATTATCGGTGCACCATGACTAGCTAGCATCCAACTGCTTTAGAAGATGGTCGCAATCATTGATATTGCTTATTGTGTGATATATTTTAAAATCGTTTGCAAATAATAATTTCTGATAGTTGAGAACTTCAATAAGGTTGTTTATAAAAATGGAAAACAAAAAAGGTCCGGTTTGACTCTTGCGAAATATCGAATGTTGAGTGAAAAAGCTGAGATAATTAAGTTCCCATCATTAAAGAAGAAAATAAACGCTGAAATTAAAACAGAGCTAGAGTCTGTTCACAACGATCAGTCTCCATCAATTGAAATCAGAAAGCAATGGACAGTTTAAACATGGCCGAGTTAGTGTCAAATTGAACGTCCAAAGGACGTGTGTACTCCAGAAATGGTTAAAAGAGTACTTAATGTGGCGCTAGGACGAATCAAATTACGTGAAATAGTAGAGGTTGTACACAATTCACATGCATCAGTGATTTGAAGTTTACAAAATGAATTAAGTATAAAAATGTATACAAAATGGACAGCGCTTTTGTTGACTGTATATTCCAAAAGTCAGAGAACGCATTTCGGCAAGACAGATATTTTCCGTTTTCCCATTCTGAAAACAGCATGGTAGCCGAAAATTTAGTTAAAATGGATAATAATATAAAACAATAAAATATATTTCGAACAATTTGATAAAGTTGCTTTTCTGAAGAAAAGATGTTGAGTATCGGTGGATAAAATGTAATGAGTTACAATGAGGATACATTAAAAAATAAAACAGTTTTTTGTCAAAAAGTTTGTTTTATTATCTAGGCTAACTAGTTACTGCTACCTCTGAATAAGATTAAGACTAATTATAAAATTTGTTTACTGTTGACAGTGATACTTGTTGAAACTTGAAACATAACGAGTTTCATAATTTTATTCTATGCCACAGCAATTTAAACTAAAATAGTAAAACTTAAACTGATACAATGTATCTACTTGGTGGAAGAAAGTCAAAAAGTGAAATTTCTGGGAATTTTTTACATGACTAAAATTTTGTTAAAATAAATAATCAATTTAAAACTCGAATACACAAAACTCATACCCAATTATAAAATGTAAATAAAAGGTAATTAATAGGTAAGAATTTAAATTTGGAAATATCTAATAAAAGTAAACTCATACCTTTTGACGTCACTAATTTGTTTGTTAATATCCTACCACAGGAAGTTATTAACTTAATCACATCAAGGTTAAAATATATTGGGTTAGCAACTAAGATGAGCAACTTTCGGTTTTTACTGATAGAGAGCGTTGCTTTATTTTTTGTGTAACGTATGTTAGTGCTGTACTTTACCGTTTGTCGCGTGATACTAGTCATATTGACGTAACTTCAGAAGCAAGTAGTGCGTGATTTTTATTAAAGCTATTAGTTGTAGGTTAATTTTAAATGGAGTGCAGAAACGAACATTTTCGACATATTTTAATATTTTATTTCCGTAAAGGAAAGAAAGCTGCTGCGGCTCACAGAAAGATATGTGAAGTTTATGGTGCTAATTGCTTAACAGAGCGCACGTGTCAGAATTGGTATAAAGAATTCCATTCTGGAGATTTTTTCCTCAAAGATGAGCAACGTTCTGGTCGGCCTACTGAAGTTGATGATGACCAAATCAAAGTCGTAATTGAAGAGGATCGTCATATAACTGTTCGAGAGGTTGCGGAGAGGCTACATGTAACGCACACAACAATTGAAAAACATTTAAAATGTCTTGGGATAGTTAAGAAGCTTGATATTTGGGTACCTCACGAATTGAAAGAAATTCATTTAACACAAAGAATCAACTTATGCGATATGCACTTTAGACGAAATGAAACCGACCTTTTCTTAAAAAGAATCATCACTAGTGATGAAAAATGGGTCCTGTACAGTAACATAGTTCGAAAACGATCATGGAGCAAACACGATAAACCAGCTCAAACCACATCGAAAGCTGAATTGCATCCAAAAAAGATCATGCTGTCAGTTTGGTGGGATTACGAAGGTGTTGTATTTTTTGAGCTGCTTCCAAGGAACCAAACGATCAATTCTGATGTTTACTGTCAACAATTAATAAAACTGGATGAAGCAATCAAAGAAAAACGGCCAGCATTGTCAAATTGGAAAGGTGTAGTTTTCCACCAAGATAATGTAAGGCCTCACACATCTTTGCCAACTCGTGGGAAACTATTGGAGCATGGCTGGGAAGTGATACCGCATCCCCCATACAGCCCTGATCTAGCACCATCTGATTACTATTTATTTCGAAGTTTGCAGAATTCTTTGAATGGTAAAACTTTCACAAATGACGATGACCTTCACTCGCACCTGGTTCAGTTTTTTGCTGATAAGGACCAGAAATTGTATGAGCGCGGAATCATGCAGCTGAAAGCAAGATGGCAAAAGGTCATTGAGCAAAATGTAAAATATATAATTGATTAAAAACTATTCTTTGTTTAAAAAAACAGTGTTTTATTTTATATTACAAAACCGAAAGTACTTAGTTGCCAACCCAGTAGTTACTGTTACGCCCTTTGTATAAGATTAAGACTAATTAAAAGAATTGTTTACCGCAACAGGGATATTTGTTGAAACTTGAAACATTTTATTTTAAGTAAAAAGCAGAGTTTCATAATTTTATTTTATGCCACAGCAATTTAAACTGAAATCGTAAAACGTAAACTCATAATACATTGTATCTACCTAAGTAGAATATTGGTGGAAGAAAGTCATAAAGTGAAACCTTTGGGAATTCTTTATATGATTATAAATTTGTCAAAATAAGTAATGTAATTAAAAGGTAATTAATAGGTAAGAATTTAAATTTGGAAATATCTAACAAAAGGGAACTCATACCGTTTGAAGTTTGTTAATATCCTACCACAGGAAGTTATTAACTTAATCACATCAAGGTTAAAATATAATAACACTAATCCGATAACTAATTCGGAACTTTCAATGTTATTAGAGCGATATTATTTTCAATTTTAAAAAGAATTCCATAAAACAAAGAAGAGGCTCAGCTATGAGAGACCCACTACGCCATTTACTAGCCTAAATATTTACATATATATAATTTAGAAAACAATAAGTGCACACCCTCTGTTCAGAGATTGTATCTATTATCCAGGTATGTCGATTATATATGTATTAATTTGTTTTAACGGTACGGACAGACGACTAAAGATAGCTAGCTATATTAACATAATTCACTCAAAGGCACAATTTGTCCCAAAAATAGAACATAATATGTCTATTTATTTTTTGAGTTTAAATGTAACACATAAATAATAAATATGAATTCATAATATATTATAAGGTACACGTGCAGACATCAGGATACAACCACATTCCTTTTATACCGTAACATACAAATTATTTGCATATTACTCAATGATCTACAAATTAATTAACGCATTTATGAATAAAGAAATGTTGGTTACTTCATCTTAGTTTCCTGGTTGGAATCACTTTCTCGGTATGTCTGCTGTCGATGTTTTATCTTCATTTGCATGAGACATCTTTGGAGATTAATTGGTGCAATTGTTGTTGTTGCTGCATTGAAATGTGTAGGTATGTTGCAGATGGGTTTATATAGGGGGTGTTGTTTGCCTCGGGTCAATCGAATAATGCGGTTCCAGCAGAATTTTTGGAGATAAAGAATTGCCAGGCATTGTGTAGGCGATAACCGTCATCACGGTTTAGTTTATTGGGGTGTTTTGAGATTTCCATTGATTCGCGAATTTTTTCGGTTATAATAATAACTATTTCAGGACAAGATTTTAGTGGAATTGAATTAGATGTGGTCCTCGGTTTCAAGCTTATGCTCAGCAAGTGCAGAATCAACTATGCGCAGCAGCCTAGTAAAACAACTATGTTGTACGGCAGTTTCTTTGTTTTGCCAATATATACACTACCTAACGAGTAAGGAATCCTATGCGCACCAGATGCTTCTATAGAACTACGGCGTTTTACTGAAAAGGAGTCTGACAGTTACAAATGGAGTTTAAAGATAATTGTAATGTTAAAATACTTTTGAACCATAAATTGGTAACAGTGATTCCTTAAGAATATTTTTAAAAGTGATTTCTTTATTCTAAATTCCAAATATTTTGTTCAAGGACTGAATAATCTGATAATAGATACTCAAATCTACTAGTTAGTTCGTCGTGACCGTAACGCGCCATTAATCTTCGTCACCCTTTCGCAACAGACTTACACTAGTTTTAGTACAATAACAGCAATCGCAGCAGTTAAGTTTTGAAGATATCTTATGTAAGTGGAGACGAAATGTTTGCAGTAGAAATATGGAAGATAAGTGGTAAAAATCCGAAAGTCAAGATGAAGTAAATATGGATAACGATGACCGCGGAGTTTATAAGTTGTATTAAAGACAACTTCAACTTAGAGCTAAATAGAATATAGTCAATAGTTCTGAACAATGTTTACTTTATAGACACAGTTAATAACATCTTCTATTCACCACAAAGTGTGAAAGAGTTTATTTAATTTACCCTGTCTAATCACAACATACGTAGGCAATATTTTCCTTAAAATGGAAACTCTCATTGAAAAAAAAAAATAAAATGACGAAGCCTTAGTAATTAAAATAGGTAATACAATACAAAAAATTATCAAGAGTTAGATAAATCATACAAAAAGATATACTTAGACAGGTAAACGGAAAAAAACGTTTGAAGATAGAATTCTCGAGAACGAAAGAAGATAGGTGGACTCAACTATGGCTATTGCCTAGAATAGAACCGCAAAATCAATATTCAATTTTTGAAACCTTACACATATAACACAAAAGCAAAAAAACTTCATTTGCTTAAACGTTTAGAAATCAATAACACATGGATCAATAAGATTTCTTGCGTCGTTACGTGACCATGGACGAAACATGGATACATCACTACACTCCAGAGTCGAAGCGGCAGTCATCTGAGTGGCGCACAGCTGGCGAAAGCCATCTGAAACGTCCGAAAACGCAGCAGTCAGCTGGCAAAGTCCTGGCGTCAGTTTTTTGGGATACACATGGCGTGATTTTCATCGACTACCTCGAAAAAGGTAAATCGATCAACAGTGATTGTTATATTGACTTACTGGTGCTTTTGAAGGAGGATATCGCAAAAAAACGACCGCACATGCAGAGAAAAAAAATCCTTTTTCACCAAGACAATGCACCCTGCCACAAGTCGATGAAAACAATGGCAAAATTGAACGAATTGGGTTTTGCTCTGCTTCCCCAGCCCCCATATTCGCCAGATTTAGCCCCCGGTGACTACTGGCTCTTTGCTGATCTTAAAAAAATGCTCCAGGGAAAAAGATTTGGCTCAAATGAGGAGGTCATCGCTGAAACTGAAGCTTATTTTGAAGCGAAAGATAAATTTTTTTATAAACATGGTATTGAAAAATTGGAAAAGCGTTGGAACCATTGTATCACCCTAAAAGGTGATTATGTTGATGAATAAAAAAAAATTTTGCAAATAAATGTTGTTGTCATTGTTAGTCTCGGGACTTATTGATCCATGTGTTAGATACAATAATTTAGATAAATATAATCTTAAACGACCAATTAGATACAAATTACTCCACCCTGCTACATTTGTAACTTTTTCCCATCAATATTGCGTGTAAGAGGATGTAATGTACTTTTAAATTTAGTTAAGATTTAAAGTTTTAGCTTACATTCTTATGATGAGGCCACTGTTTGGCAAAACAATTGTCGTGGCTTACAATAAAATTTTAAAACTCGATTTTGCACTTAATTATTATCTCAAAAAAATTGTCAAATTGTAATGAATTTCGAATTGTCCGCCTTAGTGGTTGTCTTGAAACTTTTTAAAATATTCTGAAACTTTATCTAAATGAGTCGAAAGCTATTATTGTAATGCTTAAATCTTTAAATGATATACTGGCACTTGCCAACATTCGGCTGAACAGTATTGATTCTATACTAAAGGAATCAGGCAAATGCTTGCGCGTCTATTTCGATAAACATTGCCATTAACCGAACTCCCAGTGATATACAATAAGAATGCTCAAGAAAATAATGAATTTAAATGTTCTAAAAGTAGTTTATTATGTAAACCATTATTCAAAATTTAAATATGGAATAGTCTTCTGAAGTCAATATTCAGATATAGTCTTTATTTCACAAAAGCGTGTGGTAAGAATATTATATGGTCTGGATAATAAAGAGAGCTGCCGAACTATCTTCAGGAAGAACAATTTATTAACTGTTTATGATATTTATACTTATAAAAATATTACTTTTCTTTAAAAAATCAACAGTACTTTTCAAAATCGAACAATACACATTATTATACGAGATTGAAAGGCAATAATCTTTCGTTTACTATACATAGGTTGACAATACATATCACAGAGAGGTGTGTATTACTCTTGCCTAAAGTTATATAATCAATCACCGATGTTCATAAAATTATCAGATTCTTTGAATTTATTACAATGGAAACTTTGTCAGTGGTTAATGCACAGTAATACTGGTCGATAATTATTTTTTTATCGTTTTCATGTACACTACCGTCCATATTATTTCGGACACTCAAATTTAAAAAAAGGAAAAACAAACTAATTTATGTCAAAACTTAAAATTTTTATTGCATTATTGTTTATAGATGTTTATAAAGTATAATAATAAAAATTAAAGTAATTCTAACGTTAAATAAACAAAGATATCTTAAACATTCCGTTCATGGAGACATACAATTCGAGACATCCGTTTCAGGAGTGTTTTAAGGAGTCTATTCGGCATACTATTCCATTCTTTCTGCAATATGTTCCACAAGTGATTTGTTGAGGAAGGACATATTATACTTTTCGAACCCTCCTGTCCACACTACCAGGCCAGGGCTTTGCGGTGGTCATGTCATTACTTGTAAGGTATTGTTGTTTTGTTGGCTATTTAAGAAATTCTTACATGTCGCTGCTGAGTGTTTGGGGTCCTTGTTCTGGATAAACACAAAATTTTTGTCAACTAAACGTAGTCCTGATGGTATTGTACCTTCTTGCAATCTTCCTGAATAACCCTGCTTTCGCAAAATACCCTCGATTCGTTTCAAGTTCCCTGTGTTAACCCAAACAAGCACAAAACTTATTCTTTGTTTGACAGTTGGCACCATACAATCCCGCAGCGACTTGATTGTCCAAACACTTCAAACTTTAATTCATCAGTTCATAAGACTCTTTTCCAGTCATACAGTGTCCAATTCCTGTGTGGTTCTGCCTACTGTCGTTTTTGCCTGTTTGTCCGTCGAAGTAAGGGTTTCTTTACAACAATGCGGCTGTGAAGAGTTGCAGCTTTTAATCTTCCTTTCAGCGTAGTAACAGAAATTTTTCTTGCACGGTCGCGATTCATTTCTGCGGCGATTTCGTGAACCTGTCGAATCTCTTAAACTGCCCGTGTGTTGACGTCGCCGAATGTCTTTACGGAATTTTAGCGTACTGAATAACCTTCTTGATCAAAAGCAATAATTACAGAACATTTTCTAAACTTGTTGATTTTCCTCTCGGCATTTTAAAAAGTTCACATAAAAATACGGTGTTATCAGTTATGCGAAGGCTAGCAAGTTTATTTGAAAACTAATGCATATTCTGGTACAAAAGACTCTTTGGAGTGAGGGCAGGTAAGTTTCGTAAGCTTTTTGTTTGCAATATTATTTCAAAAATAATCTATTTACGGCGGTACGGATTATTCCAGAAATTACCGCAGCGAGTTGTAAAATATAACAGTTATTTGTAGGTGCTCCAATAGATACATATATTTGCTTGCAATTGGTTGTAAATCTCGTAAAGGACCTAATGTCAATATATTATTTACATTTTAACAAAATTGTATTATTTTTTAGAAGAGTTTACTTAATTTCACTAACTGTCCGAACTAATAAGGACGGTAGTGTATATTGAAATGTATATTATGAAATAAAATATTATTGTTACTATTTAAAAGAATCCACAATACGAACTATTGGGTCGGCAACTAAGTACTTTAATCAATTATATGTTTTCCATTTTTCTCAATGACCTTTTGCCATCTTTCTTTCAGCTGCATGATTCCGCGCTCATAAAATTTCTGGTCCTTATCAGCAAAAAAACTGAACCAGGTGCGAGTGAAGGTCATCGTCATTTGTGAAAGTTTTACCATTCAAAGAATTCTGCAAACTTCGAAATAAATGGTAATCAGATGGCGTTAGATCAGGGCTGTATGGGGGATGTGGTATCACTTCCCAGCCAAGCTCCAATAGTTTCCCATGAGTTGCCAAAAATGTGTGAGGCCTTGCATTATCTTGGTGGAAAACTACACCTTTCCGATTTGACAATTCTGGCGGTTTTCTTTGATTGCTTCATCCAGTTTTATTAATTATTGACAGTAAACATTAGAGTTGATCGTTTGGTTCCTTGGAAGCAGCTCAAAAAACAACACTTTTGTAATCCCACCAAACTGACAGCGTGACCTTTTTTGGATGCAATTCAGCTTTCGATGTGGTTTGAGCTGGTTTATCGTGTTCGCTCCATGATCGTTTTCGAACTATGTTACTGTACAGGACCCATTTTTCATCACCAGTGATGATTTTTTTAAGAAAGGGTCGGTTTCGTTTTGTCTAAGGTGCATATCGCAAAAGTTGATTCTTTGTGTTAAATGAATTTCTTTCAATTCGTGAGGTACCCAAATATCAAGCTTCTTAACTAGCCCAGGACATTTTAAATGTTTTTCAATTGTTGTGTGCGATACATGTAGCCTCTCCGCAACCTATCGAACAGTTATATGACGATCCTCTTCAATTATGACTTTGATTTGGTCATCATTAACTTCAGTAGGCCGACCAGAACGTTGCTCATCTTTGAGAGAAAATCTCCAGATCGGAATTTTTTATAACAATTCTGACACGTGCGCTCTGTTAAGCAGTTAGCATCATAAACTTCACATATCTTTTTGTGAGCCGCAGCAGCTTTCTTTCCTTTACGGAAATAAAATAGTAAAGTATGTCGAAAATGTTCGTTTCTGCACTCCATTTAAAATTAACCCACAACTAATAGCTTTAGTAAAAATCACGCACTACTTGCTTCTGAAGTTACGTCAATGTGACTAGTATCACGCGACAAACGGTAAAGTACAGCACTAATATACGTTATACAAAAAATAAGGCAACGCTGTCTATCAGTAAAAACCGAAAGTACTTCGTTGCCAACCCAATACATTATTACTCGGCATTACGGATGATACCACTGAAGGTATGTTTTTCTCAATAAGAAGTTAACAAATGTTTATAATAAACTTGGTTTATTGGCAAGCGCTTCGAAGAAGTCAATAATTTACTGAATCTAGTCATAAATTGATTGTAAAACGAATTTATGTTATAAACTATTGCTTAAAATATAGCTAGAATTTTATTATGTGCATTTAATTTGTTAACGAGAATTAAATTCGTTCTCTGTGTTTGTTCGTTGAAAACATTGCTTCGCTAGACATTTTTCCTTTGAGATAAACACGCGAATGCACACAATCAATTCCATACATTTTGATCGGAAGTCGCCCGCGGAATTAACAATTACTTTCTTTTCGAATAAACCGCCACTGTTTTTCGTACATTTCAATGGAATTGTCGCCGATCACAAACATATTTAAAATACGCAAACAAATCAGTTTGTACATATGTAATTGTCAGTCAAAATGAAAAATCAACAACTGTTCGCTACTACGCGTTACTCAAAAAAAAAACACAAAGGTCAATCGGAAACGGCAAACTTCAAATGGCGTATTTATTTCTCTGGGGGTACAAATGAATTTTTCATAAAGTTATATAATTCCGATTCACGAATGATCTTTTGTTTTTGTTTGTAGATTTTTAAATTGGGTTTATGTCGCATTGAAAAATAGAAAAGCATTTCCAGAGACTGAGATAAACAAAACGGGAAATAATAAGTAGCCAGTGCTGCTAATATTTTGTTTATAGAATATTTACGAGTTTTAATTTTGTATTCTCTACATTCTTATGAAACAAAGAAAACATGGTATACATTTTTAAATTTATTTTAAATCACATTATCGGAAGAAATTACACATTTAGATGATAATTTTGATGGAGGTTGTGGTTAATTAACTTAATCACTGGAGGTTGATATATAACTCCTTTCCACATAAATTTTCGTATTCTGTATACTTATCTCAACAACTAAGTTGTCATCGTCAGTTTATAATTAAACAGTGTCACCTGGAAAACTACAGCAAAATACCCGTACGAAACGTGCGTTTTGGCTTTCAACGGTAGAGATCGTGTGCGGAATTTGTGTCGTACGTGTACTTTGCGGTAGTTTTCCAGGTGCGACACTGGTTAATTATCTGTTGATGACGACAACTTAGTTGTCGAAAACGTAAACAGAATACGAAAATTAATGCAGAATGTGGTTATACACTGTAAATGTGTAATCGCTGAAGGTTGATTCAGTGATTACACATTTAGAGTGAAGAAAATAATATAAGGTAATTTGACAGTCACAAATACACACTGGCACAAAAAAGCGAATCACCTATGTGTTTATTTTTATGATTGTATTACGCTGATGTATTGACAACGTGGGTAACTAATAGTATGTTACACTTTAATTAATTTAAATTTGTTCAAGGTTTTTAACGACAATTTATTAATAAAGTTATAAACATTACAAATTGACAAGAACAAATTCTAGATAATGTAATTTATTAGAATACGAATAACGCGTACTCCCTCCTCTTGCCTTGACTAGAGCTTCTATTCTTCAATACATACTTTGAATAATGAGCTGAATTTCGAAATATTCGTCCACTCCTCCTGGAAAGAAATACGGTCATTTACATTCTTCGGAACGGTTGCACCATCTCTAACACATTGCTTGGGTATGACCCAACCATATTCAATGAATTTCCATTTGTTGCAAATATTCTGAAACTATATGCGTTGCATGCGGTTGGAGATTATCGTAAACGTAACGGGGTGGTATAAAGTGCAATATGTTCTGAAAGGATTTCTTCGATGTATCTATGAGTCGTCAAACATCCATTTTTGATGACACAGAGTCTTTGCGAAAGGGTATCTTTGGAAAAACTGTACACTCAAAATACGTTCTCTTAGTCTTCTCTGTACTTTTCCTAAATCTGGATTCATCTGAGAATAGAACAGTGCTCCATTGCTGCTTTGCCCAATCTAAGTGTAACTTTGCGAACTGTAAGTGAACCACTCGATGTTGTGCGTGCAATTCAGGGCCTGTCGTTCGCAATCCTAACCTGTCTCTTTGAAGTGTTTTCTTTTCTCACCTTGTATTCTTTCCACGTACTTTCGTCGACAATTTCGTGCCATAACAACTGTAAAATAACGATTTCGCAGTGTTTACTAGAAATCAGTTATCATGGATCGATATTGCTCTTAGTAAAACTCATTCAAGTCTCCGCGTATAAGTGCTATTCTTTTGTATCTAATAATGGCTTGATCAACAGTTGCATAGGCCACACGAACAACCCTTATAGCATATCGAATACTGCGCCTGTCTTCCCCTGGAGCTATAACCTTAGCTAACGATATCTCGAGTGTTTAACGGCATAATTCGTTGTAGGTATAGCAAAACAGAATATTTTAAACAGCTTAAACAAAAATTAATACTAGTAATTGCGATACTGATAAACAACAGTTGCAAACACAATAACAAATAATAATAATAAATAAATCAATAATAATGAGATAAATGACAAGCAACTGAAGCTTTTATTTCTTCAATGGTCGGATTTTTGCCTGGAACCTGTAACAAGAATTCAAAAAGATTTTGCATAAATTATCTGAATTTTTTAGCGCCGAATGGAAGGCTATAAACATGAGTTTATTACCTTCTTGTGTATAATTTTCTATGATTTTTTGTCCTATATCATTTTTTCATTCTCTTTTGGTTCCGGTTTTTTCCTAGTACCTTTATTCCATAGCTCCATAGATTTCTTATTTATTATTATTTTTCTCGGGCATCTCTGTTTGATCCTACCATGTACTCTGGTTTCATAAATTCATTTCAGTCATCTTTCTATCATACATTTAATATTATCTTGAATAATCCTCTACACTTTCTGCTATAAAAATAACCAGAATGACTTAAAAAACAACAGTTAATAAATCTAATCAAAAATTATTTTATTTATTCCCAATATTCTTATTTAACAAGAATACATCGATATGTATATTCAAGAAGCGCACCAAGCGACCTTCTTAGGTTAACGATTACAATACTCTTAAACTTATCCTTCGTTGACGTAATAAAGAAAGTAAAATCTTACCTTTAAGGCGCCATCCTAGGGCAAAGAACACCTTTGCGATGGCTTCAACCAAAACACTTATTTTTATTACCGACCGATTATTTTTATTACCCACATTACATATTTAATTATAACTTAACTATATTCTGCGACGGTATATGACGTATACATATTGTACATATCTCAATTTAAAAAAAAACGCGATAGGTTTTAATAAACGGCCGACGTGCGATTTGTTTGCCGATTTCAAACTGTAAAGGTAAATTTTAAAAACATGGACATGGTTAACATAGAAAAAGCTAATGCTAATTATAACATTGAGAGGAATATCGAAAAATATAAAGTAATAAAACATATATAAAGATTTGTATTTTTACATTATCTATTAAATTATTTGAAATTAAAAAAAAATAGAATTCAAACTAATTGAAGTGTGATTTTAAAGTTAAAGGCATTTGAAAAACGTGCACATAATTATCAAACAAAAAGAGAATATTAAAACTACTGTCTATTTAAATTAATGTTTAATTATAAATGTAATTCTTATATTAAATATTTCTACGAGACTAAAGGAATTTATAACATACCTTCTCAACACCTAAAAGACGCACGATAAAACATCTGCCGAACAAAACTTCGCTTTGGTTGACTATTTTATAGCAAAACACTTGCAAGAACATGCAGGTAAATGCTGTAAATAACATTAGAATACACTAAAAACGCTTGAGTTTTTTTATCACGATTTGAGGAAAGGTTTGTATAAAAGACACTGCAAAAGAATTGCTACCTAACATGTTTTTGGCACGTTTTTTTTCTAAACATAGCAAAACTATTAACATTTAAATTAATAATTTGTCTTGAAGTTGTATAATAAAAATATTGACTATTTAAGCACAGGTTTTTAAAAATTTAACTAATTAATTTAGTAAAATATACGAATACAAGGTCCGTTTAAAAAGTTGTTCGCTTTAGAATGTATTAGCGAATATTAAATACAATTTAACAATTTTAGATTTAGAAAACGAAAATATCAATTTCTTCAATTTCTTTTCTACTAAATTCTGAACCTTTTCTGATTTAATTTAAAAATAATATACATCCTGTCCAAAATTATAATTTTATTATTGCTAATTGTATTATTATTGAAGCTATGCGTTAAAATGGATAAATTTTTTCCTGACTTTGTTAATTAATATAAAAGAAAAACTGTTTGAAAGTCGCGTTTTCGAGATATCTAATAGGACTATCTATTTTTGATTGGTATATATTTTGAAAGAAAAGAAAATTGAAAATAATTAGTAATCTCAATGCTTAAAATTAAAAATTAAGCATTCAAGATACGTTCAAACTTTTAATTTATAGACAGAAGTTAAATTCTATTTTTAAATTAAAAAATTTGTTGCTGTTACAAATTTAAATAAATATTCCGATAATATACTTATATATAGATACTTACTCATTCTGAAAATGCCTTTTATTCTATAGGGAGGTTAGTTTTGAACTCGGCTTTCATACGTATATTGTGACCGCCATGATTTTGAGGAAGAAAGCAAAAAAGTCTTACCGATGGCTTATTTATCAGAACGCAAATATTTGAATTTTCTTTAAATAAAAACATTCCTTCAAGTGTCCTGATCCTTCTTCTACGATAAAGTTTTTATATTTCATGAATACACTTTAATAATACTTAATGCGCCGATAATGCTGTATTTAAGTAGGCATAGATTACTCAAATAGGTTACATCTGTAATCGAAGAACCCAATGGTCATGTTTCATTCACACTTGTTTATGCCCTTTTAAATTCAGTATCTTTAACATCTAAAATTATTTGAGGCGGTTATGCAGTCCAAATAAAATGAATATGAATCTCACAATTCTAGTAAAAATTTGATGGAGAACAGAAGAGATAATTCCTTTTACCCAGAGATGAAAGCATGGCAAAAAATAGGAATTATAATCCACGATAAATTAAAAATATAGAATTTAGATCTCTTAAGCAGGCAGGAAACTCTTCTGTTAAACACACGAGAGTTGACTGATGACGATTAAAATAATTAAATATGGATATACAATTATATATCCAATATGAAATCAAAATTGAAGCAATGAACAAAGGTTGGTGAAAGTTTTCTGAAGAAGGCAAGAATAATTCACTAAGTCGGTAAGGTTATTGTTCATGTTTTCTTAGTATATTTTCTTTTCAGCATCAATTTCCATATGTACAGCTATCCTCAGTGCACTTATCCACGTATTTTAACTCATTGCACTTGTAATAGTTGTCTGATTGCGCTCGTTTAGATTCTTTGGATGCCTATTTCTCGGTACAATTTCAAGTTCAGAATATTTTGAATATTTTCTTTTCAATCTGCATTGTAAAACACGCTTTTTTCATAAATTTAGTTATATGGCCTAAGAGTTTTTGCTTCGTGTAGTGTTCTTAACTCGCGCATATTACCAGATATATATTTACTTTTGCAACACATTTATTTTTCATGAATACATGAAATTATGAAAAGGATTTGAAGAATCCGTTCTAAATTTATGGCTTCCTGTAAAGAAATATTTTAAAAAGATGTTCGATATTAGAATATTTAGCAAATTCTTTTGTAATAGTAAAAGAAAAACGGATTTCATATTGTTATTAGAGGTTTTAAAGTTTTTTACTGTTATTAAATGGCAGTAAATATGCTTCATTTTAAGTGAGGGTTTACATTTGATAATATTCAACATTGACGGAGTATAGGAACACTTGTGACTAGCTATAAATCTTAAAGGTGAATATTTTAAGAATCAACAAAACAGTTTGTTCTACAGCTTTTATCTTTTCTTCTTCTTTTTGTAAAAAACGTAACAGGCGCCCTTCCTACTTTAATTGTGAACAGTGCTAATATTTATTTATTTATTTATATACATTATTAATAACTGTACCTAAATAAGAGCGCCTTAAATTATTCACGAAACTGCCTAATTCGTGGTAATATAAGTAGTAAATGAATTAATCTACGGTAAATATTAATAATTTGATTATATTCTAAGTATATCTCTCCACAAGCTAGTCGTACATTTAGTCAGTTGAAATAACAAAAAATGTGTGAGTAGCGTATTACTGGAGTCTTCCCACAAATAGAATATGAAAATGTACACATGTATGGATATGTATGTATATGCATTATTTACAATTTTAACTGGAAATGATAAATACTGCAGCTGCATTTGCGAATCGATAAACTAACACATAATTTTCATGTATATTTTCGAGATACGTGCCTCTGATTTTATATATTTAGTTGAATATTCGCCAAGTTTGAAGAATTTGCATATAAGTTTACATTTTTTTTTTCGGAGTTTCATAAATTAAATATTTACATATTCAACCATACTTTTGCAGACGTATGTGTAGATGATTATTTATTCTTTTATACACTGCAAACCTAACGGAGTGGGAAAGTAAATAAGTTCAACGTACTGCACGACCCGGAAAATGAATTTTAAAAAGTATATATACACATAAGCTGCGAACATTTAATATCAATGTTGTTTGTTCTTGTAACACAAGATATTATTTCGAGTGTCTGCTAAATATATAGAAACACCAAGTAGACACAGAATTTATTGTTGCCATATGGCAAATGTTATTTTGGATCATTATTTTTAAGATTTTGCATACAAATAAATTTCGTGTTTGTATAAGATATGTGCATTTATGTTGCAATATATGTATTACGGAGATTTTTTCCTCTTCAATTGGCTTACTTGTCAAAATATCAATTTATGTAATATAAAAAAATAAAATTAATGCAAATCCTTTCTCTTGACGTTCTTAATAGTGACAGTTTAACATTTTTGATTCAATCAATTTCTTGATTGATTTTGCAAGAAAAACTAAACTAAAATGCGACTAAGGATATTTAGGAGAGGCTTTTAAAACTCGTTTTGTCCCAAAACTAATTTAATTAATTTTGTATGACGCTGTATCCGCTAATTCAAAATATAGATTCTGTTTTCAGACGCTGAAGAGCATTTTTGTTCTGTTTAAATGATATTTTTGACTGTAAAAACACACTTTAAACTACAATATTGATAAATAAAATGCGGATATAATACACACCGAGTGTACAATAATATTCAAAGCGTAACTTTCGATTCTGTTATGTTATTTTTAGTTAAGTAGTAATAATTCAGTCTTGGTGTAGTTTGGTGCTATTATTAGCATGCTTTGTGTATTAAGCTGAACTACATCAATTCGTAAAACTCTAACTTTTACTACTCTTTACATCGTGTGTATGCTGCAGAAATTTTTGAGGTGAGGCTCCAATTTATGATTTTGTACTTACCTGTCATGTATCACGGAGAACGATTATATTCGAGTCTACTAATGTATCATAAGTTGCAACTTACGGTAAATTTTAACTGCATATAATTATACACTTTCGCGACGTGAAATTGAAAAAAAAGTTTTTAATTTCAGCTTTCTGGTTCACTTGAACTCACGATCCCAGCTTACCGCGCATGCGTCTTGCTGTTCGACCACAGATCACATCACACAAGAACGTGGTATTGTAGAAATTAACACTTGAATAAGTCCAAGTAAGCAACTTCTTTGACAGTAAGGCACTAAAGGCACTAGATTCACTAGAAATGAATTTGTAAAAAGGTACCGTAATCTGGATTCCGGTTCATGGAGTCTTCCTAATGAAAAAGGGGACGAAGTGGTTCTACATATGGGTTTCATAGAGTAAGAACCTTCGTGTGGCAAAAAACGGATTCCTGAATATATGCATCGTCCTTAAAGAAAAACGTATCGTATCGTGCAGTTGTTCTAAAAAGGGATGCATAGTATTCGTCTCTTGTTATATCTTCCCACTTCCATAGTAGCAATAACATTCCAAGTGTGCGATCTTTGCCTTCTTCGGCACAAATTCAGCCCATTGTTACTATTGTTGCTTAACATCAGGTGTATAATGGTGTACCTGGATTTAATCAATCAATATTATTTGACGCCAAAGGTCTTAGGATTATCCTTAATTTCGCCAGAATCGGTATTCTACCAGTGTTTGAAAACGAACTAGAAGTGCCCTCATTCGTCGGCCTCACTAATTATTGATCCGTCTTCATATTATCAAAAAATTGGAAGAAATGTTATCGTTGAATTGATTCATAATTTACATGTCTCTTTACCAAAACGCACAGCTGAAGTCATCAACACGCGAAGTAGTTTTACTGAATATTGAATAATTAAATTATTAAATTCTTTAAATACGATTTAATTTATAATAAAACTGTCAAGGTAAATATATTGTCAAAAATGACAAACTTCACGATGCAATCATCAGATCGAAGGTAGTTCCCGAAATATAAACGGCTACAATCGTAAAGTACTTTGAGTTTATTTGAATTTTTAAGTTACATCATTTATGTATCCTTCAGAGTTACTTTTTTGATATATAAAATGGTTTTTATAGATATTTACCTGTTAAAGTTTACTGTTTCTGTGAATATCAACAATTTTTATTTCCTGTTTCTGTTTCTGTTTAACGAATTTGTTTATAAATGCAATATTTGAATACTTGAAAGTTGCAGATGTCGCTCATTTTTTTCGTGTAGTATGCATGCAATTATATTGCAAAATAAAATATCGACTTGCTGCATCTTGTTAGAAAACCATGGATACAGATAAAACTATAAAAGTAAGAAATAAAAAACGACTATACCCAAAAACAATGTATTTTATAAAGTCGTCTGATTTATAGCTCTCATTAAAAATAAACCACAAAGAAATATGCCTGGTTCTAACCGCAAGAGCGCTTCTTCAATGTATTCATTATGATTTATATCTAGCTTTCTATACCAAACGAGATGCATTATTGCGTTTCTCGAGTCTATGTACATAGACGTTTACAAATGCATACACATTCACATCTATATATATATATATATATATATATATATATATATATATATATACATACAACTGTAAAACATTCGGAGTTGTATTGCGACAAGATAGAATTCAAAATTTAGCACTTGCTGCCCGTTAAACGAAGCAGTTTCCTTAAACTTTGTACAGGTCAACGGAATGCTAGCGAAATAAATGCAATATAGGAGCTGCGAGAATCTTACTTCGTTATATGCTGGATCGATGTAATGTCCACTTTAACTTGAACACTGAGAACAGCAGTATTCCGTTCCTGCTTGCAATAAACTCCATATTGAATTACTATGAAATGACAAACAAAAATTACTTTATTTCTGATGGGCGATATTTATCCGGAAACGTGTCAAATAAACTATACGAAGATGTTTCGAAAATATAAATATATAACTTCCTTATTTGTCTATACATTTATTTGCAAATTTAGTATGCGATAGTTTTATTTCATTTGTAATATATTTAAACTCTTCAGAGATAGCGCCGATCGTTTTGAAAAAACAGTTGCTTTTTGTGTTTTATTTTAGAAGTTAATTAACGTACATATATATGTATAGCTATCGTCTTTTGTTTGTTTTTCTCAGATTAAATTAAATATATTCATTGTTATTAATTAAAACTTGATGTAAGTGTATTATAAAATGTACAATTCCATTACGATGTGAACCCAGATTATGATGGAAACTAAAAAGCGATATATAATTGGTTCATATAATTTTAGAAATGCAAAATAATGAAAACTCAAGACACTAAAGATTTGGAAATATTAGTTATAACTGAAAGTGTCCTAAACAGACCAATCTATATATAGATGATGAGAGTATTATATATATATCATTGCACCAAACGCCGAGATGTAGTTTGCTAAGTAATTGGGAAATTAGTAACGACGAATTCTTGATTGGTAGGGATGTTAGATACCAATGTTCTGAAATTTAGTAGATCGAATAGTATAGGGTGCCCATTAATCTGCTCTTGCTAAAAAATTTTATCCGACAGGAAATATCTCGAATTCCGTAGTTCAATTTCAGAAACAGATTGCATCAGTGCACCGAGAACAGTGGGCACCAACTTCAACATATTTTATTTAAAACTACATGATATAAAAATGTGTTCTTTCATTAGCAAAAGACAAATCTTGCCGATCGAAAGTAATTCTTTTTTGTTCGCCTTCAAAGTAAGGAAGTTTCTGCCCTTCATTTTCTGTAATACTGAAAACTGACTTTGTTTTTAAGTATTACACGGACAAGGTGGAATGGTAACAATATTAATACCTCAAAAATAAATACATAGCAATAAATACATAGCAATAAATAGACCTTTTGTAGTAAAAGTTTTATAATACCGTTATAGGTGATATGTATATATGCTTAACAGTATGAATCAGAATATACATAAAAAAATTTACAGGTGTTCCATGTGGAAAAACTAACATATGATGATTTGAAATTAATTAAATTAAGTATAGATGGAAAGCCTGGAGATCTTGCAATTCTATGAGTTAATATCGTCGCGCTGTCGTCGTTCTTACTGCAAAATACATGGTTCTAAGGTGGTTACCGTTTCTTTTAATTTGTATATTAGAACAGATAATTTTAGGAACAGGGAAACTTTATAAAAGTTCGCCTAATATTTTACGTAGAACCAATAAAATTGAATTAATGAACAAGGTGTTTTATTTAAACTAAGGAAGGGGACGCCAACCTTCTGATATAACCGTAACTGTTACATGAATACCATCACCTTATTTGACAAAGGCACGCCCTAAAACACTACTGCCTAAATCTTCAAAATTCAAATTGAAGTAGTGTTTGAAAGATTCTAATGGGTAGTTACCATGAGACACCCGTATATATATACACTAGATCTAAATATACTATAACATTTTTGTGAAGAATGTTATGTAAGCAATAGTGTTGAAAATGAAAAAGAGACAAATGTACTACGTTGCCAGCATATATTACTTATGCATAGTTAAGAAGTCGTGATGTCAACAGAAGCTTTTCATGTCTAAAAGCATGCTAATTACAAAAAACGATGAAAACGATCTGACGATCTAGTTTCATAGAAGAAAGCAATGAAAAGTCATCAACAGTCATCTTCTTTCTTCATGACAAGGTAATATTATGTGCTTAACGATATGTAAGAAGTAGGTAGTAAAGCACATAATCATTTTATGCTAATAAAAGTAAACACTTGATATTTATACAAATATATTCATAGATATTTGTTCACATTTAAATTTCACGTTTAAATGGAAGGGACAAATACGTCCATTGATGTGTTTAATGCTCTTTTTGCGATTTCAATATTCCATACAATAGACGCGCTAGTCTCATTGGCCGTTTTCCGTATAGTAGATAAGAAGGCATGCGAAGTACGATAGTTGGCGTGCTTTAAACAACTTATTTTACGTCCGCTTTCTAGTTATTGCCTGAAAATTTCGAAAAATTAACTAATTCTGTTTCCGAATACAGACAACCTAAAAACAGAAAAATTCTCCATTGAAATAAGGCGAACTCGTTACACTTATCAGTAATAAATATATCTATTGACTCGTAAATTACCAACAACTTTCAGTGACCACATATAAGGACGGTTACTTTTTTTGTAAATTTTGATTGTTTTGCCATATTTTTGAACTGCTGTTAACATAAAATGAAAAAATACTAAAGTGGAAATGAAGTCATCTGTCCATCATTAAAAATCATCTCTAAAGAGATTAAACAATAAGCGGTTATTTACTGATTAAGTAGTATAGAGTTATGAAATGATAGAAATCGGTCTTCCAATACTTAATAATCCAAAATAATTATAGTAATAAATGTATTTGATGAACTACATACTAAGCTTTCATTTGTAGAACTTATAAATTAACATTAATTGTGAATTGATTTATAAGTACTGCCTTCTAAGAATTTGGGAACGTTTTAAAAGTAATGATGACATGGAGGGTGCCATTAACAAATCATAAACCTTGTAAGAGTTCATAAACAAACGTTAATTATAGTGACAAGTGTTAACTACACTTAAACACGTGTAGGGAACTGCGAAATCTTGGAACGAAACCAAATATGTTCTCCAGTGAATCAAATATAATTGACGCCCTAATATAAATACGACAATTATTCAGGGATTTTATTATTTTATCTCCGAATTACTACATACTTATTAGTTTTTTTGTTTACCATTTGTAGAAACTACTGTTGTAAAAATAATTAAATATGTAAATTCCTTCAAACTAAAGTATCACATTCCAAGAATATAAAAGGAAGATCTTTCAATGGTATTAGCACAAACGAGTTTATGAAAAGATACTTTTAAAACGAAGTTTCCTAATACTTCAAAAACGTGTTGTTCTATATTGAATGGACTCTGAAACAGTAACAGGCATTACTTGTTTCTTTACTACATTTTATAACTTCCAGTAAAACGAGTATTGCATTGTTTCACAAAAACATCCTTTTAAAACAAGAAATTAAATAATACTAAAAACAAAAGCAATCTGTTAAATGCTGTGGATTTTCAATCATGTACTACATAGTCCTCCTGTAGTGCAATTTATTGATGTAAACGATTCTACTTTTGTTCAAAGATACAACGGAGACCTTAATACGATCCAATTCTGTTTGAAACCGACGTCTTTCAAGATTTGCCTTTGATTCGGTTACATATAAATCTCATAGAACTATATTAGAACATTACGGAAGATGCATTACATATTTGATATTTTTAATGTTACAAAATTCTGTTACGAGAATAGCTTCTATGCATATGTAGCATCTTCTTCTAATTAAAGAATGTTATGATGAGGAATAATCGCCAGATTTTTACATGCACGCTTTTCTTGATGGTGACTCTCATGGTGACTCTTTCTACTCTATTGCGCGTTTTGCAGCCCCGTCTCTGGATAATAACAAACATAAAAGAGCACACATTTCAGCATTGAATTTAGCGTAGTTAACACATGATCTAAAAGACTTTCGTAGCCCAATAGTAATGGTTAATAAAGTCGATTATTGCATCACGTGTATAAATAGTCGAAACAATAGATTGAGGTTGGCACAAGTGCTCCAGACATTTCTCATGACCATAAGCTGACTATTATAAGAACCCTAACAAAGAATATGTCAGAAATACCACCAGGTGTGACAATAAAAAGACCTGAGAAATATATTCAACATGCCAAGAAGAATGTTATTTGGTATCGTACATTACAAGAAAAAATCAATTTCCTTATTCAATTGTGCAAATTAATGTCTCTACCGATGAAGACACAAGCAAACTATCAAGAATTATTTATTACAATCAAATAAAAGATGGCGTTGATGGAGTATATAAATTATGTGCAGAATGTAATTATTAGAATTAAAGGTCGATGGTCGTTAGTAATTATTGGGTTGGCAACTAAGTACTTTCGGTTTTGTAGTATAAAATAAAACACTTTTTTTTAAACAAAGAATAGTTTTTAATTAATTATATATTTTCCATTTTGCTCAATGACCTTTTGCCATCTTTCTTTCAACTGCATGATTCCGCGCTCATAAAATTTCTGGTCCTTAAAAACTGAACCAGGTGCGAGTGAAGATCATCGTCATTTGTGAAAGCTTTACCATTCAAAGAATTCTGCAAACTTCGAAATAAATGGTAATCAGATGGTGCTAGATCAGGGCTGTATGGGGGATGTGGCATCACTTCCCAGCCAAGCTCCAATAGTTTCACACGAGTTGCCAAAGATGTGTGAGGCCTTGCATTATCTTGGTGGAAAACTACAACTTTCTGATTTGGCAATTCTGGCCGTTTTTCTTTGATTGCTTCATCCAGTTTTATTAATTGTTGATAGTAAACATCAGAATTGATCGTTTGGTTCCTTGGAAGCAGCTCAAAAAACACAACACCTTTGTAATCCCACCAAACTGACAGCATGATCTTTTTTGGATACAATTCAGCTTTCGATGTGGTTTCAGCAGGTTTATCGTGTTTTCTCCATGATCGTTTTCGAACTATGTTACTGTACAGGACCCATTTCTCATCACCACTGATGATTCCTTTTAAGAAAGGGTCGGTTTCATTTCGTCTAAGGTGCATATCGCAAAAGTTGATTCTTTGTGTTAAATGAATTTTTTTCAATTCGTGAGGTACCCAAATATCTAACTATCAAATATCAAGCGTCTTAACTAGACATTTTAAATGTTTTTCAATTGTTGTGTGCGATACATGTAGCCTCTCCGCTACCTCTCGAACAGTTATATGACGATCCTCTTCAATTATGACTTTGATTTGGTCATCATCAACTTCAGTAGGCCGACCAGAACGTTGCTCATCTTTGAGGGAAAAATCTCCAGAACTGAATTTTTTATACCAATTCTGACACGTGCGCTCTGTTAAGCAATTAGCACCATAAACTTCACATATCTTTTTGTGAGCCGCAGCAGCTTTCTTTCCTTTATGGAAATAAAATAGTAAAATATGTCGAAAATATTCGTTTCTGCACTCCATTTAAAATTAACCCACAACTTTAATAAAAATCACGCACTACTTGCTTCTGAAGTTACGTCAATGTGACCAGTATCACGCGACAAACGGTAAAGTACAGCACTAACATACGTTATACAAAAAATAAAGCAACGCTCTCTATCAGTAAAAACCGAAAGTACTTAGTTGCCAACCCAATATTATTAATCTATATTATTGATAGCAAACACCAAGACTATATGAAAAAATTCTTGAATCGAACCGCTTTTCTTAAAAAATATAGTTCTAGTTAGAAATTTGAAAAATCAACCATCTACCATAGATATAATATGACCCGTATTTCTATTGTACATGGAAAAAAGTATAAAAACGAGGTTCAATTGTCACAAATAGCAAATCTCTGTGTTAGGGACATGTGATTGGTAATAAATATGCGTAAATTGAAGGGTGACTAAATTGAAGGGTACGTTAGTTGTAACAGTTTAAGGGTCAATATTTTTTATGTGCTCTGTAATTATAACAATATTAACCATTAATAATTTTTAAATGACACATTTGCATATGAGGAATTCTTGCTTGGTTATGTACATTTTTTGAATTGAAAACTTTTTGCAGTACCTCAGTACAGTACCTTACTCAGGAAATGTTTAATAAAGTTTAATAGCTCATTTGTCTATTTTATTAACTCACGTTAAATTATAAGGTTGACACATAAGTTCGCAACGTTTTTATTAAACTCAAAATTAATCATTTTTCTCCAAATAAAATGCATGAACTAATCAAAGATATATTCTCTTCCATTATTTACTATACTTTTACTATTGTCCCCCAGCGATCTGTCAATTTTTCAATTCCATACATGATGAAATTTGGACCTTTGGAAGTTAAGAAATTGTTAAGCCAACTTTGAATGGCGATAAGATTATTAAAGGAATTTCCTTGAAGCTTTTTCAACCGAGTTCTTGAAAAGCCGTTTTGGTAATACTATTAGTGTGAGGGTGAGCGTGATCGTTCTGCAAAATGACTTGATTATGTGTTCCCGGTCTTTTTACGGTTTCAAGTCAACGGAGGTATTGGTAGTAGATTTCAATATTGAAGGTTATATTCCTAGAAAGCAATTCATAATAGATAACGTAGCTTAGTGTGAATGATCATGGCAGTCCGATAGTTTTACTGAACGTGTTTGTCTCTTTAAATCAAAAAACCATTTCCGTGTTGTATTCCCTTCAATTACGTTTTATTCAAAAAGAGTCCAAACAGAGAATTGTTTAGAAAGCGGTTTACAATACATGAATTTCTTTGTAGAACGCACAGAAGGATGTCTCATTTACTCGTTTTCTTAATTTGAAATTCAATAAATAAAGCAATTTTTGCACGAATTCACTAATTCAAAAGCTATATAATTAAACAATAACATGATATTAAAATAACAAATGTATTTATATCCATCTTTTTCAAATATTCCCATATGAGAAACCAAAAAACGCTAACAACTTATAAATAAATCTGATATAAAAGCTGTAGTTGGTGTTTTTGTGGATTAAAAAGTATTAAGCTGGTTTTATCGATCGATAGTTTAAAAACCTTAACTCAGTACTTCTACTATTCAATCAAGGTACACTACTGTAAGTCTTCGTTACTAATAGGTGGCTGATCAATTTTGCTACATTAAGAAACTCAAATAACTTTTTGTAAAGTTTATGTAATTTATTTTTAGTAATTCATTTGAAAAATAATACATTTTTATTAAAGTAGTTCATGAAGTTTTGAAAATAATTGAATTCAAATGGCCTCCACCCTCGGTGACACATGTGCGACATCTTATCAAAAAGTTACTCATTACTGCCTGGAGTGTTGCAACGGGAATTGCCTCAATTACCGTTCGAATGGATTGCTTTAAATCATCCAAATTTGTTGGGTTTCTTTTGTAAACTTCTTGTTTGCAATAAACCCACAAAAAAAGCAGGTGCAGTGAGGTCAGAAGACCTGGGAGGTCAACGGAATGTGGAGTTTCTTGAAATCAGTTTATTGGGGAATTTTTGCCGCAATTCTGTCATAACAGGCGTGGCTATGTGACAAGTTGCCCCATCTTGTTGAAACCAAACAGAGTTGAAAGGGATTCTCTTTCGGCGTAATTCTGGAAAGAAAAACCCTTTCAACATCTTTAAGTAACGGTCTCCATTGACCGTAACAGTAAGATCGTTTTCTTCGAAAAAGTAAGGTCCGACAATGAACCTCGAAGAAACTGCACACCACACTGTCACGCGAAGTGGATGTAATTGCATCTGATGGAGTATCTGTGGGTTAGAATTACTCCATATTCAGCAATTTTGTTTGTTAACATTGCTGTTTAAATCAATATATGCCTCGTCAGACATAAAAATGCAGTTCAAGACGTTTTCATCCCCTGACGTCATTTGAATGATTTTCTCACAACATTCCAAGCGAATCGGGAAGTCTCCTGGGTTCAGTTTGTTTGTTTGTTAATTGAATCTTATATGGAAATAAGTTTAAATCTTGGTTCAAAATTGTTTGCAGTGACTGTCTGCTGACACTCATTTGAACAGATAAGCTGCTTGCCGAAACTCGAGGATTGGATTTTATGGCAGCAACTACAGCAGCGATAGTTTCCTGCGTCCGAACTGAGGGATCTCGATGATAAGGCCTGCTTGCGATTGTGCCACGCTCGGCAAAATTCTTCACGAGCCTCATTATAGTCCATCTGCTAGGAGGAGTGCCGTCAAACGTGCGCCTATATTCTCTTTGGATGGAAACTACGGACTCTAAAGCTTGAAACCGTTGCACTATCCAAATTCTTGTTTCATTGTCTCAATTCTCCATTTTAGTTAAATTTAAAGATCAATCTATAAAATAAAATAAAAATGGAGCAGGTTGGTTACACAGAAAACAAGTTATTACGTTTTTCTTTGGTAGCAGCTTTCATCAGCCACCCGTTACTATGCATTATTATTTAAACAGCGACGTAGATTTTTAATATTTGTTCTATGTGTTAAAGAGAGAATTTATAAATTTTTATATCTATACACTTAATTACTTTAAGCACTTAATTATATGACGGATGACAAATTTTCTGTTCGTATGGAGAGTCGAAAGAGTCAAAAGAGATCATTCGCGAAGAGATGGTTGTCGTTTACAAAGATTCTGCAGCTCCGTTATCTACAGTTCAAAAGTGATCAAGTGAATTTAAAAGGGACAGAGGAAACATTGAAAATGACCCTCGCTCGAGCGGTCCCGTTACTGCCGCTACAGAGGAAAATGTGAAAAATATAGAGAAACGTATACTGGGAGATGCCAGAATAAAAGTTAGAATTTTAGCAGAGGTAATTAGCTTATCCGTTGGTACTATATACACTATTCTTGCCCTGAACCTTTCAAAAGTCAGTGCAACATGAATGCCGTAAACTCTCAAAGCGCCTAAGAAACAATAGCTAGTCGAGTGCTGTAGAGAGTTTTTAAAGTTCTGCGGTGAAATATTTTGGACCGAATTGCTACTGGTGATCAAACATGAGTTCATCACTATGACCCTAAAAGTCAGCAGGAGTCCGTGCGGTGGCATAAGAAGCATACAGTTACCCCAAAGAAATTCAAAACCCGTCTTTCTGCCGGAAAAGTCATAGACATAGTGTTTTGGGACTCAAATGGAATTTTGATGTTCGAGTACATGAAGAAAGATCATACCTTAAACGCAGCATCTTATGCAGCCATTTTGTGTAATCTATAGTATGCAATTCATGAAAAAAAAACAGTGTAAACTAACCGCCGGTGCGTTGCCTTTTCATGACAACGAATTTAATTGTTTTTGCGTTTTTCTTCATGCTGATGCCGAGAACACATCGAATGCCTTTCGAACACAGCTATTTTTCCTATTTATTATTAGTTTTTTGAACGACTAAAAATAAACTATAATTTTTAATATTTATGGTAAGGCATAAAGGTATAAGACATAAATAGATAAAATATAATTTTACACTGATAAAATCATGAACTACTTTATTCATTTTAAAGTACGCTCGTCATCTATGAGCGTATATTATTTGGTTGGTCTATATTCTCGGCACAGTTAGTTTCACGAAATTACAAGTGCAGTACGTGTTATGAGTGTATAACATACGAGATATTTTTGAAGAGGAAGTGACAGGTGTTTCCTAATGGTGTTATTGTCCGTTATGAATTCTTATTCAAAATAAAGGAATGATACTCATTATTTAAGTACTACTTAACTCATAATGGCTATTTTAAGAAAGTAATTATCAGAGAGGTTATAATATTCACAAGTGCTGGTAGTGTGAAAAATTATGACTTAGAATTTAAGAGAAAATGTGGATTTTTATATTTTTTACTCGTAACTTTGTCGTTTTAATTTACGTATTATAAATGTCGGTGTGATCGTTAGATATTAATTGTAAATAAACAGTTCAATTACACTTCGTATTTAGAGGCAATAATAATATTTACTTATTCATTTATGAAGAAAAAAATTGTGACGGTGTTAATTTTGACACTTGCAAATGCAAAATATAGCATTGGGTTGGCAACTAAGTACTTTCGGTTTTGTAGTATAAAATAAAACACTTTTTTTTAAACAAAGAATAGTTTTTAATCAATTATATATTTTCCATTTTGCTCAATGACCTTTTGCTCAAGGCATTTCGCAAACTTCGAAATAAATGGTAATCAGATGGTGCTGGATCAGGGCTGTATGAGGGATGTGGCATCACTTCCCAGCCAAGCTCCAATAGTTTCCCATGAGTTGCCAAATATGTGTGAGGCCTTGCATTATCTTGGTGGAAAACTACACCTTTCCGATTTGACAATTCTGGCCGTTTTTTTTTTGATTGCTTCATCCAGTTTTATTAATTGTTGACAGTAAACATCAGAATTGATCTTTTGGGTCCCTGGAAGCAGCTCAAAAAACACAATACCTTTATAATACCACCAAACTAACAGCATGATCCTTTTTGGATGCAATTCAGCTTTCGATGAGGTTTGAGCTGGTTTATCGTGTTTGCTCCATGATCGTTTTCGAACTATGTTACTGTACAGCACCCATTTTTCATCACCAGTGATGATTCTTTTTAAGAAAGGGTCGGTTTCATTTCGTCTAAGGTGCATATCGCAAAAGTTGATTCTTTGTGTTAAATGAATTTCTTTCAATTCGTGAGGTACCCAAATATCAAGCTTTTTAACTAGCCCAAGACATTTTAAATATTTTTCAACTGTTGTGTGCGATACATGTAGCCTCTCCACAACCTCTCGAACAGTTATCTGACGATCTTCTTCAATTATGACTTTGATTTGGTCATCATCAATTTCAGTAGGCCGACCAGAACGTTGCTCATCTTTGAGGGAAAAATCTCCAGAACGGATTTTTAATACTAATTCTGACACATGCGCTCTGTTAAGCAATTAGCACCATAAATTTCACATATCTTTTTGTGAGCCGCAGCAGCTTTCTTTCCTTTACGGAAATAAAATAGTAAAATATGTCGAAAATGTTCGTTTCTGCACTCCATTTAAAATTAACCCACAACTAATAGCTTTACAGCACTAATATACGTTATACAAAAAATAAAGCAACGCTCTCTATCAGTAAAAACCGAAAGTACTTAGTTGCCAACCCAATATTTCTAACTAAGCGTATTTGTATTACAACACATTATTTACATAAATGTCCATAGACACGTACGAGCACATATTCTTAATATGTATTCTTCATTTACTAACAATGGGTGAACGTGTCACTACACCGAGTGCAAGTGCACTACGTCTCCATATACTTATTCAAGGTCTCTCAATATTTATTTGTAAGGAATCGTCCAACTCTATCGGTGCTTTCTCGGTTTTTAAGTAAACACTGGGTCAATTAAAACACGATCCACGTAACCTAATTAGAAACCGTGTTTGTCAATAAACTTGTCATGTTACGACGTACCACTCTGTAGCTGGCTGGCTATCAACAGATTTTCCTTGAAATTTCGTGCATTAATATTTCCGAAGAACTCCTTTAGTTTGTTACAGAACGAGGCGGTTTTAATTTTTATTAATTTTTAATTGTTTCTTCCATCTATGTAGAAACTGGTAGAATACACTGGAAATGAAAATAATTAAGCTTAAGTATACGTATATTTTTATATCTAACCATTAAAACACCTCTTCGTTTTTTTTATTGCTCGGTGTTGTGAATACACTGTTGCGTATGAGTATACATAATTTTTATTAATATTGTTTAAAATAACAGTTTAGTTACAATGTTTCATACTTTTATGCTGCAAGAAATACTCTAAATAACAGGTTTTTGATCGATTTATTACATCTAATATGTAATTAATTGGCATAGTTTTTATGGGATTTCATACTTTTAGATTTATTTTGTGGATAAGAACCCTACAAAAAATTAACTATTTTCGTGAGTTATCATAATATACAATATCAGTTGCGTTTACAGAATTAAGTGAGTATTCTTCGTCCTCGAAAGTTGTTTTGCCTTTCCTTTCGCTTCAAAAATACAAGCTTCGTACAAAGGGTACTAGAAAAGTTTTGCAATATGATGCAACAATGAATAGTAGGAAACAGCTTGTTGCTGCATGTTGAGACATGTTCATACGTGCATAGTAGTCACCGCGCCATGTCGATGGGTTCAATTATTTATTAGCAGTGAGAGTGTAAAGTGCTTGCGAAGGCATCGTGGTCACGAAATGAGATCGGGGCAGTTTTGCGTTATAATTTCGTGCGTAGTTTAAACATAGACCAGTGCTTCGAAGAAATGACTCTTGCACAAGGTGTCCACATTGCACAACGATATTCAGGTGGTATAGAGAATTCCAAAGGGGAAACTTAACTGTGGAGGATGCTGAGAGGCCGGGAAGGCCACAAACATCAGTTACGGAGGAAAACGTTACTACTGTGAGGAAAATGCTTGGCGAGGACAGGCGAGTGACCTACCAACAAGTAGGGGGTACTTCAGGGCTAAATACACCAGCAATTCGCTCAATTCTGCATCATTATTTGTACGTGAAGAAACTTTGTTCTCTCTGGGTGCCGCATCGACTGACTGAAGAGCAGATGACACGACGTGTGATTTGGTGCCGGGAGATGCTAAAAAAGTTTAATAAGGGACAATCTCGGTATGTGAACAACATCGTAATAGGTGACGAGACTTGGCTGTAGTATTACGATGTGCCGACCAAAGCTCAAAACAAAGTTTGGGTTTTTGATGTTGAGGACACACCCGTAGTTGTCAGACAATCCCGGTCTGTAAAGAAAAAAATGATAGTTGTATTTTTCAAATCGCAGAAGACAGTCACAGCTAAGTGGTATACTGAATAGTGCCTGCCTAAAGTTATTGGACCTATGTAGAACCTGCGGACAAAGTCAAGAATGGATACCTGGTTAGGTGATGTTTGTCCACATCGCACGACGATATTCATGTGGTATAGAGAATTCCAAAGGGGAAATTTGACTGTGGAGGATGCTGAGAGGCTGGGATGGCCACAAATGTCAGTTACGGAGGAAAACATTGCTACTGTGAAGAAAACGCTTGGCGAAGACAGTTACAGCAAAGTGGTATACTGAACAGTGCCTTCTTAAAGTCATTGGATCTATGGAAAACCTATGGCCAAAGTCAAGAATGAACACACGGTTGCTTCATCAGGATAATGTTCCAGGTCACCGTGACAAAGCCTGCACCGAATATTTGACAACGACAGGATTGAAACTTCTCCAGCACCCTCCCTACTGTCCAGATCTTGCTCTCTGCGACTTTGCACAGTTCCCGCATGTGAAAGTGAAGCTAAAAGGGAAGCGGTTTTCCAGTGATGAAGACTTTCTGAGGGCTCGGGTCAACGAGTGTGCTTTACTCTCTAGTGAAACTTGGCAGAACTGGTTAAAAGATTCGCTTCGGAGGATGGAGAGGTGTATTGAGTGTAAAGGAAATTACTTTGAAAAATTAAATAAACAAAGCTGTATTGCAAAACTTTCCTAGTACCCTTTGTATTAAATGCACATTTACTCAGTCATCCTGCTCTTCTTTTGCGAAGCTTCCCATATTTCTTCTGCCAAATTTGAATTAGTAACGTGTATTAGGTGCAGTGATAGTAATAGTGCCATACAATCAATGCAATATATTCATTCATCTACCGATTTTGGTAATCTTTTAGTAATAATCCACTGAACATGATTATTAAACTTAAAATTTAAAGTAAAAGAAGCTGTACTTTTGAGTCAAATGGAAAAGTGTATTGAGTAAGAGCAACGCTCTATTTAAACATATTTTTGTCTTGAATAAAAGCAGTTTAGTGTCTAAAATTAAACTATAACTTATTATAATAATTGAGTATATAAAATAGTGAAAGAAGATGTGTGTTCATTTTTCAGACAGAAGTGAAAGCACTTATATCGCTCTAACCACCATTCAACAGTACACCTGCTGACCAAATATATAAGTATTAATAATAAGGTTGAAAATGAACCACAAGTGGCAGGTCGAAGACATATTTAGTTAGTAGTATTTGAGAAGAATGCGGGGGACTTGATCTTCACTTGCACTACATGAATTACGTAGACGCGCCATAACAGCAACGAGTTTATGCTCACTTACCGAAGAGAGTTCAAAAGATGGTACAGCTCTGGATCTACCACATAAAATCAGTCACACAAAACTCTCTTCCATAGATTAAAATACTAATTATCACTTCCTTAATCCCACCAAACTGACAGCATGATCCCTTTTGGATGCAATTCAGCTTTCAATGTAGTTTGAGCTGGTTTATCGTGTTTGCTCCATGCTCGATTTCGAACTATGTTACTGTACAGGACCCATTTTTCATCACCACTGATGATTCCTTTTAAGAAAGGGTCGGTTTCATTTCGTCTAAGGTGCATATCGCAAAAGTTTATTCTTTGTGTTAAATGAATTTTTTTCAATTCGTGAGGTACCCAAATATCAAGCTTCTTAACTAGCCCAAGACATTTTAAATGTTTTTCAGTTGTCGTGTGTGATACATGTAGCCTCCCGCAACCTCTCGAACAGTTATCTGACGATCTTCTTCAATTATGACTTTGATTTGGTCATCATCAATTTCAGTAGGCCGACCAGAACGTTGCTCATCTTTGAGGGAAAAATCTCCAGAACGGATTTTTTATACCAATTCTGACACGTACGCTCTGTTAAGCAATTAGCACCATAAACTTCACATATCTTTTTGTGAGCCGCAGCAGCTTTCTTTCCTTTATGGAAATAAAATAGTAAAATATGTCGAAAATGTTCGTTTCTGCACTCCATTTAAAATTAACCCACAACTAATAGCTTTAATAAAAATCACGCACTACTTGCTTCTGAAGTTAAGTCAATGTGACTAGTATCACGCGACAAACGGTAAAGTACAGCACTAACATACGTTATACAAAAAATAAAACAACACTCTCTATCAGTAAAAATCGAAAGTACTTAGTTGCCAACCCAATACTAGTATTTGGTATGATCACCTTTAGTTGATATTACATTTACGCGCCTGCAAATTTATCAAACACTTTGTCAGAAATTCTTGTGGAATGTTCCATTTCTCCATATCAAAAAGTTAATTGGCATTAATTCACGATCTTTTCTGCTTCGTATTATTGTTAAAAATCTGAATCTTTTGTAAGTGATCGCTTACTTATGCACACTACTATATGTAATATAGCCTCGTACAAGATTTCAAATCTAATTACTCTTTTATCATTTATATTTTCTCTTTTTGGTGCCCTTAAATTAGAACCATTTGTATACTTTTCCACTGTACGTGGTCCTAATTTTATGAGATGGGTAGTACCTGGATTCCATTATTTTACAGTATTCATACAGGCTATTCGTTTTAAAAATTGTAGAATCCTTTGATGATGACTTTTAATTTTTCTCTGGCATGAATAAAGATGTTTATTGCCGAACAGAGTACTCGAATTTTATACATTTTCCGGATTTCGTTTTTCCTATATAGCACGTTGCAATTTAAATAAATCCGACTAATTTACCGCGTTTAGGATCCAACTTAGTGACGGCTGAATTTCAAAAGAATAAATTCGTTTTCCAAATAAATATTGGTCCTGGGAGAGAAACAGTTGAGTCGTACGTAACATCTATATCAGTTTAATCCGTCTAATGGATGGGAGAGTGCTTCCGCATCGTATTTATAGCTCAAAGTAATTACACAATAAAAGGAACATTAATAACTCGCAGTAAGTATTCTTAAACACACTACATTTCGCCGTCGCGTAAAGTAATTAAAGAAACCATCTCCATCTGGGCCGATGCACACATATTTCAAGGTTATAGCGTTTGTAAGTTTTAAACTACAAACATAGCTTTATTCGGTGTTCGCTGGTAATTTATAGTATACTTTCGGTCTATTGGGGAGTTAAAACTTGTATAATTGGCTGCACTGGTTTGAAAACAGATTGCTGCTAGTATTGAGAAATGTACCGCAAAACCCTTTGTTTTACGTTAAAGGGGTTATTTTACTTCTGGGAGTAAAGATAATAACCCAAACTTTACGGTAATCTGTTGATATTAACGACTATTGGTAAACTTTATTTTAGTAAACCGTAGAGTATTAGATTACATTACAATTTAGAAACGTAATATCCAATATGCCAATGGGATAATTTAGATGTCTGATATTTAGTGCTCTTGGTGAAATATAATGAGATCACATTAATCTCTGAAATATGTGGTACCTTCAGAAAAACTGAAAAATATGTAATGAATAAATGATTTTAATATATTTTCTCGGGATATAATATTATATAACTAAATGTTTAAGCAAATCTATGCCAGAAAATGAGTACATTAAATCTTTCACGATAACAACATACTCACGAAGGCACAATGACTTTAGTCGTGTTCAAAATAAGAAGTGTTTGAACAATATACTAAATAATATTTGCTAGTATATTTAGATATACTTCAGTTACCCTTTAAAAATGTAAAAGGGGAGAATGTTTCTTAGAAAATAATCGATATGCACTTCATTTTTATGGAAGGTGTAATGGGAGGAAAGAATAGAAAATAACATAATATGTTCCTTTATTCACGTATGTCGCAAAAAAGTACGTACAACGGGTGGAGAAAATAATCACTAAGGCCGTGGCTAAATATCAATACTATCTTTCAAGGCGATTCATATTACTACTGGGAAGAAGAGAACCTTCCCGCTTCTATGATCTCGCGGTAGAAGGCAGTGTTGATGTTTAGCCGTAATCAAGTTGGTGGGGATAAGACATTACTTGTGAACAGACTGTATATTCCACATTCATACTCAGAATTTGTCGACCTGAATGAAGCTTGATTTTGTGAAAATGTGTTTGCTCTGTAGCGGGAATCAAATAATATTCACAATCACTTCAACTTATTATATAATATTAGTATCACTTATTTCTATTAATAACCCTATGCTAATACCCGTGGTAAGAATGGATGGCTTGGTATCATGTCCATCGCTGGTGGCAGTTTGTTCGACTGCACTTGCTCTTTGAATATATGTCTCCGTTACGAAGACAAAAGATACAGAGAGGCGATTGAGAATGAAAAACGAGAAAACACCTTGAATATTAGGAACGACGGTTTGCGTATTTCTTCCACCTGGAGACCTATCATAAAACAATCTTGTCCAATTTCCGCAAACAAACAATCCATTAATCTACCTCATTATAATCCCATTAAACCTGCACCGAATATTCCAAAACGCATTAAAAGTTCATTAAAATCCCGTTACGCCGAAGCCAAAATTGATGTAATCCGAAGAGTTACGAGGAGTCAGTATATAAAGCATCGGGAGGAGCAGTCACAGTTAGTTTCAGGTTGACGCTTCACCATGAAACAACTCTTGAAGAAGATGATCGAGATGTCATCGAAACGTCTAGAAGCCGATTCTTTCGAACACTTCTGGCCAACATCGTAAAGAGCGCGAGAATCTAATATTACTCATATATATGTGCATATATACATATACGCTACCGGTCATATTTATTTGCCCACCCTTAGTTTTAGCCAAAATTATTAAACTATCAAATGTGTACTGAAAACTTTTTTATTGTACCAATACAATAGTGTAAAATAAACATAAAATAGTTACGTTTTTCTTATATAAAAACTTTATCATTAATTATTATTAAATTTTGCTCTCGTCAATGTGCCTACCTTTATTTTTGATAATTGCGGCACATAACCGCGGCATCCTTTCAATTAATTTTTGCAGTGTATCTTCTGTAATCTATGCCCAGGCTTCTTGAAGTTGTTCCCACAGTACAGTGGTGAATGATAGAGCACGTTCTCGAACCTTCCCGTCCAATTCTTCCCAAAGAAGCTCTATTGGGTTCAGATCAGGACTTTGAGCTGGCCATACCATTATAGGGATTTGCCCTTGCTCTTCTAGTTGACGCAAGTAATTGCCACACAATCTAGAAGTGTCTTTCGGATCGTTGTCCTGTTGAAATACAAAGTTTTCGCCAAGAATCCTTAGTCCTGAAGGAACAGCGTTATTTTCTAAAATTTCCTTGTTGCCTTCTTTTCTTAGGATTCCCTCAATTTTGACGAGATCGCCTACAGATCTTCCACCAAAACACCCCCAAATCATTACTGAACCTCCTCCATGTTTTATGGTAGGCGCAATACATTCTGGCAGTACTCTTTCTCCTGCGCATCTTCTTACGAATATTCGCCTTTTACTACCGAAAAGTTCAAACTTCGATTCGTCTGTCCACAACACATTATTCCACTAATCAATCGTCCAATTCTTATGTTCTTTAGCCCAATTTAGTCGTTTTATCTTGTTTTGCTTTCGTAGTATTTGCTTTCGTAGTAGTGGTTTTCGCAGAGCAATTCTTCCGTATAAACCCGCTTGCCTTAACTTTCTCTGTACCGTGGACACACTAATTGGTTTAGCACGCGCTCTATTCATTTCAGCAGCAATTTCTGGTGCTGTTTTTCGTCAATCGCGTCTACTTATCCGTATTAGATGCCGGTCATCTGCAGATGTCGTCGCTTTGCGTCGTCCAGATCTTCTTTTGTTGAAAAATGTACCGCTTTCTTCAAACTTTTTAACGTTATAATCAACGGTTCTGCGATTTAATCGTAATTCTTTTGCAATTTCGCGATTACTTTTACCCGTACGATGATAAGCAATTATCATAGCACCCACTTCAACAGATAATTCCTTCGTCTTCGGCATTGCATTAAAATTCACAATAACTCTCTATTTCACTGTTTTCGCAACAAAACGATGACTGACATAAAATTTATTTTCTTTTTGAATAACACATCCTAATATTGTAATTAATTAGTACAATAACACAATATTGGTAATACCTTTCGGAAATGCAGGTAAAACTGTAGGGATTAGCCTATATAATATTTATGGTATTTTTCCAATTTATGACACCTTTACCATATATCATAAACAATTTAAAATTTTCGTAGAAATTCATATGGAATTACTTCCGCTATTAATATTGTTGAATAATTATAATACAGACTTTTCGAAAGATAATCCGTATTTCAGGACACATAAAATTAGGGTGGGCAAATAAATATGACCGGTAGTGTATATATATATATATATATATATATATATATATATATATATATATATATATAAGAGTATACGCATATTTAGTTAGTAAATATAAGAACCTTTATACACGTTTTTATTCTTTGTCTTATGTAGTTCACCTTCATAAGTAGATCGTGTCCATCTTCATCACGCGGATGTTAAAAGTGCACTTTTGAGTATCTGCGTGATTAATACAAAGAAAATCACGAAGGCATATACTTTCTAATCAGCAAGTGCCTTTTTTGCACTACCATTTAAATTTTTTCTCTGACAATCTTGGAGCCGTAAATGAGGAACAAGAGGAGCATTTCCACCAAGATATAAAGAAGATGGAGAAACGATATCAGGGTCGTTGGAATGTCAACATGATGGGAGATTACTGTTGGACCTTTCTACGAGAGACTCCAGAAGCGTCGTATAAAAAGAAAAGCTACATTCTATCTTTTACCGTGAAGAGGTTGAGGAAATACAAAACTTTAGATTAATAAGTAAAAAACTGTTCATATTCAAACTCGCACTATCATTGTAATAATAAAATGTTAAATTTTTCAATTATACTCGGATAATAAATTCGTACCTTTAAATCTTAACTATATATTTTAGTACCATCATACCCAACAAAAGATAAAGATTGCAAAAAATTGGTACGTGGTAGAAAAAAACTGATTGAAAATTTAGGTTCAGCACATCAAAATACATAAGAAACAGGTTGAACTTTGAAAAAAGTTTTTAGAAAATATTTAATGGTCGGCCTGTGTATTTAGTTTGCATTTGCGTTTGACAGAGCGACTTTACATTTCTTGATATGACACGAAAATTCAATTAACTACTTTCGGAAAATTAATTACATTAAACTAAAACAGTGCCCTTATGATCTATAACGCGCCATTTCCAATGCTTTAATAACGTTGTAATAGCAGCGAATTAGAAAACGCATATCAAGGTTAGCAGTTCATTTAAAATAATTTAGTTTAATGGTGTTAATATTTCAACAGCTACTGTCGCTGCATTAAAATGATACTAACCAGAGGTAATAATAAGCTTAACCTTGCATCAGTTTGAGCCAGTAAATTATTTGTGGGTACGAAATAGTTTAAACGACGTAAATCGTAATCTGAACTAAAAAACAAACGAATAAGCTCGAATAGGCAGATTAATTCGTCGCAATATATTCGAATATTTAAAATCCCTGCAATTATATACACGAAATCGACGAAGAATTTATGCGTTTTACTATTCGTATTTCAAGGAGACGAATCCAATGAATTCTAAAATGTGTGTCACGAGCGGAAAAAAATAAGTAATCCCTATTCGTTTCGAGGAGGCAGCAATGAATTTCTACAAAACAAATTCTTTTATTTATCCGGCCATTGCTTGAAACGCCGCATTAATTATAGATCTCATTAATGCATCATAAATATTTATAACTAAACAGTTGTGCTGTTTGTCTTGAGTTCCTCTTTTTATACGAATGTCTCACTGTTTAAGACAAATGCCATTAATTAATTATCAGTGCCCATGTCCAGTTTTGAAGACACTGTTAATTTAATATACGAAATAATGCCTTAGTTGCTGCACTAAATCAACACAGAAATAAGGAGGAGTGATAAAGGGAACAACGAATAATTGGTACATGTAATAGATGCCGAACGTAATTACACGATTAGGAGACTGCTTGTTAATAAAACCGAGATATTTTAATTACGCTTGTAATAATTAGTTGGAGTAAATAAATTGGACATTATTATTAGGATATAAATAACTCTCTGTGGAACTAATAAAAACATAGATATTTATGGATGTTTAATGTCAACGACATTTTTATAGATACAACGGCTATGTAAATAATTTCCATCAACGTAAATGGTCGTTAAAAACGAGACTCCTACGAAAAAGTAACTAACATCAGACTCAGCATGTATTAATAGATAAAATACTGGGAGTAAAATCGCTTACAAATAAGACGAAAGTCAGTTTCAATTGTTTTTTGTTCACTCTTCACTGCAAATGTGGTTTAGTGTAATTTCATTTACTGCACTTTATTCGTTTATTATATACAGTCTGTCGCAGAGAAAACCGAACTTTTTTAAAATAGTAATCCTTAGTGGCACCATCTATTAAAAAGTATGCGTCGGTAAGGTAGATCTTTCACCAATGTTATGTTAAAATATCACGACATTTGCGTCATTAGAAGTAGAGAAATTGCGCATAAAGTAACAGTGTGTATTTGGCATTGGTTAAAAAATTAATTTTGAACAAAGAACAAATATCAAGTTCTGCTTTAAACTCGGTAAATCGTTTACTGAAACGTTTAATTTCATGAAACAAGTGTACGGTGATGCGCGTTTATCACGTACAATTATGTATGAGTGGTATAAACGATTTAAAGACGGTCGTACTGACATAAATGACAATGAACATCCTGGTGCAAAAATATCTGTGGTTACGGAAAGTAACATCGAACGTGTGTGTGAATTTATCAGAAATGAGTCGAAATCTTCATTGCGGTAGGTGGGAATGAAATTAAATATTTCCAGAGCGTCAATGGTATTTTGACACAGCATTTGGGACTGAGAAAGATTTGGGAAAGGTTTTAACCACACAAGCTAACTGAATTCAACATTGTACAGACTTGATTAAAGACTCAAAAAAGCCGAAAACTTCAGGTATTTAATTGTAACTACCGATGAGACGTGCTGCTTTCAATATAATCCGGAAATCAATGGTCAAGGCTCTGAATGGAAGCATCCAAGTAAAGAAAGACTGAAAAAAAAACCGTTTGTAGAAGTTGAAAGTGAATAAAATGTTGATTTATTTTTATGATTTGAAATGCATAGTGCATAAAGAGATATTATCATAGTGTTATGAAGTGTATTTTGGCGCGTATTCGTCGTGCGCTCTCAGTTTGTCACATGATAATGCACCATCTCATTGCTCGACGCTTGACATTGATTTTCTAACTACAAATGGCATTTTAACCATCAACCGTTCACCGTATTCACCAGATTTGATCCCTTGTGACTTCTATCTATTCTCCAAACTATATTTGGCGATGAAAGGACAGTGTTATGCTGACGTCGAAGTCATTAAAAAGGTGTCGACAGCGATCTTGAAGGGCATCTCAAAAGATGAACTTCAAAATTCTTTCGACATGTTAATTGACCGTGCAAAACGTTGTATTGAAACCGAAGGCGACCATTTTGAATAAAATAAATGAAGTTTACCAAAATAGGAAGCCTTTGTTTTTAGTTTTAAAAAGTTTGGTTTTCTTTGCAGCCGACTGTGTAGATATATATTATTGTTTTTGATTATTTAATTAAGAAGTAATTCTTTGTTTTTAAAGAAGTGAATCATGAAGAAATATATGTTTATTTATTCAAAAATAAATACTACATTCCAAAGCATATCAATCATTGAGTGATTATTGTCTCAAGACGAGTTAACTTTTAGGAGAGAACTCATAAATACTCTTAGATAATATTTAAAATTAAGTATGCAGAATAAGAGCTGGTTAAAATAAAGTAAATATAAAATTTTAATATTTGAATTGATTAAATTTATTTAATTTTAATGATTTAAAAATTCATTGTCTTAGTCAAGTTATATTCTTTTGTATTTATTTTCATTAGATATTACATTAAAATCTATTTCATACAAGTCAACGCAAGGCAATTTGTTTATTTGTAAAAATTAAATAATAAATTTATAATATTTTTGGCGCATTCATATATATATATATATATATATATATATATATATATATATATATTTAAATGTTTTGGACACTGAAAAACATATTATTTTTCGAATCTCTTGAACAAACATTAATATTACTGGAATTTATGTAGGCACTTAGGTATATGGCTAGCATGTAGATATTTTTTTATATATTAACGAACGAAAATGAATCGAGGGATTTGAATGTTAATTGACCAGTTGACATTGAACGGATAATTAATGATTGTTCTGCACTAAAACAGATTTAAAGAATATTAATTAAATGTCGACGGAAGCGTATTTGTTTTTCTGAAATTCGTTATTACTAATGACCTCCCTGAAGGTTAATTTATATATTCTGAAAGTGTTTACGTAGTTGCTCCTGCTATCTATATAAAATGAGGCTTTTTTTCTCGCCAATATATAACGGTAAATAATGCTTCCGTAAACGCCCATATTAATTTCGATATCTGCCTAACATTATACTTATAATACAGTTGTCTTTCCAATAAAGACTCCTACATCTTAACATTCTGTAATATTACAAGGTCACTCAAGATAATAGGCGGAATTTTTGAGAAATAATAATTTTTTTTAAGCACATGTTTGAGCTATATGTTGTAATTGCACTGGATGAAGAATTCTAAAAGTGTAGATCGTTTAGAAATGATTATTGGGTTAAGAGATGTTGTAGGACATCTCCTCGAATATAAATTCGCTTTACTATTTATGTATTAGGAAACTATAAGATTAGATCATAATAGGAACTACAAAATATTGGAATCTATTAAAATGGGCGAAAGAAAATGAGAGCGATGTAGATAATTGGTGGAAACCACTTTAGAATAAGACGTTATCGATTTAAGCTTGTAGTCGAGGATGACCACGATAATAAATCAAGACAGTTGTTAATTTAGTAAGAATGTAGTCTACCGTGACACATTAATTTATATTAAATTCCCTGAAAAGTGTAATTAGACGCCCTTCGAAACTATTCTTTGTGATAGACACAAGATGTCATCTCAATGTAAGAATTAACTTACAATATCCAAATGCACATAAAACGAAACAATATTTAAGTAGATGACGACTGTAGTGAATTATACATTGAATTTATTATTAAGTTGTACTACTTGGAACAATTTACAATCATATATTAAAAAAAGGACCGAATTTTCATTTTTTGGTTTTAGTAAAGGGTTTTCCAACAGGGACTTGATAAATTTTAATTCAATTTGTGAACGCACCCTTTCACTAATCATCGAACTGTCACTGTCAATTTATTCAGTAAACTTAACATTTTCATCATGGTAAAGTACACGAACGAACAACGTCTGCAAATTATAAAAATTTACTACAGAAATTCGGAGTCGGTGACCGCTACTTTAAGAGCGTTTACTCCGATTTTCGGTCCCAATTCTCGCCCTAGTAGACAGGCAGTTACAAGTTTAGTGCAAAAATTTGAGTCTACATATTCGTTGTGTGATGCTGCCGTGCCAGTGAGACAACGGGTTGGTCGAAGTGTCGAAAATTATCGCTGCCGTTGAAACGTCCGTATCAAATGATCGAAATCAGTCAATTCCACGGCGTTTTCAAGAGTTGGGCATCGCCCAGACCACTTTATGGCGAATTTTGCGTAAGGATCTTGGTTTATATCCATACAAGATCAAGCTGACTCAAGAATTGAAGCCGATGGGCTATTTGAAGCGACGTACGTTCTCCGATTGGGCTCTGGAAAAGATGCGCCAAGATGATCAATTTCATCGCAAAATCATTTTCAGTGACGAAGCTCAGTTTTGGCTCAATGGGTTCGTCAATAAGCAAAATATGCGTCATTGGTCGCGTGAAAATCCACATGTGCTTTATGAAACACCACTTCATCCACAAAAAATAACTGTTTGGTGCGGTTTGCATGCCGACGGCGTCATAGGGTCGACAATAATGGTCGTCACGTTACTGTGAATGGTAATCGTTATCGCGCCATGATTACCGATTATTTTTGGCCGGACATGACAACATGTGGTTTCAGCAGCACGGTGCCACAAGCCACACAGCACACGTTACAATCGATTTATTGAAGTTTGATGAGCGTGTTATCTCAAGAAATGGACCAGTCCATTGGCCGCCTCGTTCGTGCGATTTAACGCCTCTAGACTTTTTTCTTTGGGGCTACGTCAAGTCATTGGTCTATGCCAACAAGCCGACAACGTTGGAAGAGCTCAGGGCCAACATTAAACGCGAAATGGTAGCCGTTTCGGTCGAATTGTGTGGCCGAGTCATCGAAAATTGGGTCCAACGAATAGACCGCTGCAAACGTGCCCGCGGTGGCCATATGAACGAGGTCGAGTTCCATTCATAAATGTTTTGATTGTACTTCAACCCGATAATAAAGTTTTTGAAATATCTCAAATGGTCTGCATTTTATTTTGAAAAAAAGTTGTCAAGTCCTTATTGGAAAACCCTTTATATTTGTGAGCAAGTATTTGAACAAGTCTAAATATTTTAACATTTTAAGACATGTAGCGGTATGATCTTATTAGGAGAATGTTGGAAAAATATAAAAATATTCGATTTTTCAGAAGTTACATTGCAAAAATGTATACAAAAAAAACGGAGGTTAATAATGGGTATGATTGCTATGAATGTCTAAAAATGTTCGCAAATTAATTACATGGATAACATCCATCCTGCCTAACAGCAATTTCTAATGTCTGAAGGTGGAATATTTTGCACAGTAACACGTTTTCGTATAACATTCCAATTGTGTTCTATTGTATTGCATCCTAGTTAATTGACTGGCCACTCTATTCTCTCTATACCTACTTCATCAATTCAGTAGTTCACGATGGTAGCTAAGGATAATCGTTATCGGCTGATAAAAAGAATACACTTCCCACTGCTGCTGCATACGGAAGAACAATGGATATTAGAATTTTATCCAGATACTTTTGAAAAGTTGAGCGAGATTTTACACGTATGAAGTAAGTACTCGTTCTTGCGAAATAGGGCGAAATTACTTAAAGAATGAACAGAAGATCATACATTGACAGGAGTTTCTGTGCATCCATCAACTGATCGGTACCATCTAATAAAACAGGTACTTACGAAGTTGTGTTGCAAGAAGGAAGCCATTATTGCTAAGAGATAGCAACGAGAAACGTTTGGAATATGCACGAATTCATTGCCATTGGACATTGAATGGGTAGCGACGCGTACTTTGAATAGATGAGTCCATATTTGAAATATCCAACAGGAAACAATATGTTCGCAGAAAGGATAGAGAAGCGTATAACTCAATCATATATACAGTCAACAAGAACATGGCGGCGTATATCTGCTCAAAGAGTTGATGCATTAATTAAGGTAACTGGAAAATTAACGTCTGCGAAATATCTATAGATTCCGCATCTATCGTACATGCTATACCATCAGAAATACAATTAATTAAAAATAATTACATTTTCTAGTACGATAAATATCAGAAGCATATTAGAAAAAACTGAGGGGCAAGGAGTTGTACAAACTTTAGTCTGGCTACCACAAGATCTAGATTTAAATATTATTCAATATGTGTTGGATTATTTAGATCGTGTGAAGCAGAAAAGATCACCAACTGTTGCCAATCAACTTTTTGACATCCTTTTGAAAGAATGGAATAATATTCAAAATAAATTTCTGAAAGAATTGCTCCATATGTAATGTTTGCTAAAGATGGTCATACTAGATATTAGTATTATTATATTTATTACTAATATTTTTCAGTTATATGCAATTATTTTCGTTGTATAATTAATACTAAAAAAAATTTACTGTGTAAAAGAAAATTTTACTTAGTTACTTTTTTGAAAATGATTCAAATCGCTCACTTATGTGTACTACTGTATGTACATTTTGTCAGTATTTCGTTGATTCCGTGTGCCGCTTACAACCCTGTTCTTCGTAACTATTGTTCTATCACAAATCATTTCCGGAGAAAAAGTGATGCTCTTAGAAATTTCTCTCCTGACAACTTTCTTTTTCAACGCAAGGAGGCTGGTAATCTATCTCGTTAAAAATTTTGTCTCATATGTTAAGCAAAGTAATATTTTGTACTGTTAAAAGGTTCCTACACACCAATTTCTTCAATATTACCCATTCTGATTTCTGAGTAGACTCTATATATAAAAGTGGACTAAAAATTTTACGGTAAATATTGAAGGTAATATTCTTTTACACAATTCTCTCTTTATCGAAAGACGAATAATACATTTTCAAGCCCATTCATTTAGAAACCATGCACTTGTACTAATAATATCCAACGATATAATCAGGAAATTCCTCAGTATAACTTTAATCAGTTAACAGATAATAATTATTGTAATGAGCTTTTCCAATAGCGGATTCCAATGCTTTTAGAATATAAATAGCAACGGACTTAATATGCAACCAATATCTATAATACCATCTGCTCTCGATGTAAAAAGAATTTGTTCATTGTTACGCCCAAACTTGTACACACAGACGGTTGTGAAATACTACAAATAACGTGAAATGGATTCAATTCTACGTACGTAGGTATGTGAATACTTCTGGCGATGTTTAATCAATTCCGGAACATGCTAATAAATTTATGCGTTGTACTTGAATTGTGCAGACTGAATACGATCGGGCATTGGCATTATTCATTGCGCAATGTATTGATTTTTTCTTCTATTAAACGTGTTTACGCTCGTACTTAACATATGACGCAATGATTCTTTTACATGTTTATACGTATAGGTGAACGTTTGGAACAAACGTTCAAACGAACAAATGTAACAAAATTCGATAACGTCGTGTTACTTCCAAAACATGTTTTTACGTTGTCATTTAAAAACACTTTATTATCTATTTTGTACAGTACGTATGCATGTACGTTGCTAGATAAATTATACGTACATAGTATTAGGTATTTACCATAAGAAAGAAAATTACAAAAAAAAAACAGTATTTAGTTTTATCGTAGTGCTTATGATAATGTTAAAAACAGGTAATAATTACGTTTACTACAACGATCTCGTCTCTGTGTTTTCTTTTATATACTTTCGTGAAATAATGTAAATTAAAAGGAAGCTGAAAAGTTGATTCAAAAAGTAAAATAAAGACAGATATAGGAAGGAGCAGCAATTGAAAATACAAGTGTAAAATTATAAAAAAATGAAAATGGAAGGTATTCAAGATTTTTTGACTTACAATTAGCATAGATAAATACATACACTTCGCGCAACATGAATAGGACCACCCGACTTGTTGCAAGCTTTCGGTGGTTTGAAGAACAATTCATTTACTAAAAATACAATGCAAGTTTGTAATGGTATGATATGGCAAATAATACGCATTATTGCGCAATAGTGCCTAACGTTATGCATTGGGTGACGTAAGTACCACATACATATAAAATGCACCGCGCCGGTTGGATACGACCAGTATTTAATAGTAAGCTACCGGATGAGTGTCGAGTTACAACGTGTATCCGGAGAAACAAACATCTGTAATTAAGGGTATTGTGCAACGATGGGACGACAGAAGTGCTTAAGTATGGAAGAAATTGGAAAAATTAAAGCGTTCCATCAAGAAGGGTATTCCTCAAGGGCTACTGCAAAAAAAATAAGTCGATCACACCAGGTTGTGAACAATTTTATTAGGGATCTCGAGAATTATGGAAAACGTTTTAAAGGGCGAACAACATCCGTTACAACCAAGAGAGAACGTCGAGCCATATTACGCGTAGCATCGAATTCGGCATTAACGGCAAGACAAATCGCGAATAACGTTGGAACGAATGCATCGGTAAGAACTGTACAGAAGTTACTGAAGACCTGTCCGCATTTAAAACGTTTGAAAATTAAACGACGGCCTCCTTTAAGGGAATTTCAGCGCACTACACGTCTTCAGTTTGCTCAAGCAAAAATGGGGTGGACAAGAGAATGGCAAACTGTTATTTTCAGTGACGAGAAGAAGTTTAATTTAGATGGCCCGGATGGGTTTTCTTATTATTTCCACGATTTACGTAAAGATGAAGTGATTCAGTCACGAAGGCGAGCCGATGTTGGTTCAGTCATGGTATGGGGAGCTGTTTCCTATAACGGACCTGTTGATTTAGTAATAGTGAAGGGCAGACAGAATTCGGAAAAGTATGTCCAGTTGCTGCAACAGGTGAAAGACAAATTTTCCAACGTTATGGCAGGTGGGCCATTTATTTTCCAACAGGATAATGCCAGTATTCACACCGCGCGCATTGTTCGACGCTAGTTTCAAGAACAAGGCATGGAGGTTCTCGATTGGCCATCGCTCTCCCCCGACCTGAACATCATAGAAAATGTTTAGGGATGGTTGTCGCGTAAATTGTACTCCAATGCTACCCAATTCAGTTGCGCTGACGAACTAGAGCAGGCGCTGAAACGAAGTTGGGCGGAACTTCCCGTTGACTACTTGAGAATCCTGTATAATTCCATTCCATCCCGACTATTTGAGGTTATAAGAAATAATGGCAAAAGTACTCATTATTGAACAATAAAGTATTTTGTTATTGCAAACGAATCTTTTATTTTGTAGATTGGTCGTATTCAAGTGGCGTTTAATTACTCTACTTATTGTCATTAGTAACGTACATTTGCACTGACTTTTACAAAAATTATATTTGGTACCTACATACATCTTTTTATCAACCCTCTTATTTTCGAAAATAACAATTCCAGCGCGCTACGATGTTTATACCAACTACAAATGTCATATATGCAATTGGTCCTATTCATATTGCGCGGAGTGTATATGCATAAATATGCATATACATACATATACATTTACAGTCAAATATAAAATTCCTTAAATGGCACATCTTCGTTTAAATAAAATATATCCTTAAAGATGTTGCAGCTTCTATAAGTTGTTATGTTTCATGTAATGGTTTTGATTTTAGGGTTGCATTCTTTCAGCGGGCGTTCTGTAGGCAGCAAATATTGGCCTGTTACTCTTCTGAATTTTTGTCAATCGTCTTCTGTTATCGAACGTTTTATCCTATCTTGACATTCTAAAAATATTTTCTTCAATTCTATCTACTTCTAGATTGAGAGCAAGTTCTTTAAGACTTTCATTGTTATTGTCGGAATTACTCCCGTGGTAGAAATTATAAATGATAAAATTTTAATTTGTTTCCGATGCCATAGTTGTTGCAGTAGTACTAGAGGGATTATATTATTACATATATATTTTATATATATATATATATTGGGTCTGGGAAAAAGTTCGTGGCGTTTTTTCAGTAAAATTCAACTGGTCCCCGCATGGTGCGTGGACGAATTCATTTAAACCGAATATGCTCCATTATTATCGACAATGTTTCGCCATTTTTTTGGTAGATCCATGATCCCATCGGTGAAAAACTTCTGTGGTTTCTGGTCGAAAAACTGAATCAAGTAGTTTTCACAGGCTTCTTTTGAAACCAACTTAATTCCATTGAGAGAGTTCTGCAGAGATCGAAACAGATGATAGTCAGAGGGTGCTATATCCGGACTGTAAGGTGGGTGCATCAAAACTTCCCAACCAAACTCTCTCAATTTTTGACGGGTCATCAAAGAAGTGTGTGGTCGGGCGTTGTCATGATGGAAGACAACACCTTTCCTATTAATCAGTTCGGGCCGTTTTCTTTCAATCGCCTGGCGTAATCTCTCTAGTTGTGCACAGTAGAGTTGAGAATCAATCGTCTGACCAGTTGGAAGTAGCTCGTAGTGGACGATTCCCCTCCAGTCCCACCATACACACAGCATCACTTTTTTTGGCGTCAATGTTGGCTTAGCGAACGCTTGTGACGGCTCACCATCCTTTATCCACGATCTTTTACGCTTCCGATTATCGTACGTAATCCATTTTTCATCTCCGGTTATTAAACGTTTCAGAAACGGCTCGATTTCATTCCGTTTCAGCAGCGCATCGCAGATGTTAATTCGGTCCATCATGTTTTTCACGCTCAACTCATGAGGAACCCATACGTCAAGCTTTTTTTGTAACCAGCTTTGTGTAAATGGTTCAAAACAGTTTTGTGGTCAATGCCTAGCTCCATGCTAATATCGACACTGCTGATATGCTTATCTTGTTGGACTTTTTCAAGAATTTCATCAGATTTTTCAGTGATTGGACGACCGGAGCGTGACTCATCTTTCACATTGAAATTTCCAGAACGAAAGCGAGCGAACCATTTCCGCGCAACAGATTTCGATAAAGTACCTTCACCGTACACAGCACAAATTTTATCACAAGCCTGCGCAGCGTTCTTCCCCTTATCATAATAATATTGCAGAATATAGCGAAATTTCTCATTATTCTTCTCCATTTTCAAGTACGAATAACTTTCCAACCACTGCACCGATTACAATGTTTCTACGCTCAAACTAACGTTCGGAAGGTCATCTAAAAAACGAGCCGTCGGTGGTGTCGCTGTGACTTGTTGTTCTTTAGTTATCGGCAACCAATGCCATCTATCGGGAAAAACGCCACGAACTTTTTCCCAGACCCAATATATATACATATATATACACACATATGAAGTTTTTTTTTAAATAATTATAATAATAATAACAATTTATTTATTACCCAAAAGCCTAAGCCATTTACAGGATAATCTTAATGCAAATACAAAAAAAAATAAATCAAAAAAGGAAAAAAAAACACATAATAGATTATATATTAAAAAAATAATGAATTAAAAGGTAAGCTTAATTATAAAGTAGAATAATTTACATCCACTCATAATAAACAAATCAAGAGAAAGGAACAAAATATATTTTCTGAACTTACAAATTAAAGCTTAGCCAATATCCATACAATACTTAGGTATTCGCTCTACAACAATCAACAAAATTTGGGATCACAATTGATGAAAAGTACTAGTAAAATAGGGATAAAAAAATTTCAGTTTATGAGAATTGGATTGATAAGTTTGAATCATAAATACGGCCGTTCACACAAATGTTCATCGTACGTACAATTTGTTAGACAGATTAGTGCCGTATTTGCGAAAATACATTGTTTAAACAAACTTCTCTGAAATACTCTCGACTGCAACTATACATATTGCATATTTAAAATAAGACAACAGAACAATTTAGTCTATTAGGAATACATATATTATAGAAACTGATACCTACTTGAGGTGTACTATGCTTATTCTTCTATTTGTTTGTACCATTACGTTCGAATGAAGAAGTCTAAGACTTTAGTAGGGAATATACTGAAATATCACACTCGGAACCGCAAATTTCTCCTGCATGAACTGGCAATAATGAGAGATGAGTAAAGTCCATGTGTACCCATCAAACATGCAGTGAAGTGCCACTTAAAAATTATTACGAAAGTAAAAGGTTTCGCACTCAGCCACTTTCTGCAGAGGATCATGGTGAATATCGCAATGAGCAGCAACCAAGTTTACAGTACAGCACAATGTGTATAATGCTAAATCGCCAACCATATTAGTCCTCGCAATTGCTATGTAAAAGGTGCGACTTGACCGAGTAGAAGTACTGGGTACCAGACAGAAGTCGAGAGAGAAGTTGTGGAGAATCAATCTTATTGTGCATCAAATTGTACAAAAATTTTGCCGAAGCCAACCCACGCCCGCACTCGAGGGAAAGTGTTTCATCTCTAGCAAGTAATGTATCGATACCTCTGGGACCGTGTATCTCATCCACGAAGTAACACAGAAACTTCAGGAACTTTCGCTGTACTTTTTCAGCACTAGATTTATGCACTTCGTACTAGAGGCATCACACCAAAGAGAGGCATCCAGACTTGAACGGATGTATGTATGATATAAAATCATGATAGCCTGAGGGTTCGCGAAAGCACGAAAAGATCGTGAAATAAATCCCGTAGCTTTTAATGCAGAGCTATGTAATTGATCAACTTGTTTAGGAAAACTGAAACTGCTATCGAAGTAAACGCCAAGGCCTTTAATTTCATGACTTCGAGTAAGCACTGTGTTCTTCAGAATATAGTTGTAAACTATAGGTGCACTTTCATTCGAGTAAGTCACAATTCTACATTTCGGGACATTCATAGATATAGTATTGTTTAAACAGCATTAGGATATCTTATCTACTTCTTGCCGGCGAAGACAGTTAACTGTCGTGGATATAGCGCAATATATTTTCAAATCATCAGCAAAAGCGAACCTTTCGCACTCCAAAACATTGAACAAATCAATAAAAAAATTATTCTGTATACTTTTGCTGATGGTTATAGGTGTCACATACAGAAACCATGAACTAGATATGTTTTTAGTACTTATATGAGAGTAATATCTGATATATTGTTTGTTATTGTGTGAGAATTTCTTCTTTAATATATTCAACTTCCGAATTTTTTAAAACTATGTATGGTTCGTATTTATGTCATGAGTCGATTGCAATTAATAATTTATATTTTTTACAATATTTCTATATATTATTTTTTAGACATTGCCATGTAGTGTTATGTAATCTGTCTGTCCAAACTTCGTACATGCGCCTGTAATAAATTTATATTTATTTGCTTCTGATGTTTTGTGGCATTTTCTCCATATGTCTTCAATACCGTCCTGTTTTATAATATATTTACTATAGTGTCTGGTTTTCACGACTTAACTTTGTATTGCAAACACGAAATTATACTTCCGATTTATATACTTACTATTATTAATAACACTTTCCGAAGTCCAACATATTATGTGCGCAACTAAGTTCTCGCTGTTTTTCAAGAGATGGCTCCAGTAGTAAGTGCTGGTCGATTGTGACATAACCAAACGTCATGAACCAAGTTTAGACATATGGTAAACAAACCACTTTGACATATTGGCGATTTTGTTTTAGCGTTATATACTTTTGGTTGTGTGAAAATGTCTGATTTTGTGCCAAATAATCGTTATTTGCGGGAAGTGTTGATTTTCTTCTTTCATTCGAAGAAAACGGCGGCTGAAGCGCATCGAGAACTCCAAAAAGTTTACCGAGATGCTACTCTAAGTGAAACAACGTGCCGTGATTGGTTCCGTCGCTTCAAAGACGGTGATTTCGATGTTGACGACCGTTCGCGTGAAGGAAGACCAAAAACCGAAGACGCTGAATTGGAGGCATGGCTCGATGAGGATCCGTGCCAAACGCAAAAAGAGCTTGCTTCAGCATTAGGAGTTAGCCGCCAAGCCATTTCGCAGCGATTGCATGCGTTGGGAATGATTCAAAAACAAGGAACTTGGGTTCCTTATGATTTTAAGCAAAGAGACGTTGAGCGTCGTTTCTTCGCCTGTGAACAACTGCTCCAGCGACAAAAGAGGAAGGGTTTTCTTCATCGCATCGTTACGGGTGATGAAAAATGGATTCATTACAGCAACTCAAAGAGAACAAAGTCATGGAGATTGTCCGGTCATGCTTCTACGTCGTCGGTTCGGCCGAATATTCTCGCTGCGAAGATTTTGCTGTGTATTTGGTGGGACCAGGGCGGTGTTATTTATTATGAGCTGTTGAAACCGAACGAAACTATCACTGGGGAACGGTATCGAACTCAGTTGATGCGATTGAACCGAGCACTGCACGAAAAGCGGCCACAATACGAGCAGAGGCACGAAAATGTGATTCTACAGCATGACAACGTTCAGCCTCACGTTGCTAAACCCGTTAAAATCTACTTAGAAACGCTCAAATGGGAGATCTTACACCACCCGCCATATTCCCCAGATATTGCGTCGTCCGATTTTACTTGTTCTGTTCGATGGCACATGGTCTGGCTAATCAGCAGTTCCTCTCACATGAAGACATCTCAAAATGGCTTGATTCGCGGATAGCCTCAAAAGACGAATATTTCTACCGCAATATTTTGAATGATTCATTTGTAAACATTTTTTCACAATAAAGTTGCATTTTCATCAAAAAAAAAAACAGCGAGAGCTTAGTTGCGCACCTAATACATACTCGTACATACATATATATATATACTTAAAAACTTGAAAAATTTATCTACCAAAAGCATTTATAGTACGTATTCTAAAATAGTAAAAATATTAAGGAACAAATTATATGCCTATTAATGAATTTGATAATTAATGAATTGAAAAGGCCCACTATTGCATTCAAATTATCAACTATCACATCCCCTTTTCAAAATAAGTTAATATCGGCAATGATAATAACCAATTTTTAATACTCTTGATCATCATCTCGAGCTCATACTGTCCACTGCTGCACAAAAGATGAAAGATATAAGGACGATGCTATGTGAAGAAAATTTAAGGTTGGGACATGACCTTTCCCTGATAACAGAGTTTGAGGAAAGATCAAGGCTCGCGTGGGCAGGATCGCATCCCTGAAGTAGACCTATCTTTGTCAGGAGCACGAAGAGTTTCTACTCGCTATGCATTTTGGCTATGTTGATCAGTCAGTTTAAATTAGTAAACTTAGGTAATATAAATTTCAGATAAAGTCCACTTGCTTGATATTCGACGCTTTATACGTGTTTCTTAGTTTATCATTCACATTTAGTTAAGTTAGTAAAAGTTATAATTTCTGGTTTTCAGGCTTCACCAGTACCTTTATGTAATGGACTCGTCTTTATGCATTCTGGACAAGTAATGCATATTTGTTTTTGTTTGATTTGTATGATACATTAGTAAAGTTTTAGAAAAGCTAAATATGGAGCGTCCAGCTGGCCTTTGTTTTATGTCTGCTCTAAAGATTTGTTTGACTTCTTTCTTATTCTTCTATATAGTACCTACTAATGTCGCAACCTTATCTAAAATATCTTATGAAGGAGAAATTGAGATAAAAAAATTATAACAAAGCTTGTTCCTGAATTTGATAGGTGGTTCATTAACCTTTTTACAATTGCTATAGGTCTTGTAGTCAACAAAAACCTCTGATTTCAACAGTAAAATGTCTTGCATCAGCTCAAATCTTTAGGGTATAGTTGCTATGTTTCTTTGACATATACACCATAAAATTATACAATGATGTATTCGTTAAACAATAATTAGTTTCACAATAATTTGTGTTTCGGTTTATTGATTTGTTTTTTATTATTTCGATTTGGATTAGATACATAATAAAAATCTATATCTATTGATACCTATAATTAATCGAAGTATTTCTATTTTAAGCATCCTTAGTTCCATAAAGTTGTAATATGTTTTGATGGTTTGAATGAGAGATGAGTAAGGCATGAGGTTCATAATTTCTGTAATGTTAGTTTCATTTGCATTACATAAGGCGATTGCACAAGTTTTATCTTGGCGCTGGTATTTTCGACAATTTTCATTATCACGAAGTCTGGAACAAATAATAACAACTAAATTTTAATTTTACTAGTAAAGTTTTTGTTTTATTGGCGGGACTTATTAACTTAGATATTATGTTGTTTTTAATGCGGTTGATTACTTTTCATTCCGGTTCTTTGCCTATACAGTAACTTCGCTCCACCCCTGCCTTGGAAAGTGAGACTAGTGATGTCTGCATCGGAATCACAACTATCTTTATATTCAGAATAATTATTATCGAATCGAATAGCATATAAAACAAATATCGAAAGAAAACTTAAATTTGTAAAATTAGTATGGATGAAAATACTATTCGTAAAGTCGATGAATGGGAGAAAAGAGGAAGGCGATGGGAATAATTGAATTATTAAAATAGGATAAAGAAAAGGGGTAGTTTGTATGAGATTTAAAACTAACTAAAACCGATTGAAACGGAAAACATATTAAAAGATAGAATTTAAAAATTGCTGACCATTTTTCCCCAATTATGGGATTGGAGAAAAATGAAGACGGAATTTCATAAATTCTGACATCGAATCAGGTGTCGATTTCAAAATCATAATACCGATTACATTAAACAACACAGAAAATATTAAAAATATAATTTATAATATACTCTGTCAAACGATAAAATACCTACTCATACACTTTAATTGTAAGCATGAACCGAACGATTTTAAACAGAGAATCAAGACACCATAATGAATCATAATCATTTATCTTCCGACAAAAGCTTAAGTTATCCGCTGGCACTTAAAATTATTGTTTGAGCTAGGCCTCTACAAGTTTTCTCTTCTTTATATGTTTGTTTATTAATTCTGATTATTCTTGTTTTTATTGGCATGTTTTTCATTTAACGAAACGACTTATTAACATTTTTACGTTAATCTAGTTTGATTAACTTCTGCTCTAATTGTAGTCAGAAGATTAATTTCATTAGCGTTTATTTTATTCCTGAAGACCAAAATGCTGTATAATTCGCTTTTTTAAGGCGTTTGTATTTCTAAATAAAAGCCTTGTGAATCTTTAATACATTTATTAAAATAAAATTAAAATACTGACATAAAATCGTACTTTGAACATTCTTTAATAATTTAAAATATGATTTAACGTTTCTCGATGATAGTAACCGTCACAAGAACTATACATACATATTTACATTATAAAAAGTTACCAATATTGTCTGCGTAATGGTTTGAAACTCCGTATATATCAATTCTTAAAGGAATTCTCTGGCTAAATGTGCGTACACACTTATGTATATTGCTTCTTCGCAACTAATATTTTCGCCCCGAGGGGATGATCTAACGTTCTTGTTTAAACTTTATATACAAGTCCCATTCTGGTAGACAAGGCTAATCCAGAACCCAGTCTTATAAGATTATATGAATGTACGTAATATGAAGTATTTATTACTAATACATGCGTTTAAAGGGGACCTGTTCCCGCTTAAACGCCGATTTAAAATTTTCTACGCAGTCAATTCAACAAAAGGTGGAAATCGGTTCTAGCTCTGCAAATTGTGACTCAAGTCACGATCCCCCAAATCGTTCTTTAAAAATGCCAATTCCATTTGCCTTTTATTATTGCTGTAGCTTTAGAACTCTTATACAAGAAGAACCGCCCGCCATCGTATTATATTTAAATACCATGAAGAGTGGGGGGAAGACGAAATTCGGGGAGTGGGTTAGTCACATGACCATGCTAGCGCCAAATTTGAATGAAAAAACATCGATTAATACACATTTTCGCATCGGTATAATATGTTTCGATGGACACATATACTGTAAAGTTGCAAACCACCTTACGATGTGAAGACGCTATGGACCTGTTCGGTTGACATATATTGACATTAATCTGACATTTTAAGTATGTACACATATAAAAATGATTTAGATAAACATAATATATATATATATATATATATATATGAAATTGACGAAGCAAACCAAACACAAATTACGAGAAAATACTTAGTCTTTAACAAACATGATAATTGGATTGTAGAAAATATTAAACAAAATGCCTACTTTATGTCGCTATTATTTTATTTTTTAATATTTTGAAAGCCTTAAAATAAATATGAGTGTAAACCTACACACCACATTTACATAGTTTGCGACGAAATAATATTATTTTTAAATTTTATAATTTGTAATTCTGTAATTACGATGCGTTAACGGAAATATTATTTAGACAAATAATCGAGAATAGATGCCGTTCTACATATTTAAATTAATAAAATAGTTATAATTAGAATATCTAAATTGACAAAATATTTTATCGAACCGAACTCAGGTGTATCTGTGACTGGAATATTAAATTAACACTTATACTCCAAAGACTTCTTTTAAAGCTTATTCAAATATTGTTCAAAGTGTCGAACATGTGTGTTTATTATGAATATATGTACATATATATGTGTATATACAAGAATGAATAATAAGCTCTACCACGTTCGATGGTGCCATTATACACATTATACAAGTTTTAATTATTCAACAAGCTGCGCATGAAAAGAACGTATCTTCAAGCATGATTATTTAAAAGTTTATTTAATTACTTCTATATAGGCAACGGATATTGTAAGCAATAACGCATGTTCTCTATGACAAAAAAGAACGTATGACCTGAATCTAAACGAGATAATTAAAATACAGTATTCTTAAGGTATTTCCTTGGATGACATCCGTTGGTGATTGTTTACTAATGACTAATGATCTAACTCCATCGCTGGAAACATAAATGCTTCGAAGTATTTTTGAAAACGAAAATTCTTGTTTACTCTTGGAAGGATAAATTACCACACGACACAGCAAACGTGCATGTTTTGAAATAATTGTAGTCCGGAAATTTGAATTTCATTTAATTAACAGACAATAGTACCCACGTACATGACTATCTTCAAACGATATATTTAGTATAAATTAATGTGCTAAATAATTTTTTTAGAATATATTGGATTGGCAACTAAGTATTTTCGGTTTTGTAGTATAAAATAAAACACTTTTTTTTGAACAAAGAATAGTTTTTAATCAATTATATATTTTCCATTTTGCTCAATGGCCTTTTGCCATCCTTCTTTCAGCTGCATGATTCCGCGCTCATAAAATTTCTGGTCCTTATCAGCAAAAAACTGAACCAGGTGCGAGTGAAGGTCATCGTCATTTGTGAAAGTTTTACCATTCAAAGAATTTTGAAAACTTCGCAATAAATGGTAATCAGATGGTGCTAGATCAGGGCTGTATGGGGGATGTGGCATCACTTCCCAGCCAAGCTCCAGTAGTTTCCCACGAGTTGCCAAAAATGTGTGAGGCCTTGCATTATCTTGGTGGAAAACTGCACCTTTCTGATATGACAATTCTGGCCGTTTTTCTTTGATTGCTTTATCCAGTTTTATTAATTGTTGACAGTAAACATCAAAATTGATCGTTTGGTTCCTTGGAAGCAGCTCAAAAAACACAACACCTTTGTAATCCCACCAAACTGACAGCATGATCTTTTTTGGATGCAATTCAGCTTTCGATGTGGTTTGAGCTGGTTTATCGTGTTTGCTCCATGATCGTTTTCGAACTATGTTACTGTACAGGACCCATTTTTCATCACCAGTGATGATTCTTTTTAAGAAAGGGTCGGTTTCATTTCGTCTAAGGTGCATATCGCAAAAGTTGATTCTTTGTGTTAAATGAATTTTTTTCAATTCGTGAGGTACCCAAATATCAAGCTTCTTAACTAGCCCAAGACATTTTAAATGTTTCTCAATTGTCGTGTGCGATACATGTAGCCTCTCCGCAACCTCTCAAACAGTTATATGACGATCCTCTTCAATTATGACTTTGTCATCATCAACTTCAGTAGGCCGACCAGAACGTTGCTCATCTTTGAGGGAAAAATCTCCAGAACGGAATTTTTTATACCAATTCTGACACGTGCGCTCTGTTAAGCAATTAGCACCATAAACTTCACATATTTTTTGTGAGCCGCAGCAGCTTTCTTTTCTTTACGGAAATAAAATAGTAAAATCCGTCGAAAATGTTCGTTTCTGCACTGCTTTTAAAAGTAACCCACAGCTAATAGCTTTAATAAAAATCACGCACTACTTGCTTCTGAAGTTACGTCAATGTGACTAGTATCACGCGACAAACGGTAAAGTACAGCACTAACATACGTTATACAAAAAATAAAGCAACGCTCTCTATCAGTAAAAACCGAAAGTACTTAGTTGCCAACCCAATACAATATTCAAGATGCCGAAATACAGATGTTATTGCAATTATATAGTGCAATATGTATAGTTCTGTAGAGTATTGGACGTCAATCCAATCTCAACTCCATTTTTATTCAATTTTATTGTCTAAATATGCATAGAGACTTTCTCCAACCTTTAATAATAGCATGTGGGGCTTTTAGCAAAAACTAGATACGAATTTATTATGACCCTGTACGATGAACAAAACAACCGAAAAAACCGAAAAATAATATAAGTAGGATTCCTTCATTCTGCAAAGGTACAAGTATCATAAATTGAGTTCGACATCTTGAAAGTTAACATTCCTAAAATCGTAAGAGGTGAAATCAAAAAGCGAAGGTACAAGATTAAATTTTGTGTTCGTCTGCCAGAATCCTCTGTCTACAGAAACACTTATCATGACTGGGACAACCTTTGTATAATTATCAATAGCAAGATTTGTCTACTTTCGATAGCACAAAAACTTAAAAAAGGTGGTATAGTTCCACGCTCAATTCTTTTGAAACTTTTTAATGCTTTTGAAGAATCTGTTTCAGTGTTTTTACTGCCTTCAAAAACATTTAAACATGTCTACAGCTTGTGCTCTTTAGATTTCGCGGATGCAAACTATATTTACAACAATATAAATGTTACAAGTGTGTTAAAGCCCCATGCGTATTCTATCTGCGTATCCTTCATGCAAGAAAAAATTTAAAGGATGACAGTTTCAAGATTGAAAATCACAATATTAAATTAGGGTTGAGGAAATTTGAATTTTAATTAGTGCTTGATTCTCTACTTTTTCAAAAACACCGAAGTGAGTCAGTACATAGACAATTATTCAAGATCATTGAAGAAAAACAGTTTCGCATTCTCCTTTCTGGAATCACTTAATCCTTTTTTTTGAGGTCGAGGAATACATTACAGTCCATTCGGATGATTTGATTCATTGTCTACCGTAAAGAAAAAAGATTATATAGTCTTAAATCAAAAAGAGATGCAAAGCATGCCAGATGCATACCAAAACTGCTATGACCTACTATCGATTTGCCTAAGATATATAATAAATAGTTATATTGACAGGCATATCAGGGCCCTTGAAGTCGGCTCTTATCTTCTGAGATATTGGTCAAAATAGATAAAAAATATACAGCAATAAGCAGATGAATATTGAAGTAGCAAGTCTATATCTGAGATAGGCTGAAGTTTCCTGTTTGCCGCTACAAATTTTTCCACAATGAACTTTCTTTCCTAATAGTATACACTCTCTTATTCTCAATAGTAATGAGGTGAGTTTCTTTAGTTCTATTCACTAGTATTTTTACAAAGGAAGTAAAAGAACCACAGAGATTAGAGTGAATAGTAGACTATGCTAGTTTACTTACATAAAAGTATAAAGCTGTTCTTCAAAAAATAGCTCGGCTATATATTTATAGCGCTACCTGTGAGTTCAGACTAATGGAAAATAATAACAATAAAATAAAAATCAATAGCAACCACTAATCATCTGATAAAAACGGATAGAAAGAAGATTTTCTAGTGTTTAACAATTATTTGTACATACATTTGTTAACAATACAAAATTACGCAGCTTTATACACAATGGTTAGTTACATACTAGTGCAGTATTGCAGTAAAGGGTCCTAGAGATGATTAAAGAAAAGAGATAAGTTGAGATAACCTGAAAGACCAAAATTTACAACAAAAAAGGACTAGAGAATTTTCGATAGATTTGCGAACAAATTTTCGTAAGAAGCATTCTGATGTTTATGATGTTCATCGGGATCGATTTAAAATATTATAAGATATCCTCCTGGAAAAGAATCGTAGTTAACGTCAGGTTCTAGATAAGCGTTATTAAAGTTAAAATGTATATATTTGAAGCAATGATGCTATAACTTCTAGACATAATAGATAACTGAGGAGTGATAATGAGAACAGCAAAGTGGGACAACATACTCCTTTTCCATTAATATACTTCATCTCTTCTGAAAAAATTTAATTTAATATCATGACAAATAATCCGGTTTTAAGCGAATAAATAGCGAATAAATGATCGAAAAGTATGCTGAAGTCTTTTATTTAAAGAGTAATTCTTTAGTTAATTGTTGTAAGAAGAAGCAATAGGATTTAACTTATAAGCTCTGGAAATGAAGTAGCACTGTATTCTAAACTAAATTTTGAAAAATGCAATTTCTAAGGATTGAAATCTCCTATATTAAGCAAAACTTAAATACAAGAGAAATTACAAAAGTTTTTGAATAGAGCTTTCATTTTCACAAACTTTAATCCAATTTGAAGTAACTTCGGACACATTCTATGCTCGTATTTTCGTCGAAGCTAGTTATAAAAGCAATTCTTTTTGGTCCCTTCTGTACATGAATATGGGCACATTCGTCATCCTACGCCTTAACGAGCTGTTGTTCATATGGGAACAGAGCGAAGTCGTATTGAGCAAAAATTGGATAACCAGGTTCTCGTTTCTCGTTTCAGATATTGAAGCATTGGACCGGGGCATTGCATTGATGGAAAAATCGAACTCAAATGAAAAACGAATATTCTTTAGTGTGCAAGTGTTACTTTGTGGTAGTTGTCTTTTGAGCTTTCAGCCTGGCGCTTCACAACTCTCATCACGGTATAGAAGATGGCCACCATTTTCTTCCCAGGCTCGCTAGTTCTTATCTTCAAAGAGCTGGGCTTCGTTTTATGTTTTAGCGGATACATCATAGTGGTAAAGCCAATTTTCATCATCCATCGAGATGGTGCTAACTTAATGAGCGATTCCATTTATAAACAGTTTGATCATCACCTGACACCATGGTACAAACCCCATCATGCCAACTACTCTCCGGTTAAGATACGAGATGCTTTCGCACTGGAAGATGTTCTTCTATCTTGCGATAATTTATTCCTATCGGACTCAAGCATCCTCCTGACTGCATTAATGTTCTTCCTATGAAATTCGTTATGATTTCTGAGCACCGTCGTATTATGTGAACAATAATCTTCTACCGTAGAAGCTACTTCCTCCAAGCACTGATCTAAGTTAGGTTGCTCGGAAATTCATTTTGAACCAAAACTACATAGCGATTTGTTTACACTCTCACAGTTCAGGGGCAACTAACATAAAGGTACCTAACCACTGACAATACTAAGAATATGAACGAATGCCAATTTGCCCTGAATTTGTCACAGCGTGTAAGAATACGTCATATTGCAAAAACTTTGTAATATCTTTTGTATAAATTGTCGGATTATTATTCAGATTACACTATTACACTTTCTATAATATTAAAATACATGAAATGCTCTCATAAAATGTTTATTTTTAATTTAATTTAAAAGCGGAAATTATTGACTGCTTTAAATTATTAATTAGCCATAAAAAAATCTTTGAAGATATTTTGGAACGTTTTTAAACATTTCAGTACAGTCAAATTAATGACTTTGTTGTGCAATCTATTGTTCTACTTCAACAATAATTTTAATTACGAACAATTGTAAATTTAAACGCTAGTGTTGCTCAACATTTCTCTTTAAAAAAAGCATTGCTTCTGCAATTTTTTAACTGCCACCAACAGCTGCAGGGAATGACACACATTTATTATCGACACTGGTATATGAGAAGCATTACTTCATGTCGGACGTATGTACATTTTAATTGTGTTTGATTTATGTTAACAAAGCAATTAAACCATATCACAATAACTCTGCGCCGTTATGTAGACATGTGAATGTTCGTTATCACATTGCGGTTGTAGTGACCTTTGTTGTCGATTACGATTTGCACGGTTTATCATTCGGGTCATGTTGGTGGAAGACAAGGACGAATGATCGATTGTTTTTTTTTTTTGGCAAATGGATTTTACTTTAATAGAAAAGGTAAATTAACTGTCAATTGGAGAAAAAGACTTTCGTGTCCACACGAAGAGGTGACATTGAAAAAATTTATTATTTAGTGCAACAGTGTTCTAGAGTTTGTATTGTGATATTAATAAACCCCGAATTTCCATTCGATTTTAAATTGAATTTAAAGTATTAGCTTTTAGAAACTGACCTCCAAGCGAATCCATAAAATAACAAACATGAAAAGTTTAAAGTCAATAATTCGTTCTTCGTAATTTTTTCGCACGTTATGCGTAATAACTCTGCAACCAATCTCGAAAGAACATTCTATTACACAGGGTAACAAAATGAAAAAAAAAATTTGGTGCCGGAAATCTCACATCTGATTTTAGATGTTTTTAATGTGCTGATTCCAAAAATGCCACCAGATTTTTTCCATCAGCTCTAGTTTTTGAGATACAGGTTACAGGTTAATTGATATTTTTTTCTGATAAAGGACAACAAATAAAGAGATAAATATGTACTTAATCGTCAAAATAGAAAATAGCCTTGTTTTTTTGTGCCTTTGAGACAGCAGAGATAAAAATGAGCACTGGGTTAAAAAAAATGGCCTTCAAGAGATGTCATGATTCAAGGAAAACAAAACGTGATCAACGAACCTTTGGTTGCAAGAGAAAAAAATCTTACTTCCGCCCTTGCATATCAAGCTAGGCTTAATGAAACAATTTGTGAAGGCTTTAAATCGAGGTGGAAATTGTTTTGGGTATTTATCACGTAAATTTCCTGGCATTAGCACGGAAAAACTAAAAGCTGGTATATTTGATGGTCCTCAAGTAAGGCAACTTGTTAAAGATCCACAATTCACCACATCAATGAACGAGACTGAATCTAACGCTTGGTGTTCATTTGTTCAAGTAGTACAAAATTTTCTTGGCAATTATAAAGCAGAGAATTACGTAGAATTAGTGGAAACTATACTTTCAAATTTTAATATTGTCGGCTGTAACATGAGTATAAAAGTTCACTACCTCCACAGCCACCTAGATCGTTTTCCAGAAAACTTAGGTGATTGTAGTGAAGCACAGGGGGAAAGATTCCATCAGGATATTAAAACTATGGAAGATCGTTATCAAGAACGATGGGATAGCCACATGATGGCGGACTACTGCTGGAGCCTTCAACGAGACTGCCCTGATAAACTCCATTCTAGAAAGTCGTATAAAAGAAATTTTTTTATGTGATTAGTGACTAATGTAATTATGTAAATTAAGTTTTTGCAATAAATACTTAAATCCATGTGTCTTTGTTTTTTTAACTGTCAATAGTAATATTATATATTATAACAGTTATAAAGTAAAATATATATACAATTTTTTAAAAAAATCTCAAAAACTAGATCTGAACAGTTAAAAAATCGCAGCCACCAAAATGTGTTGGCCTGTGTTATTAATATACTCTTAATGAAGAAGCCATTTTACAATACACTACTATAGTCAAATTACTCAGTTATAAATGTTTTGCACTCGAAGAGAAGTCTTGGGTAATTAGTGTTCTTTATACGCCACTATTAGAAACTCGATTGCGGAATGTAACTATGAAAGATCAATTTCTATGACTACTCTATGAAACTGATTTTCTCCATGACACGATTGTCAAACATCGATCAAATTGAGCTTAAGCGTATTGCAGAAGCATTGTACATTTCCAAATACATGCATTTCATATCGTTCATCACGACTTGGACAAGAGAAAGCTTTCGGCGAAATGGAGTTCCAGATGTTTTAATGCTATAGAGAAGAATGATCGTTTGACAACGACGAAGAAAATTTGCTGCCGTTTTGAAGAAGATTCCTCAAACATTTTGAAACGGGCTCTTACTATGGACCAAAAATGTGTTAATCATTATAACCTAAGAGCATTCTGGTTCTTCGCGATTTGAAAATAATCCTTGTTAAAAAAATGATCGACAAGGTTGTTGCATCAATTTTCTGTAATTCTGTTAAAATAAGAAAATGGAAAAGTGGAAGTATCGCTGGAACGCGTTAGATCTGTTGTGTTGCTAAATTAATTGCGTAAGGAAATTGTGAAAAAATGCCATAGAAAACATGCTAAAAGTATGCTTTCCTTATAATTTTTTACAATTTCGTTACTCGCAAGTCATTGATTGACCCACAAAAAATTAATGAAATTAGTTTTAACTATTCTGGATTTAGCACCGTCAGACTATTATTTATCCCCAAAACTCAAAAAATATTTATAGAATAAAATATTTTCGACAACTGGCGAACCGGTGAGGAGTTCTTAGCAGACAAAAACAAATAATTTGTCTTAAAGGAATTACTTATTATGTCCAAAATGAGATTATGTTAAGTAAATGGAATTTTATTTTAAGATGTTATGGTACGCTATGTATTTATCAATAACTCATTATGTACGTAGATAACTAACTTGTCTTTACATTTTCATCGATACTCGCGGTTTTGCAGATATAATTTCTCTTCTTGATATTCATTTCTAATTTTTAGAAACCAGGTTCTTCACCAGCTCTTACATTACCATAGTAGATGAATCACGGTCTTTTCAAGCTGCCATTCTTATGACTGAGTTTAGAATGCCATTTTAAAAGACTGACTATCATCATAAAAGACTTTTTGGTCCTACAAAGTGGGCTGTAAACTAGGTCAATTGCTCCCTCAGGAACTGTTTTGCTTATTTCTGTCTACTTTTAGCCCATTTTTTATGGTTTCTTGGTGTCGTGGTGTTTTTGCAATGCTACGTGAAAATTTTGTTCCTGAAAGTTATATACAAAACTTGTCTATCTAATTCGTTTGCTTTTTCATACGCTACATATCCTTCACATTCTAGAACCCAGAATAGTATCACCTGAGCTCATTTATAGCGCACACGCAATCGCATAGAATGCACCTGCACTGAATTTAATTACGCTAGCATCCTTTAGCTATTGAAGGGGTTGAACAAAATGCGGCCTGTCCCACCTTTGTCTCCTCATTTTCAAGTTTAATCATGTTCATCGTGTAGAATTATTAAAATGCTTGATTCCGATATATTTAATGCTTCAATAGAGGCACAAACTCTCAAACAACGATCTTCAAAAACCATTCTTTCAATTTTCATGCAGGCATTAGGACTGTTGGCGTTTGAAGGAATTCCTCCTCTTGTGCCATTTTCAATGAATTCACAACTCCACCAAAACTGTGTTGACCAATAGTTCACTTAATATATGACGGACCCTCGTCCTGTACCGCAATCATTCGTTCGCATAGTTTTAGAGAATTCTGTTCCTTTGTTAAAAATTTGATGACTCTGCGATATCCTAATTTCCCAAAACTTATTTTTTATAGGAAAACAAATAGTGAATTAATTAAAGTAAAATTTGACGCATAAGTATAAAAATGTTGTTACTATTGCATGATATTAGATAAGGCATAATTCGTCGTTTCTGTCATGGCTAGGTAAACCTTTTTTTAATTCTCCTCATAGTCCGAATTTCAATGATGATTTGAATACGAAGGACTTTTTAAAAACGAATTTATGAAGTAAATATTTGGACAGCAGTATAAATGTTTATACTTATACATATACTTAATTATGTTCTAGAAATGTTTAATGGCGAACTTGAATCTTTTTGATTCACTATTATAAAAAGTGACCAGCCGACTGTGAGACTAAATGTAGATCAATTTTTTCCCTTTCATATATGTACATACTTCTCAAATTTTTTCTCTTTCAAAAACCTCTTCTAGTAACCCAAACAGGAATATTGCAAGGCAGCAAACCTGGGCTTGCGGACAGATTTTCTTGAGGTATTGCTCAAAAGCAGTAACGTATTCCATATCAGAAGTTCAATTTATGCGAGTCGCCTTTATTTTCATTCAAGAGATCGCAATGCAAACTGGTATTGTTAATGCTTTGTTCATGGGAAAATTAGTAACGGCTGTACCTGGGAATCGCAAAAAATTATTGGAGTATTTTGACGAAAGGATTTCTATTTGATACCGATTCAAAGGTCTCTGAGAAATTTAACAGCGTCGAACTCTTTTACCTGTGTTTAGAAGGCCTGGTACACCAGGCTACAAATTTTTCAAAGTCGTTGTGCACAATTATTTTCACGTTATGCTAATGTCATTAGGGTTCGTCGACCTTCCAAAATGATTTCACAAATACACTGAATGTTATCTAGTGTTCGGTTAGTATGTGTAGATCAAGAGAATGTGTACTTTATTCTAGGCGCACTGAACAACTTACGGCATTTAAACACGTGTTTGACAGTATTTTATTGTCTGTAATCACTACTAAATTTTACTTGCTCTAATATGATTACTAAAACAAAACTTTGATAATAATACACCTATGCATATCGTATTTGCATTCATATTTGAACCATCCTCGTAAATGTGTTTATATCAAGGCAAAATTAATACCTTTAGAATACGTATTTTAGTACAATTTCTTTATTTTAATTTACAATTTCAAAGAATAATATTTGTATGTGCTTGTTCTTGTAATTAGCTGAATAATAGTAACAAAGAATATAAGTACTTTTTGCTATGATGTGAAAGGAAAATATTTCTTCTTTAAAAAATTTGTATTTACTAATATTCGTTATTGGATGCTGTGTTATCATTGCAAAGTATCCACGAGTTTCCGAGCTACTCGACATTTTTTAATTCAAAAATAATCATTTGTTTAACGGCGATTAATCAACTTCACGTCCGCTCATTAATTCCGCCTGTCTCGTCCCCTAGATGATTTTCAGATGCATGTATCTGTTTACAGATTTCTGGTAATGCGTTTCGAAGACAGATGGGTGGAAACACCATCCATGCTCACTGCGGGTTACATCGAAATTTAATACTCTTTGCTGGGATTATGAATATCATAAATTCACAAAATTCAGAAGATATTTTATACTATATCGCCTGGTGTAAACTATGGCGTTGCTTAACAGCTTTCGTTTCTGTATGATGAGAGTTATATATGGCGAGGTTATTTTTCAAGGAAATTATGATTATGGTTTATGAAAGAAGAAAATCCTGTAATTAGAATAAAAATTACCTTCGTGGATATGATGAGGTAATATTTGCATAGTCGAAATTATTCACTTAATCTTCGAAAAATGTTACACCCATGTACGAGGTGCGATTACTTAATTTCCGGAAGTGTCGCATAGTATCAATCGAATCGTAATTAGGGCCAGATTGTCGTAATTAAAAAGTAATTACGCTTCTCACTGCAGTTTAGAAGATCCTAACTAATCATGTGAAAAAAGGAACTCTCATCGAAGATAGAGTACAAACTTGGAAATTATGGATGCAATTTCAAGAGAGACAGATCACTGAAAACTAAAAATATAAAAGAAGTGTTGATAGTTTGCCATGTTGGCCATTTGATTCTACAGATCTTGCTCATCTTTCAGGCAATTTATGGGTGCCATCCCAAAAAAACTGTTTGTTCTTTGAGTAAAATCATTCATTGAGCCATTCTTTAACTTCTTCGAAATTGGTGAAGTTCTGTTCTGCAAAGGCGTGTCCCATTGATACAAAAAGGTGATAGTCTGGAGAGTACAGCGGGTGCGATATTATGTCCCGTCGAAGTGCTTTCAACGCTCCCTTGAACGGTTTTGCTGTATGAGACGCCACGTTATCGCGCTATTAAATAATTTTACCCTGTCTTCAAGCCCATTCTGGACGTTTTTCTATCAATGCATGGTTCAAATTGGTAATTTCTTGTCGGTAGCTATCAGTATTAACTGTTTCACCAGGTTTCAACAGCTCGTATACACCACGCCATTCCGGTCCCTCTAAACACAGAGCATTGTCTTGCGACCAAACGATTTTTTGGGCTTAGTTTTTTCGAAATAAATCCATTTTTCATCACCCGTTACTATTCGATGCCGAAATGACCTCCGATCATACCTTTGAAGTATCATTTCATAGACAATTTTTCGATTTTCTATTTGCCTGTTACTCAATTAATGTGACACCCATTTTCTCATATTTTGGATATTTCCCATTGCTCGTAATCAGTCGCTAGTCGTTTCTTGGGCCACATTTAATGCTTCTGCCAATTGTTTTTGGGTTTGTGTTCCGTCTTCATCCAATTACTCCTGCAGTTTTGTATCTTCACACTTTTTCGGTCTTTTCGGTCTTTATCTTACACATCGAAATCACCACTTTTGAATTGTCGAAACCACACTGCTCACCGTAAGTTTCTACCAGCAAACGGTGACCTTCAGCGGCTTTTTCCTTTTGATTAAATAGAAATTGCAATGCGTGCGGCAAATGGACATTTTGGTAAGAATCCAGACGTTCTCAAAGAGGTATAAATCTATGACGATGTAACTTTCGCAAAATATAACAGATATGACTTTGAAGCTTGATGGCAGTAGAATAAAATGATATACCTGTCCAATCATAACATTGCATACTTAAGGCTAGTGACATATGCCAGAAAAACCGGTAATGATTTTCTGGTACACCTGGTATTTATTACAGAAGACATAGTACAGTCGACTATTGGGAAAAGAATTAAAAAATTGAATTAATTCAATACTAAAATCAAACAAAGGCAGTTTGAATAGAAGTATATATATATAGAAACGTCCATGCTTTAAGTGTTCGAAGGCTATAGAAAAATCGGTAAATACGATATATATCTGACCACCTCCATCCAACATTTCGCTTATATAAATATTGAATAAACAAAATCAGATTGGATGTTGTAAATCTACCGTTAATGAATGAATGCTGATTGAATGATATTTGAGTTTTAACTAGCAGATATAATTTAGAGTAAACACAGTATTCTAATGCCTCACTACGATGGATCGTAGTTGAACTTGTCCGAAAACTTGTCGATAATAAAGTTGAAATTTCTCGTGAGAGAAGTAAGCATTTTATTATAAGAATCATGATCACATTTTGATCTTTTTGCATAAACTATAAATACTTTGAACAACATAGCAGTTACTAACATGACTTTCTAAAATCATGTGCATTTCATTGATTTAATAAAGTTTGTACATGATAGGCGTCCTCCTTGGTTTAGAAATGTTACGCCACCAGACGTTCCTACGTGTTACCATGATATCAAATCAACGATGAAAACAGTATACGCGCTGCTCAAAGTTAAACTAAATTTCACTAGAATACTTCAAGAAAAAATAGTTGGTGCGATATTGTAATAGGGAACTCTTTTCGTAATGTGTTTAGTTTTACAATCTTCTTAAAGAGAACTGCGTCTAAATATCAAGTTATTAAGTTCTACACATATTACCTGATAATGAATTTAAAAATAACTTGTACAAGCCGAGGTCAGTAACATAATCTGAAACACATTTGTGAGATGAGAGTTAATTAGAACCAAATTCAACAGCAGTTAGGGTGTGAACTAAATGTTGCTTGATACTATGCAGTTCGTGAAAAAAATGATTTGACGCGGTTACTAAAAGAACTGAAAAGGCAAACAAACACAGCAAAATAAAAACCAACACAGTGATGAATCATTATAACCTATAGTGGGAAAAAAGAACACTCAATAGATATCGGATTCCTAACATATGTTTTACAGACATTGCTTGTCAGGAGCGATGATAACGTTTGAAAGAGGAGGGCCGGAGTTTTACACATTTAACCGTTCTCAATTTGTAAAATGTGTCTAATTCTGTTTCGGTGTGCGCACGCTTTTCTCTAGCAAAGACAAGTCTAAGTAATTTGTCAAACGGACAGTTTTTACGTTAATCGGTATTGGCGGTGGAATCGTTAGGACGCCTTCTATGATCATTAGTCGTTATCCGTCTCGCTCTACTAACCGTTTAGTCGTTTTTGCACGAAGGCGCGGCTACAAAAACGCAATCGTGGACGGAAATCCTGTTAGAGTGTCATTTTATATGCTTGTTTGAGGATGTCCTAATGGTACGAGCTTACTGTCAAATACAATGAAAACCATTATTCGAGATGAGGCTCAGTCAACGAAAAAATAGTGTTATTTTGAGAGACAGATTTCTTTACATTCAAATTACCTTTATTTGTACCATTATAAGAACGCACAATTTAGTAATATACTTAATATGTAGCTGATACATGGACCAGTATTACGTAATATTGGTGTAATAGTCACACAATGTAAATTAACATTTTTATGTAATATTAGTAATATTAATAAGTTTACCGTCCACCAAAACTTACAGTAATTTCAATTACAGTTAACGGATGTCACTAAATTTTTGGTAACTGTGATTGCATTATTTCAATGAAAAATTTTAGAAGTGCTCAAGAAAAAAACATATTTGTGACGATAAAAACATTATATCTCTTTGCTGTACTTTAATCAAATAAAATTTCAACTGGACACTGTAATGGAATAGTTAATCAGCTGATGCCAACATTTTCGTTCTTGTTTAAATTCACACAGTACATCTAGAAATTTTCATATTCTGCAACCGCTAACATATGATTGTAGGCAATCGTAAATGATGGCGGAGGATATAAAGGGTTTTCCAATAGGGACTTGACAAATTTTAATTCAATTTGTGAACGCACCCTTTCACTAATCATCGAACTGTCACTGTCAATTTATTCAGTAAACATAACATTTTCATAATGGTAAAGTACACGAACGAACAACGTCTGCAAATTATAAATATTTACTACAGAAATTCGGAGTCGGTGACCGCTACTTTAAGAGCGTTAACTCCGATTTTCGGTCGTAATTCTCGCCCTAGTAGGCGGGCAGTAACAAGTTTAGTGCAAAAATTTGAGTCTACATATTCGTTGTGTGATTTTGCCGTGCCAGTGTTGGCCAACGGGTTGGTCGAAGTGTCGAAAGTATCGCTGCTGTTGAAACTTCCGTAGCAAATGATCCAAATCAGTCAATTTCACGGCGTTCTCAAGAGTTGGGCATCGCCCAGACCACTTTATGGCGAATTTTGCGTAAGGATCTTGGTTTACAACCATACAAGATCAAGCTGACTCAAGAATTGAAGCCGATGGACCATTTGAAGCGACGTACATTTTCCGATTGGGCTCTGGAAAAGATGCGTCAAGATGATCAATTTCATCGCGAAATCATTTTCAGTGACGAAGCTCATTTTTGGCTCAACGGGTTCGTCAGTAAGCAAAATATGCGTTACTGGTAGCGTGGAAATCCACATTTGCTTCATGAAACATCACTTCATCCACAAAAAATAACTGTTTGGTGCGGTTTGCATGCCGGCGGCGTCATAGGGCCATATTTTTTCGTCGACTATAGTGATCGTCACGTTACTGTAAATGGTAATCGTTATCGCGCCATGATTACCGATTATTTTTGCCCCGAATTGGAAGATATGGACTTGGACAACATGTGGTTTCAGCAGGACGTGCCACAAGCCACACAGCACACGTTACAATCGATTTATTGAAGAGTAAGTTTGATGAGCGTGTTATTTCAAGAAATGGACCAGTCGATTGGCTGCGTCGTTCGTGCGATTTAACGCCTCTAGACTTTTTTCTTTAGGGCTACGTCAAGTCATTGGTCTATGCCAACAAGCCGACAACGTTGGAAGAGCTCAGAACCAACATTGAACGCGAAATAGCAGCCGTTTCGGCCGAATGGTGTGGCCGAGCCATCGAAAATTGGGTCCAACGAATCGACCGCTGCAAACGTACCCGCGGTGGCCATATGAACGAAGTCGAGTTCCATTTATAAATGTTTTGATTGTACTTCAACCCGATAATAAAGTTTTTGAAATATCTCAAATGGTCTGAATTTTATTTTGAAAAAAAGTTGTCAAGTCCTTATTGGAAAACCCTTTATTTTTAATCAATTGACAAAAAAAGTAATAAATATATGTCAATAATATCTGTTGGTAAACTTATTGACATACATTTATTAATTTTTTGTCAAACAAAATACATGCGTTAATGAAAAATATGTTCTCCACCATTATTTAAGATGATCTCTCAATAACTGGTAATCTTTCGATTCCACACTAGAAAAAACCCAATGGTTTGGAAGTGAAGAAATCATTAAACCAATTTTGAAGAAGACACTATTATTCAATGAGCTTCCCAAATGTTGAGATATAGAGAAGAAGATGGAAATCTGAACTAGATCGAGAAAATATTTTAAGTAGAAGCGCAATGACCTCTAACCGAGCTCTTGAATAGCTGCTTTTTAAATTTTAGCTGTATTAGGCAGGCATTATCGTGTTGCGATATGGTTTGATGATGTCTTTTCGATCTGTTTTTCTAATGGAGTCTTTGGCCCAACAGATACGTGTTTGTTAAGTATCAGTATTTGCTCGGGGAATTGCCTTTTTGATAGGGCTAAGCCAGTCTCTTTCATTCTTGATGTTAACAGAAAAACACAATTTTTCGTCATCATGAATAATGGATGGTGGAAAAGAAGCGATCGATATTGACTAGTTAACAAAGCGGCACAAATATTGACACGCTGATTCCTGTCGTTTTCCCTAAGAACATGTGGCAACTAAAAAGGCAACTTTTTAATTTTACCCATTGCCAATTCACGAGTTTATTGGCGTGGATTATTATAAATTAAAGAATTTGGACGATGTCCAAAAGTGTTCGACGGTCTTCGTGGACGTTAAGAATCGTTTATGTTAAAGTGGCCCTATTTAAATTAATAAAACCATTTCCGTGCTGTATTCGCCCCAATTACGTTTACTCCATATACGGCACAAACGGCTCTAGCGGCTTCCGATACATTAATTCCTAATTCTTTGCACACATTCAAAAAATATTAAGGCAAACCATAATACGATATTAAAGTAGCTTTGGCACTGTCGCCCTAGACACTAATAGCATTACGAATTTATGCAAAACTATTTTGCATATATTACATATATACATATATCGCACATACTAATATAATTGATTGCAAAACCATAATTGAAAGAAAACAAAAATAAATCAATACTGATGGTATAACTGATTTAAAAAATAGCGTAACAGTACGTAAATACATTTTATTCTTTAATTAATTCAAACCTCCACATTATGTACTGTTTACCGCAGATAAACGTTTTTATGGTAAAGTTACCAAACAATCCATTTTAGCGGAATTGAATAACTGCGGCATTGGCTTAGTTTGATCGTTATTATAGATATTGTGCAGTCTTCATTATGCATTTGCAGTTTACCTGTACCTATGTGAATATATGCAAATACTACACGCAAACCCAAAATCGAATAATTTAAATTGAACACATCAATATACATCCGACTGCCAAAATTTAATTGCCGGTCAGATACAAATGCATGTATAAATGCAATTCCGCAAACAATTTAATAACTCACTCATCGTTTTACCAATTCTGCATGCATCATAATGCTTTTTAAACAATATTTGTTCTGAAACAATCGTGTATCTATTCAAAATTTATACCAGCTTGTGTTTCTCTAATTACGTATATAAACACTTCATATATGCTGCTATTCTTTGACGAAGTTTAAGGTAAGATTGCTAAGATGTGCAAACTCTAATGACTAGATATTGCTCGTGGTATGAATTTCAATAAACAGCGTGTCTCGAAAAAAATATGCGTATTACAAAGTATTATTTTGTCCAAACTATCGATCGCTGCGCCTCGGCTCGGCTGTTGGAGAAACGAATACATAATCTAGTTTATTTAATAGCCGCTAGATGTCAGTTGTCTTCTGTTTCCGTCACATGTTTAAAATGGCTACTTCGCAGCAGAAATCATTTTGTGTTCTCAAGTTTGCAGAGTGCAGTTGCGTGATTACAGTGCTAAGACGTTTCAGGTTGAGCTACCAAATTGATCCTCCGAATGGGTGGAACATTTGCAGATGGTATCGACAATTTGTAGATACAGGATGTGAAGGAAAGAGTCCTGGCCGCCCTCGTGTGTCTGAAGAAAATGTTGCACGAATTCAAACTGCTTTCCAACGTAATCCTTCAAAATCAACTCGTTGTGCCAATCGGGAGTTACAACTGCCTACAACAACAATTTGGCGTGTTTTGAGACGTCGGTTGGTAATGAAGCCGGATAAGTTAGAGTTGTTACAAGCTCTGCGTCCTGATGACAAACGGAAACGTGTGGCATTTTGTAACGAGATTCACGATGCTATTGACAATGATAACACTTTCTCACAACGCATCGTGTTCAGTGATGAAGCGATTTTCCATGTTAGTAGTCTGATAAACAAACACAATGTTCGAATTTGGGATCTACAAAACCCACATGCAGCAATTGAACATACGATATCAGCCTAAAATCAATGTGTTTTGTGCGATATCCCGATCATCTGTTTACTTCCCATTCTTCTTTGATGGAAACACGGTTAATGGTAAGCAGTATCTCGCTATGTTACAAAACTGGTTGTTTCAGAGGCTGCACCGAGGCAACTTCGTTTTTCAATAAGACGGGGCACCCCATCACTGGAGTCGCCAAGTGCGTGAATATCTGAATGAAACTCTACTGAACCGTTGGATTGGTCGTCAAGGAGCTGGCGACTTAGCATGTCTCGGCTGGACTCCACGGTCACCGGATTTGACACCCTGTCATTTCTTCCTGTGAGGTTTCGTTAAAGACAACGTTTTTGTACCACCACTGGATCCGTACTGCCATAACATCAGCGACGAAGGACATGCTTGGCCGAGTATGGAAGGAATTAGAGTATCGATGTGATATTGTTTATGTCGCTGATGGAGGATATATTGAACACCTGTAATCTGAACTTGAGAGATTCGTAAATATGTGTGTAAAGTTTCATATTCGTATGTCTTAAAGTTTAATAAATATACGCATTCGAAATACGTATATTCTTTTCGAAACACCCTGTATAATATAAATACACGAGCAATTGTTGCATCTCACTAGTTTTGTATTAGCAGCTCTGAACACCTTTTTAATATTAACAGTCAGAATTGAATCATTTCTTATTTTAAAGTCCTGTAAAATGATGTATACAGTTCTTAAATTTGATATTCGATGATAAAGTCCATCTCCACCGGCTTAAGGAATTTTATCAGAACCGTATTTCGTTACATACACATTATATTGGGAACATAACGGAACCTTTTAAATAAAAAAAACAATTAGTTATTTTGCCTAAATTATTTGTATTCAAAATATACCGCTGGACATGTTCAATTAGTGCTAGCATTGATTTTTTATGTAGTTTTTCGGAATCGCCTCAATGACTTTCGTCAAAACTTCTTGGACTTGTGTAACATTGTTATAAAACGTCCTTTTCGTGGCTAGTTTGACTTTAGGGAACAAGAAATAGTCACACGGAGATAAATTAGGCAAATACAGAGGATGTCGACCCACACAGACTTGTTTTTTCGTCAAAAATTCGCCAAGGACGATGGTCCCAACTTTCTGGCGTTCGACATTTGGAGTTCACTAGAACGATTCTCTTCCACAAATGCCCATAATACCCATCAGTGATATTTTGGCTCTATGGAACGAATTCCCAAAGTACAATGTCTTTAGTGTCGTAAAGCCAAATCGACATTGTCTTCTCTCGTGACTTCTGGAAACGGAAATTTTTCGATTTCGGGGAGCCCGGGATTTCCACGCAGCACTTTGGCATTTTATTTAGGTTCGTACTTAAAGCATTTAGTATCATTGCCAGTTACAATCGATTCCAGGACTGTTCACAGTGCTGTCTGACTGTTTTAATCAAGTCCTTGCAATGTTAAACGCGAGCAATTTCTTGGTCTTTAGTTAAAGAACAATGAAGAACAAATTGAGTACAGACACTCCGTTTGTTTAAATCTGTTGTCAAAATTTCGTGAGTCATGTGTTTGGTCGTATTTATCTCGTATTGAAGTTTTGGCCGGCCTGGCTTTGGGTTGCATTCCGAAGAATGTCTTCCAGCTTGGAATCGCTTATACCATCCGAACGCACGTGCACAGGATAAGAAATTATTACCGTAAGCTTATTTTATCAAATCAACTGTTTCTGCAAAAGTTTTACCAAGTTTGAAACAAAATTTAATATTAGCTCTTTACTCCATCGTATTTTTATGACGAAGCGACAAAAGGTACAGTCACTTTAAGGGTTGTAGCTTGATCGATTATAATGATGGCAGTCCCGTTTTTTAGAGGGATATATAAGTAGCTTTCAGATTACATGTTGTTCAATAGATGACCTTAGTAATTTTCTTTAAATTTAAAAGATTCTGTTATTTTTCCTGGATACTCTGTAAAATAAACATTCAGAAGGAATACTCCCGCAAGCATTAGACCGGTGTACTTATCAAATAGTATTGGATTCACGAATTTGTATTATTATTATTATTATATTAGTTTAATAATGCACCAATTTCTTTAGAAAATAAAGCGTCAGTGTTTCAAGACTACCCAACACCGATTTCTAGAAAGCGACTGTGAATGATACCTATATAATGTAAGTTGTTTCTTCAGATTCAAGAAAACAGAATATACATATGTACATTAAGCTAGTCCCATCCGTAGCTGAAGAGTCTCGCACGTCATACTTACTGGTGAATATTCTTAACGTCCGTACAATTGTTAACATTAAAAGCTTTTAAACAACTGTAAATTTCGATGGGTGCGCAACTTTCCAGCATTCAAAATTCTAATACGGATCGTTGCATGATAAACGACTGTTACTCACTGACGGTAAATATAGAAAATGAAACTTTGCATGTTAAGATACTCGCAATTACCCTTTGCAGGTTAGAATTTGTTTCTATCCTCGTGTGATCGATCATTCGTTATAAAGTGGAAAAGTTTTAAGAATCGGCCGTTTCCCTTGCGTATCTATTACTATGAAGATTAATCAAATTTAAATATTAACATGGAAGATACATCTAATATTTCTTTTTAATTCTTATATATTAATAAGAGCAGACCATTTTAAACAAGATTGCGTACAAGTAATAGGGAAACAATTGTACAGCGCAGAGAGCAACTAGTTATTCCAAAATAAAAACGGATTTTAATTAGATGATGTCAATGTGGTTTTCTTACTGAAAAAAGAGGATAGCTTCATCGTGTAAAGTCCATCTTAGTTTATAAATATTTATTGCGCGCGGCAACTGTTTCTTAAAACCTTTAGTTTTTTGTTATGTTCGTATAAAGCGGTTAACAAAGTCGGCGAAAAAACGCGATTGATTACCTTGATTTTTTCGTTAACTTTACTTCTTTATTTAATAAAGACGCTGACCGAACGCAATCATTTCTTTCATGTATGTACAATGTAAGACACAAGAACGGACAAAGAAACAGAAAATTCCACCCAGACGACCGTCTCGATATAATTTATACGATATTTTGAAATTCATTAAAATAGTTACCGATAATCAGGATTTTCCTTGCGTGCTTACTGGAGACCAATTAGAAAGAAGCATATTTATATGTAATTACGGACAAACGTCAGTTCTAGACAGGCACACACACGGATGTTTTCTAGTGTTCCTAATGGGAGTACAAAAACCGGTCCAAAACAAGCAACGACTTACAGTCGCTTCTACATTCTTGACTTTCCGCGGTGACACTGATTACTTATTTCAATTCATCGGTGAACCATCGTTTCATTTAATTTTAGTTACGCCCAAACGCAAACACCAATACAATTTCATCTAGATGAGATTTTTTAATCTATTTTTACCGTTGGAAATCACACCTCGTTTGTATTAATATTCATTGGAAACTGAAGAAATATGTCAACTCAATCGGTGAAGGGTTCGTTTAAATTTTATGTAGTTTTTAATTTTTTTGTTACGTAATATTCTTTTATTGCTGAATTAATCAGAATTTACAGACGCTTGAATTGGTGATTATACAGGCCGTTAAAAAGTGTGTATTATTGATAAACACGATTTGGGAAGATTCGATTTTTTACGTTTTGGATTAGTTTTTAATTGAATTGCAATCTTTCACCTACAATTTTCTTAATGAGTCCCCAAATTTTAAATTAAAAAGAGAACATCTGGAACAGATATCGAAACACGTCTCCTGCATGGATTACCCTTAACCCTCCGTTACTATCGTCTGGGTGGATTCCACCCAAAAGGCTGAACTTTTAAGTAAACTATATAATTTTCTATGAAAATCGTCCCTTTATTATAATGTTATCCATCTTTGAATGGTTTTTTATGTTTAGAAGTACATTCTACTACATTAATCCGAGATTATATTTATATAAAATTTATTATAAAAAGAGCTTGGGTGGTTTACACCCGCGATAGTAATAGCGTTTCATTTCTTTGGGTGTTTTATACCCATTGATAGTAACCTTGTACATAATTTTAGCGATTACTTTGAGTGATCGCTAATATAAATAAAAGCACTTGTGTGTTTTATTGCTCTCTACCATGCATAGAGATGGTAAGCTGCTAGATGTTCCAAAGTGTTTGCCCGAAATAATTGAGTTTTATAACAAAACCAAAGGAGGAGTCAATACGACTGACCAGTTATGTTCTACATATAACGTAGCCAGAAATTGTAATCGCTGGCCTCTGGTAATATTCTACTCTTTGCTGAATGTGGCTGCCATAAATGCACGTATTGTTTTGTTGTGCACTCAAAATCCACCACTAAATTACAAAAAGCGTTCACCTTTCATCAAGGATTTGGCGTTTAGGCTTATTACGCCACATATGGAAAAATGTAGCACAATTAAGACATTGCCAACTAATATCAAAATAAGCTGCCAAAAATTTACCAAACAACTTTCTGGAAAGCAGAATGAACCCGAAGACATATTACCACCAGCCAAAAAACTTAAACATAGTCGTTGTCAGGTAATAAAAAGGACCGTAAAACAAAAACAACATGCTGCAAGTGCGACATTTTTATTTGTAAAAGTCACAGTAACCCACTGTGTACCACTTGTTATCAATCAACACATTCAGAATTGACAAACAACTGCGAAAACCATGATGATATGTTTGATGGATTTGATGAGTGACTACAATTTTGTTGGTACTTAGTCCAATTTTTACGCAAAATTTTACTTTGTTTACAAAAATATTATTAAATAACTTTATTTTCTTTATCTTTTTAGCTTTCGAATTCAGTACTCCGCAGAGGATTTGCTTAAAAAGTTTTTTAATTATCACTAGAATTACATAATCCATTTAATATAATTTTTTTGTTTCCTTTTTTTAATGAAATGTTAATAAACAACATATAAGTTGAAATAAAATAATAGATTTATGACTAAAACTAAATTTGTTCGGTATTTTAGTGCTCCTTACTTCAAAAAATTACATTATATGTATATTTGAATTTGGCAGTTAAGAAACGCAGACACTTTAAACGCATGGGTGGGTTACACCCAATTATAGTAACGCAGTAAGTGAAATGTACTATATGTTAGTGATGGAGGGTTAAGGTGGAATGATAGTATTTTGTAGATACGCAAGTTGTATATTCGTATATGTATTTGAATCAAAATAACTGCTCAACTTTGATTTATGTATGTCAGATTGCAGACGATAATGAACATTAAAACATAATTTTTCATTACCGTTAAGGGTTTAGTGGTCAGCATCGTACCATTGAGTACACCCCATATAGAGTTATACTGTTTCTTATGTTGAAATTGTTCACCTTCATGACCCAGTTTGTAGACCAATTACTCACCATTATAGTAACAGTTACTTCATCCTCCTTTATTACTACGATGCCATTCCGCTATTTTTCTTGGACTCCTTTCTGGTCCTTCTTTCCGCACATGTCCCAGCCACATAAACATTATGGCCTTATTGAAATTCATCCCTTCACAAACATTTCTGTATTTCCTGGTTTGTTCTTCTCCTAGTTTCGTTTTCTCTCGTTTTCAGTGGTCCTAATATTTTCTACACTATTTTTTTAAACATTCTTAATCTACTCTCACTAGACAAATAGGTAATTGTTTAGTAATATTAGCGTTAATAGATTTTATTAATTTTTTGTATATTTGATCTGTACCGTGCATTTTGGCTGTCAACGGTACAAATCGTATGCGGAATTTGTTTTTCGTACGGGTATTTTTGCCGTAGTTTACCAGGTGCGACGCTGTATAATTATCTGCTGATGATGAAAAGTTTGTTGTCGAAATATGTATACAGAACACGAAAATTATTGTGGAAAGGGGTTATAATATATCAACCTTCAGTGATTAAGTTAATCAGCCACAGTCTCCATCAAAATTACCTTCAAGATGACTTTTTATTAATATAAAAAGGCTCGTTTGCCGCTTGTATTCTTTTTTGTATTTCTTCTCTCTTTTCCGTATTGTTCGTTGTCGTTCTTCCCAAATATTTAAATCCGTTTACATCCTGGAATTTTATATTTTCCTATTTTTATTTTGTCCGCTGGTTTCCTGTTGAGGAGTCTCATCCGTTTTGGCTTTCCACATTTACTTTCCAAACTTATTTTGCTTCATTTCTCTTCTACTTCCGTTAAAATCTTTTCCGCAACTTTTCTTTGTACTGTAATTATAATTAAATCATTCGCATATGCTACTCTTTAGCTTCCTTATGTTCGCAGTGTACCTCTTTTAATCTATTTTGGTCAACGTCTACAATATTAAACTTAAGAGAATAAGAGACAAAGAATCACCCTGTTTCACGTTTACATTACTGTAAATTTTTTTAATTCTTCATATTCTTGTACTAAGACTTTTGCATAACTTAAAGTTATTTGCACTAGTCTCATTAACTTATTGGTATTTGAAAGTCTTCAAGTGCTATCATTAATTGATTTCTTTTCATTGCATCAATAGCTTGCTTACAATCTATGACCAGCATTTCTATATTCATGTTATATTCGTACGCCTTTTCTGTTATTTGTTTGATTATACAATGTACAGAGTTGTTCATTCTAGATTTAGAATTGGCAGTTTCGTTTTCTCCCACTTTTGTATTGCAAACAACTTCCCCTACTTTCTCGCGTGTTACGCGTGAGAATGTCTGAAATCAGTCTTCACCAGCGACATGATGTGTGTAGGTCGGGGCTGTAAATCATTATGCATTGACAATACGTACCTACATTTTTGAATTGTATAAATTATTTGATGCATTTTATTTGAATCTTTTAATAAAATGCAACATGGCTATTTTCTTGAAATGTTTTGCCGTTTGGCGTGAAACTAATAAAATATTCTTGAAATAAATGAAATAGAAAATTCTAAAAATTAAAAAGATTTTCAAACAATGAAAAAATTAAAAGAAACTTTTAAAAATACAGTTTTGGCAGCTATTCAAACATCCCGTACTCTCTAACCCATGGACAATATTCAAAACAGTCTGAACAGTCGGTACGGGTCTATTTTCAAACGAAAAAACAAATCGCCCAACAATTTCTTGTGCGCTATGGCCACCATAGTACCATTTTATAATTTGTATTCGTTCTTTTTGTGTATGAGTCATTTTTAAAAGTAAAATAATAAATGCTTAGTACACCGCAACGGCTTTAACAAGAATGACTTATTTTGATTATCAGTAGGGGAGGTTTATCGTAGCAGCGCACGCACACACGAACTGTGGTGTGGTGAGAGATATTCTATCCTGCTTTCTCGCGCACTTTAACCTAACTGCACTCTTTCCACTTGTGGACAGCGCATATCTAATTCTAGAATGAACAAGTCTGTATGTATTGAGTCTACTGTTGATTTCCCTTTCAATAGACGGCACTGGTAAGTTCCTATTATGTTTTTCGTATATATAATTAAACTTCGCTGAATTACAGTTATCAAGATTTTATAAGTTCTGCTTCGCAATGTGATTCCTCTGTAATTCTTGCATACTGTATGATATTTTTTATGTATTATTATGGCCATGCAATGCTTTTAATCCATTCCATAGACATTCTCTCATTGAACCACATTTATTAAATGAAATGAAGACTTTTATAATAAAAAACATTTTCAAAAGTTTCTATGGATATGACCTGAACATTCCGAAAAGTTTAGCACAATGGTCTTTTACATAAAATAAGCAAAATGCTTCTTTACCAACAGTTCATACTTCCGAACTGCTATCTAACCATTATATTCTTCTTCACTAAACTGAATAATGAATTTTTAGGCCTACATCCTAAACACACTGTAGCTCTTCAGGGGAGTGTCCAATATTAAATCTTTTATATATGGGACTTAACTACTACATCTACAGTAACAGCAGCGACATTTTCGAATGATACTATCGTGCTTTCATCGTAAAAATCTAAGCACAGTATCTAACTTCTACAAAAAGGTCTTGTACAATTCTCAATTGTTTAGAGAAATGGAATATAAAAGTCTAAATCCACATGCTACATTCACGCATTGCAAAGAAATCTCCATTAATGGAGATACACGTTATAGATTCTACATCGAAACATAATTAGTGAAATATTCCCATGCTTATGATAGCTTGTAAATAATTTCTTGAAACGTAACTTCGAATCGGCATCTTATTTAGTATACTTCTCCAAGTTTCAGCCGACCGTTTTGTTTTAATGGAGGTGAATTAAAAATTAAGAATTCGTATTATAAAAAAATTACGTATATAGCCATAAAAGTCGTTTACTGTAAGCTACACTTTGGTTAAAAATATAAATGCCATATTGTGTAAAACGCCTATCCTTAATGAGATTCACTATTGCTTTTGTTTTGTGAAAGCCTTTGATGTTATTATTACTTGGAGTTCTTATATTTACCGTTACACAACTTTCTGACATTTCGATTCATTGTTTAAAAGTTTTCTACATTTTCGACGCATTTTAAACTTTTTTTATTAGCATTAACTTTAAATGCCTTGTTAAATGCTTAATAACGCTAAACGTTTCAGACGACAAATGAGAATGAAACGAGTTTACTTTTTGAAACAGTTGGTTATATTTCTTAAAACTCAAAATACGTTTTAAAATAATACGTTATTAGTAAAACACTAAAATCAAAGTATTTAAATGAGAGACTAGCGCCATCTATAAATTACACAATAATGTATGAAATAGAATATTTAGAAAGCATAAATAATTAGTTTGTTTAATATTTATCTTTCACAAATACATGTTTAAACCAAAATAAGCCATACAGTCTTTATAGTGGCTTTCATACATAGTAAATAATAGCATATTTAACAATACTATTATTATGTAAAGATCCTAATAAACATCGCGGAAGTAACAAGTAAGTCTTTTGATAAAAGGGAAGATTACTAGCGCCCAAAAATAATTTAAGACAATTCTTAAAATGACGAAAGCCTATAATCTTGTGAAACTTTGAAGTAAAGTAAAATGTTAATACATATTACCTCGGATATTCCTTTATTGCCTGATCATCAATCGTTAATAGCATACAATTCAGTTTTAGAATTAAGGTTTTTGGAATATTTTGTCCAGGATAATTAATATCTTGTGTCTGTTAGAATTCAGAAATATTCTTTGACGAGAGAAGTTGTTATTAGAACCTAACTTTACAATGTTTGAAGTGACGTACCTTTTTTTATTTAATGTGAACACGGAGCTCAAATCTATAGCGGAACTTTAAAAGTAAGCAAAAGTTCTTATTTTGCCCATAATCGAAATTCTGCTTTAGTTGACATTCTACAAGCCTTTATCTATTCTTCTATTCTCCCAACAATTTGGTTCACTGCAAGTGTAACACCAATATTTAGAAAAGATGGTCAACTAAACCTATGTAATTATAGACCCATAAGTTTGGTCTCTGTACATGTTCAAAGACAATGGACTCTGTAATTATGAGTGAACTCGTGGAATTTTGCCTTACTAATCATATTATGCCGACTACTCGACATAGTTTTCTGAAGAGGCGTTCCATTGTGATGAACCTTCTACAATATTTAAATGCATGGACAGAAAGCCTTGACAATGGAACACCTATAGATGTATCGTATCTAGAATTCGAGAAAGTCTTTAATTTTAGGCCTTTTAAAGTTTTAAAGAGTCTTCTTGCTAACTTGAAGTATTTAGATATTTGTGGCAAATTTTTTAATTGGATCTGCTGCTTCTCAAATTGATACCGTCTTCTCTGGAATTCCGCAGGGATCTGGATTTGGTGCACTATTCTCCACGCACATTGCCGTCTTGGAACAAATTCTATGATCCAATCATGAATTAATGAATGTAATATTATATGGATCTCCTTTAATGAGTTTAATGCGACAATGTTTAATACCTCTTCATATAGAAAAAGCGCGCTGCACTTCATCTTTGCAAAAATAATTCGAAACATTCCTACTACATAGGCTCCCAAAAAATTAAACATCACATGTGGATTTTGGTGCCACTTTAATTTCTGATCTGTTTTGGTTTCTGCATGCGGGCGTTGTAGTCAACAGGGTTAATATATTGGGTCTGGGAAAAAGTTCGTGGCGTTTTTTCAGTAAAATTCAACTGGTCCCCGCATGGCGCGTGGACGAATTCATTTAAACCGAATATGCTCCATTATTATCGACAATGTTTCGCCATTTTTTTGGTAGATCCATGATCCCATCGGTGAAAAACTTCTGTGGTTTCTGGTCGAAAAACTGAATCAAGTAGTTTTCACAGGCTTCTTTTGAAACCAACTTAATTCCATTGAGAGAGTTCTGCAGAGATCGAAACAGATGATAGTCTGAGGGTGCTATATCCGGACTGTAAGGTGGGTGCATCAAAACTTCCCAACCAAACTCTCTCAATTTTTGACGGGTCATCAAAGAAGTGTGTGGTCGGGCGTTGTCATGATGGAAGACAACACCTTTCCTATTAATCAATTCGGGCCGTTTTCTTTCAATCGCCTGGCGTAATCTCTCTAGTTGTGCACAGTAGAGTTGAGAATCAATCGTCTGACCAGTTGGAAGTAGCTCGTAGTGGACGATTCCCCTCCAGTCCCACCATACACACAGCATCACTTTTTTTGGCGTCAATGTTGGCTTAGCGAACGCTTGTGGCGGCTCACCATCCTTTATCCACGATCTTTTACGCTTCCGATTATCGTACGTAATCCATTTTTCATCTCCGGTTATTAAACGTTTCAGAAACGGCTCGATTTCATTCCGTTTCAGCAGCGCATCGCAGATGTTAATTCGGTCAATCATGTTTTTCACGCTCAACTCATGAGGAACCCATACGTCAAGCTTTTTTTTTGTAACCAGCTTTGTGTAAATGGTTCAAAACAGTTTTGTGGTCAATGCCTAGCTCCATGCCAATATCGACACTGCTGATATGCTTATCTTGTTGGACTTTTTCAAGAATTTCATCAGATTTTTCAGTGATTGGACGACCGCAGCGTGACTCATCTTTCACATTGAAATTTCCAGAACGAAAGCGAGCGAACCATTTCCGCGCAACAGATTTCGATAAAGTACCTTCACCGTACACAGCACAAATTTTATCACAAGCCTGCGCAGCGTTCTTCCCCTTATCATAATAATATTGCAGAATATAGCGAAATTTCTCATTATTCTTCTCCATTTTCAAGTGCGAATAACTTTCCAACCACTGCACCGATTACAATGTTTCTACGCTCAAACTAACGTTCGGAAGGTCATCTAAAAAACGAGCCCTCGGTGGTGTCGCTGTGACTTGTTGTTCTTTAGTTATCGGCAACCAATGCCATCTATCGGGAAAAACGCCACGAACTTTTTCCCAGACCCAATATAATCAAAAAAAAAATTACTTTTGAATCTTCTTCCTTGTTCTAACGAGGAAAATAATGTTAGGCCTCTTTTTAAATCGGCCACGATCGTCTAGAGCAGGTATGGGCAACCTTTGACATGTTGTAGGCCAAACTTTAATATGCAAATACGTTCGCGAGCCGCGTTTAAAAGTAGTGCATTTTAAAGTAGCGTTTTAAAGTAGTGTTCATAATTTTTAGCGATAGATATCAGACATGAAATAATACGACAATGTCTCGCGGGCCGAATTAAATCTTACAACGGGCCGCATCCGACCCGCAGGCCGGTAGTTGCCCACATGTGGTCTAGAATCCTAACTTAATAAGAGATACTTCGTTGTTGAAAAGTGTTGAGACGTTTTCGGCTGCCAATGCATATTCAAACGACGGATACGTGGAGATAATATTTTCACAAGGAGCGCACAATAACTTCTCTGCTGACATGTCAGGTCTGTTTACTGTCAACGCTCAGAAGACATACCGGGGTCATCCATTCAAGTTACCATGTCAAAAGTTTAGAACCTCTGTGCGGCAATATCTTCTAATAAATCGAGAGCTTCGTGTTTGGAACAACCTACCTAGCGATGTTGTTTTTACAAATTTATCTTCTCAATAAGTCTCCAATGAAGATCGTGACGTGTAATTCTCTCGACTTAGTCGCCTTAGAAAGGTGAGGTTCATGAGAACAACATGAAATAGAGAGGTTTGGTTCATTTCTTATACTCTTTCTTAAAGTAGCGATAGTCTCCTTTCACTAGACAGACTAATGACGTGCAGAGGTCGACCTATTTGAAACTAGACCAGTTTGTCAAAATTTTTTGACCAACCGATGAAGAGCATGTTTTATTGGTAGACCGACTTGACCTAAATTTTTTTTGCAACCCCCGTCATCTGTCAAATTGATGATTAAAACGAAAATTTATCTTTCAATTTTAATTAGCTACAGTCTACTGAATACTGTTGCCAGCTTTGACTTTTATATTACAAGTAGTATTTTCACTATTATAAATGAAAGATGTAGCCGCTCTTATTGAAAATCCCTATAATCATCTTCAAGTAAATCTGTAACGTTTAATACAAATTGTTTTACATCTACGCATTTTTAATTAAAATTTGGCGTGCCAATAGGTACCCAATTAGTCTCAAATAAAAAAATTCTGTGCAAATTCCAAGAGATGTAACTATTACCAAATTAATTAATAAGTAACCTGAACCTAGCAAATAAAATTAAAAACTCTTTAGGAAAAGCAAGATTTGTTAATAAGAGTATTTCTCACACAAAATTGCTTACTTCAAAAGTGCATGTCATACTTTTTATACGTTTAGAATTCGTTAGGAACATTTTAGACCGCGAAGATCCTGAAAATGAGACGAGTACTTTCTCTAATATTAATTCGCACCATTAGTGAACGTCAAGTTTATCCAGAGACGTTCGTCTATCGAGGCATTAACGGAAAACGCCATCTGCATTGCAAATTAGCAATTCATTTCGGCTTAAGGAAGATTTCAGATAAGTCGAGAATTGCCGTATATAAATAGCCATAAAATGGGAACTAACTCTCACTCTTAAATAATAAAAACTAAGTTGAACTTCCCCGAAGTGCTCTAAAAATATAATTGTGTTAATTGTACGTCATCGCGCAGTATATTTAATTGCTTTTGAAAGTACGGTTTTTAATTTTGCATAGAGCACAGGCTAGAGTGCTTTAAATTCCCTAAATTCTTTTACGCTATTACAATGCGAAAAACATAATTCTTCCATTGATTACGCCTTCTAATATAACGTTCGCTAAATACAGTGCATGTGCAAAACAGGAAAGTATAAAAGTAAAGACAATCTACTTCCGGTTTGCTAATGGAATACACGATCAAACAATGATGACGTAAGTAAAAGAATCATATTTCTGGGTAACTCGAATAGAACCATTCACGTTTTTTGCTACTTTTCTCTTTCTCAACACATGATTTTAAACCAATTACGTACATAAAGTTGTGCGTTTATTTGATAATAACGTACTGTAAAATTATATTTACTCTTTTCTCTCCGTCTGGCTTTGAAATTGTGTGAGATATAATATAGATTGTATCTCTATGTATTACACTTTTTAATTAGATTCAGTCACAAAATGAATATATACGACTATGCTAGCTGAAGTGTAATAAATATATCAAATTCACGTAAAAAAATTTTATTTTAGAATATAATACCATAAAACGGAATTTTAATTACAAAACAAACAACATAATACACGATTGCCCAATTAGGAAACTCGAAGGAAGTTGGAGCGACTTTATGGAAGCTGCTTTCGGTAGTGTTTGGATGATTAAGTTCTTTAGATGTCAAATTGAAGCCTTTTTTAAATCCTGTGGATGGACTCATTCCCTAAAGAAATTATAAAAGAAGGCAGGAATTTTTAAAAAATGTAAATTTCGTATTCTAAATATACTTCACGATTAATCAAATTAATCAAAACAGTTTTCATTTAAACGAGTGCAGTCGAAATTGGACAGTATCAAATATAAATACGTTTTAATGAATGTTGTGTTGCGTTAGCTCTGCAACACAAACGCTATTAGACAAATGCAGCCGAAGCTATGTTCGGGTAGAGTTGTATGCAGCGAAATGTTTCTTGAGTGGATATCTATGGAATCATATACACGTGTTCATTCAAAAAGGGTGTCTTTTCAGGAAAAAAATGATAAATATTTAAAAAATACACTGCTGTAATTGAACTTACTTATCTCCAATTTTATTAAGTATATTGTTTAAATACATTAAGAGTACTTGAACACGAAAACAAGTTTCAATGAAACCTTTTAGGCAGAAATAAAAAAACGCATTCCTTATTTGTCAAAAAGTGTTTTGTTGTAATAAGTACTCATTTAATGTTCTTTGGCGAATTTTTCTTTTAAGAATTACATCATGGAAACGTAATTCCAAATTAGAAACTATTTCTAATGCCTTGGCAGCTACATGATTTTTGGCAAATATTTTAAGGTCTTTAATCGCGATAATAGCTTCATTGTAGTAGTAGAGATTCTTTTCGTTGGGATATTCGAAGTTCATCTGTAAACGTGTCAAAATATTTTAGGCCTCGCTTTGATTTTGGAATAGAGATCAAGTTATGATTAAATCCGAACTGTCTAAGTTAAATTATCGTCGATATTTAATTAAAAAAAAACCAATGCTTTGTTCGCAATACCTTGTAATTGTTTTCTTATATATTTCAGCATCTGGTCATCGTCACCTCGTTTAGATTTCTCAGCTGACGCTATTTGATCTTTCAGATTCTCGTAAATAAAACCAGTTTAATAAAAACAATTTTTGCTTTCCTAACGAAATCAACTGCATTTAAAACTTTAATTTGTTTTAGAAAATTTAACCATGCATTGTCTAGGTTAGCAGAATTTTTCTTTTTTCTATGCCCGCTCTTTGGTCAAAATTTTACAACCATTTTCTCAGAATTATACCCATTATCCAAAGTTTTGTATTAGATTTACAGGTAATAGATAATTTATCTAAACTAAAATTTTTAAAGGCTCTAGATTTAGCTACCATATCAATAACCAGAAGCTTTTCTTTTCCTCAACCATGTTCACATAGTACTTTTTGTTTTGTTTTTCTTTCTCCGGACGATTTTTCATGGACACATTCTTTTTAGAATCTCATCATCATAGACATCTCATGGTGAATAGCCTTTTATTAATGGACGAGGTTTTGCAAAAATAAAGATTAATCGTCAGAGTTAACAGAAACCACTTCTTCAAAGATTGCTTTTCAACTATTATAATGATAATAATATTAATTTAAAATTTTAAAAAAATGAACGGATGACGCAAAAGCTGTTGCAAAATTGTTTGTAATATTCTTCAGAAATTAAAAATTTAGAAATTTTGTTAGAAATATTCACCGTTAATCTTAAGTCAAAGTTAAATACGAGGATGGATCATTAATTAGTAAGCCTGACGAACGGGGGGCAGCATTAATAAAATAATCTCATTTGTTTTCAACTTAGCAATTCTTCAAAACGTAACCGTTAAAATTTGCATTCATTTCGATCGTGAATGCGCTTTTTATTTGAATATAAAATGAACAGTATGTAACTTGTTTCGAAACATGGAAAAAGTGGTCTGTCGATTAGTGATTAAGCTGTTATTTCTAAAGAATAAAGTGTGCTGGAGTCCCTTAACGGGGACCAAGCTCCACTGATTACAACCATAAAACGATAGACACCTTAGTTTAAGCGTGACCAGACCATTACATTAGATGAAAATGCAATGAAAGCCCAAGGGGCGCGTGTACTCAAAAAATTATTAGAAAAGTACATGGCATGGTGTTAGTATTGATGTAGGTCCCTGGTTTCGATTTCAATAATGATTTGGGTTTGAAAAAAATATGTGAGAGATGAGTGAAGCATTTGCTGACTCTGGATCACAAACACGAACAATAATACATTTCAGGTCTCAATTTAGCTAAGTTTAGATAAGGTCCGAAGCCGAGTAATAACATAAAATGAAATAACAATCGAAGTAATAGATAGAGGCTGGCACAGGTTCTCTAAAAAAATCAAAGACCATCCGCTGGGTCGGAAAAGTTATGACTACCCTGTTCTCGGGCTACAGTGGTATCTTACTTATCAATTGTCTTTAGAAACGTGAAGCGATAACAGTTGATGCTTATTCTTCTCTTCTTTTTCTTCTTCAGTCCAAATTCGTCCACTCCTAGACACTTGCAATGGGTTTTCATATTTGTCTGTCGATATTTCCATGTATCTATTTTGGAAGTTCTACAACAATATTTCACCACGCTGGCCATTACGTGCTGGTGGATAGATTATGGTAGGAAAGCATTAAATATGTTGCTTATAGGTTTTAAAGTTTAGGACCTGGTTTCTCTCAATTTTTAGGAAATGGGACAGAGCTCGCGTAAGCAGGGTCGATTCCCTGAAGTATACCTGTCCTTATCGATTTTGTAAGAACTGTATACCCGCTACCATCGAACAACAAATATGCATCGCTTTCAGGTCAACTGCACCATATAATAGAAAGTAAATTTAGGTATTAACACTTTGACAATTTCAATAGCAAAAATTCATGAACTGCATTTCGAGCTGTTTTCGCATCCAACTCGTTTGCCAGATTTTGCCCCTTCGGCTCCCTAATTTCTTCGAACGTAAAAATTTAGCTCGGTGGTAAAGATATTTTTTCGAAGGAATAAAGAGATTTGAATATCGATGAAATAAATTACAAGGAAAATACCCAGAACAAAAAGATAATTTTTTGTTAAACATTTTGTTTTCTTGTTTAGGTTCATTTATTAATAATCTTCACTCGTAGATTTTAATCTTTAATCCACTTAATTTCCATTTAAATGTACGATATATCCTTCTTCCAACAAGAAACTATTGATTATAAAATTGCTAATGACATTTGTGCATTCTTTTGTGAAATGAGGTACGTAATAATCTTGAAAAATCATACAATATGCATAAATTTGGTGAAAATTAAATGAATGAAATAAATAATGAATAATTATTGTAAACTAGTAATAGTTAATCAGGTCTTTAAAGCAGGAATTAGCTGTTTTTACTATATGCAGAATAAATGTGGGGTATAATGTGTCGATATCGAAAACTTTGGTGGTTAGCGAAGTCATCACTCATCTTGAGACCAATTTATATATTACAAATAATAATCTGAAATACACTAACCATGTTTCATTTCAAGTGTTTCCGCTTTTCTGAGTATAATTCTAACTTATAAGTGTTGCACGAGACTTGAGAACAACTTTTATAGCTGCTTAGAAGCATTTTTACTGCCATTAGATATCCACATATAAAGGGAAGTAAGGCCAGTAACTTACATATTCCATAAGCCAAGACGACGGCATTTACCATCATAAATTGAAGAATAACTTAAAGCGTTACCACGAAAAAATTATGGCAGATTAAACAGAAATGGTAAAAGGGAGGAAGAATCTGTCTGGTACAAAAATGGTATTAAAACAGAACAAGATATTAAATGGAAACACTTTCTTGATGAAAAAGTGGATTTGGAATAAATTTCTATGAAACTTCGAAGAGTTTCTCAGGCCAGACAAAGGTAAAAGGATTTACACAGTTGTTTGAATTTACAAATGACCTATTAAATAGGAATAGAAACTCTGTTAGTGTGATGTGGACCTATTATGCTAAAATAAAGGCTTGGTCAGAATGTGGTTTTTACAAATGGTAAACGAATATTCTAAAACAAATGTCTGACAAGAAAAAAACGTTCGATAAGCTACTGGTTCTAAATAAAAGGCTAAAGTTAGAGGTTTTACTCTAATAAGATATGAGGACTATGACAGGTTTTGAAATGTTGCAGTGAAATTGCCTCCATAGCCTTTCCAAGAAATATAATTTGCTGGCAGAGTGTGCAAAAATTGTTTTCCACAAATTAAAGCTTTTGCACTGTTTTTATGGAATATCCAGCAACGGATAGCCCCTTTACAGCCTCTATAAGACGGTGTTGAGGATTTTTTGGTGCCAGTTAGTAAGAGTAGCAATCCAACAAAAATTCATGTCTGAAATGAAATTTAACTAATGAATATGGTGTACTATTAGACATTTTCTTCAGTTAATCGAAATATGTTTACTAAACTTCTTTCACGCTCGAAATATGTAAAATGAAATTGCTACAGTGACATTTGTACCAACAAATTACCGACAACTGATCTGGGTCAACGTGAATAGAACATTCCTAGTGTAACCGTACGCACTTATGTTTCTTTTACAAGACTCCAGGATCTTACTTCGCTTCGAACCATTACCAAATAGCAATTACTATCTTTTCTTTAACGTTAAGTCTTCGTGAAATTCAGTAGAAACATATAAAATAGCAGCTCAATATATATCTTTCGTTGGAATTTCTGTTCGCGAAATTGGATCAAGTAATATATTAGCAAAAGAGGAAGGCGAGAAAACGGAAAAGAGCAGAGCGACTGTAATATCGATTCCCGACGCATTTGTTACAATATGTTACGATTGGAATATTTATTTGGCAGAAGAAATGGTCGCGAATGAATACGGAATCCATAAGGATTTGTTCGATATATGAATTATTTAGAAGAAATAGCGTTTTATGTATTTTATGTGCGCGTCCGAACCATTTCCTTCTACTCATCAAATAAGAGCATAAGAGTTATGGAAATTGTTGGCCATTCTGTCTGGTATAAGAAAGTAAATATAAATTGTGAAAATAGATTATTATTGAAATAAAATAAATTTCGTACCAGCGCAAAAGTAGTTTCGTGTGTTGGAATTCATATGTTATTATTGCAAAGGTTTCCAGTTCTGTATTGAATCGAAGGACTGCGATTTAGTTGCATAGAATCCATCTCAAAATTATACACTTCGAATGCTTGTAAAACATAGTTAAGAGAGCAATTTTGTTTAACACTCTAATAATAACACAGGGTAACAAAATGAAAAAAAAAATTTGGTGCCGGAAATCTAACATCTGATTTTAGATGTTTTTAATGTGCTGATTCCAAAAATGCCACCAGATTTTTTCTATCAACTCTAGTTTTTGAGATACAGGTTACAGGTAAATTGATATTTTTTTCTGATAAAGGGCAACAAATAAAGAGATAAATATGTACTTAATCGTCAAAATAGAAATTTCCCAGAATGTAATGTAGCCAAATGGAGACCTGGAATTGTCCCTGACCCAATGTTCCTATACTAGGAACTACTCAATACACTACTCTTAATTACTTTTATACCTGTAATTACCTATGACCCGATCCTTCTATACCTGCTTGGCTGTACTCGATTTAGTATATTACTGAGTTTTCCCAGGTAAAGTTGTGCTATCATTTTGTGTAAATATTGGTAGTTTTGGCATTAGCACGGAAAAACTAAAAGCTGGTATATTTGATGGTCCTCAAATAAGGCAACTTGTTAAAGATCCACAATTCACCACATCAATGAACGAGACTGAATCTAACGCTTGGTGTTCATTTGTTCAAGTAGTACAAAATTTTCTTGGCAATCATAAAGCAGAGAATTACGTAGAATTAGTGGAAACTATGCTTTCAAATTTTAATATTCTCGGCTGTAACATGAGTATAAAAGTTCACTACCTCCACAGCCACCTAGATCGTTTTCCAGGAAACTTAGGTGATTGTAGTGAAGAACAGGGGAAAGATTCCATCAGGATATTAAAACTAGGGAAGATCGTTATCAAGGACGATGGGATAGCCACATGATGGCGGACTACTGCTGGAGCCTTCAGCGAGACTGCCCTAGTAAACTCCATTCTAGAAAGTCGTATAAAAGAAAATTTTTATGTGATTAGTGACTAATGTAATTATGTAAATTTAGTTTTCGCAATAAATACTTAAATCCATGTGTCTTTGTTTTTTTAACTGTCAATAGTAATATTATATATTATAACAGTTATAACGTAAAATATATACACAATTTTTTAAAAAAATCTCAAAAACTGGATCTGATAGACCAAATCTGAGAACTTTTTTTACAGTCTGCATCCAAAAATTACCCAGGAATAGTTAAAAAATCGCAGGCACCAAAATGTGTGTTGGCGTGTGTAATTAGTTGATGCACAAATAGGAAATTTTCAAGTAGTACAAAATTTTCTTGGCAATCATAAAGCAGAGAATTACGTAGAATTAGTGGAAACTATGCTTTCAAATTTTAATATTCTCGGCTGTAACATGAGTATAAAAGTTCACTACCTCCACAGCCACCTAGATCGTTTTCCAGGAAACTTAGGTGATTGTAGTGAAGAACAGGGGGAAAGATTCCATCAGGATATTAAAACTAGGGAAGATCGTTATCAAGGACGATGGGATAGCCACATGATGGCGGACTACTGCTGGAGCCTTCAGCGAGACTGCCCTAGTAAACTCCATTCTAAAAAGTCGTATAAAAGAAAATTTTTATGTGATTAGTGACTAATGTAATTATGTAAATTAAATTTTCGCAATAAATACTTAAATCCATGTGTCTCTGTTTTTTTAACTGTCAATAGTAATATTATATATTATAACAGTTATAACGTAAAATATATACACAATTTTTTAAAAAAATCTCAAAAACTGGATCTGATAGACCAAATCTGAGAACTTTTTTTACAGTCTGCATCCAAAAATTACCCAGGAACAGTTAAAAAATCGCAGGCACCAAAATGTGTGTTGGCGTGTGTAATTAGTTGATGCACAAATAGGAAATTTTCAAGTAGTACAAAATTTTCTTGGCAATCATAAAGCATAGAATTACGTAGAATTAGTGGAAATTATGCTTTCAAATTTTAATATTCTCGGCTGTAACATGAGTATAAAAGTTCACTACCTCCACAGCCACCTAGATCGTTTTCCAGGAAACTTAGGTGATTGTAGTGAAGAACAGGGGGAAAGATTCCATCAGGATATTAAAACTAGGGAAGATCGTTATCAAGGACGATGGGATAGCCACATGATGGCGGACTACTGCTGGAGCCTTCAGCGAGACTGCCCTAGTAAACTCCATTCTAAAAAGTCGTATAAAAGAAAATTTTTATGTGATTAGTGACTAATGTAATTATGTAAATTAAATTTTCGCAATAAATACTTAAATCCATGTGTCTCTGTTTTTTTAACTGTCAATAGTAATATTATATATTATAACAGTTATAACGTAAAATATATACACAATTTTTTAAAAAAATCTCAAAAACTGGATCTGATAGACCAAATCTGAGAACTTTTTTACATTCTGCATCCAAAAATTACCCAGGAACAGTTAAAAAATCGCAGGCACCAAAATGTGTGTTGGCGTGTGTAATTAGTTGATGCACAAATAGGAAATTTTCAAGTAGTACAAAATTTTCTTGGCAATCATAAAGCAGAGAATTACGTAGAATTAGTGGAAACTATGCTTTCAAATTTTAATATTCTCGGCTGTAACATGAGTATAAAAGTTCACTACCTCCACAGCCACCTAGATCGTTTTCCAGGAAACTTAGGTGATTGTAGTGAAGAACAGGGGGAAAGATTCCATCAGGATATTAAAACTAGGGAAGATCGTTATCAAGGACGATGGGATAGCCACATGATGGCGGACTACTGCTGGAGCCTTCAGCGAGACTGCCCTAGTAAACTCCATTCTAAAAAGTCGTATAAAAGAAAATTTTTATGTGATTAGTGACTAATGTAATTATGTAAATTAAATTTTCGCAATAAATACTTAAATCCATGTGTTTTTGTTTTTTTAACTGTCAATAGTAATATTATATATTATAACAGTTATAACGTAAAATATATACACAATTTTTTAAAAAAATCTCAAAAACTGGATCTGATAGACCAAATCTGAGAACTTTTTTACATTCTGCATCCAAAAATTACCCAGGAACAGTTAAAAAATCGCAGGCACCAAAATGTGTGTTGGCCTGTGTAATTAGTTGATGCACAAATAGGAAATTTTATGAATACTAAATAACTGAATGATCAAAATTATAACATCTCAGTTAAAAGAATTTTAGTACCAGGTCTAATCATAATTGTCTTTTCTGTAGTATACCTTCAAAACTTTGTTTAAGACTTGAACAATGTAACTGATATTATTTTGAATTATTCTGCTTATTGCTTTGGTAATATTTTAATTCAACTATTATAAACTATTACAAAACTAGGCGCGGAATCATTTTTTATAATTTTCGTAGGCAATTACCTCAACGAGAATACCTTGCTGACTTGATATCGGTTTTCTGCAATGAAGCACCACATCAGTCAACAATTTCTCGTTGATATACAGAATTTAAACGTGGACGGATTAGCCTTAGCGACAATCCAAGAGCAGGTTCACTAAAAACGGCTGTCACTCAGGAAAACGTCGATGCTGTGCGCAAGATCATCAACGAAGATCGACATGTGACATATCGTCAGATCGAAGCATTATCGGGGATTTCAAAGATCTCAATTCAAAAAAAATTGCGTAAAGAGTTGTGTGTAAAAAATTAGTTTCCCGTTGAATACCGCATCTGTTGACCGAAGAACAGAAAGCGGCTTGGATGAATTGATGTCAAAAATCTCTAGATCGCTTCAACGCCTCAAAACTATAAAAACGTGTACAACATTGTCAGTAGTCATGAATCTTGGATTTCATTTCACCGTTTGAGTGTTCCAAGGTAAAGAAAAGCCGCCAAAAGTCATCAATTCTCGATATGTTTCCAAAAGATGGTCGCGACATTTGTCTGGAAAGCAGGTCACATAACAATTCTCCTACGAGATCAAAGAATTGTTAATACCGATTGGTATATGACCGTTCGTTTGCTACAGTCATCGCTGAGCTGCGAAGAACCAGCCCCGAACGACGAATCATCCGCCACTAAGACAAGACAAGTTCGCACACAGCACGAAAGATAATTAAATTTTTAAAAGAACAAAACGTCGAATTGTTGGACCATCCTCCGCACAGTCCGGAACTAAGTCCCAACGATTTTATTACCTTTCCGAAAATCAAGAACGGAATTTATGGTCAAAGGTTCCAGTCGTCAAAGGGAGCAGTTGATGCCTTAGGGAACACAATTTTGACTGTATTATCAAACGAGTAGAACAGCTGCTTTCCGGCTTGGTTCGAGCGCATGCAAAAGTATATTAATCTTCATGGAGAATACTTCGAGAAACAGTGAAGTCTTTAAAAGTTACTTTCTGTTTTATTCCAGTTTTATGTGCAAAACTTAAAAAATAACCCACATACTCTAGTTTGTTCCTCGTAGAGTATATTTCATTTAACATTGAGGTTATGACCTTTTTCTAAAAGAAGGAAAATTGGACGTATAGTACCTGTCCTTAAAATTGGAGACTCTGATGATGTATATAATTGTATGTTAGTTGTAAGATTTTGTACCTTGTAAAGTATTCGTATAGTGTATACATGCCAAAATAAGTCCAATTATTGCAAGCATTATTTCTCTTTATCAACACAGATTTGTTTCGAGGTGCTCCATTGTCTCAACTACACTATACTGATTTTTCTAAAACATTTTGATCGGTTGGATTATAGTATCAAACGTTGTAAAGTGAGACGTGAAGCTTTGGTAAAGTCCTTTAACTAATATCTGACTTCGAGGATGAAGTATGTGTTTTTTAATGGATATGCTTCTGGAAATACAACATGTGAAGTTCTTCAAGAATCTAATCTAGGACTTCTAATATTCAACATTTTCATCAATGACGTGGTCGATATAATTGGTTCTGCGAAATTAATTTTCGCAGATGATTTGAAAATCTATACAAGTGTAGCGCCTCATGATGAATGACTTAGAGAACAACCTTAATAACTTACATTATTAGCGTATATAACAAACAAAATCTTACTAAATCTAAAGAACTGTAAAATAACATTTTTTAGTCATTGTTCCTATCTTTTACATATTGACTACACATTGAATAATAACTATCTCGATGTGAAACTATTAAAGACTTCAGTGTTATATTTGATTTTACTTTTACTTTTAGCATCAGTCAACTTCTAAACTTTATAGCAGGTACGAGGGTGGTCCCAGAAGTACCCGATCCAATAAAGAAAACACAAAAATTTTGGAAAGAAATATTGTATATTTATTTTTCAACAAAATTTCCTTTCAGCTCTATACACTTTCCCAGCTTTTGCTCCTTAAAATAGCCACTAACTGCCGAAATCACTTCTTCATCGTTGGAAAACGTTTGACCACTAAGCCATTTTTCAAATTTGGGAACAGAAAACAATTCATTAATTTTGGCCATTGCAGTAACGGATTTGTGAGTTCGTGCATTGTCTTGATGAAACAACACTTTCTTCTTAGCCAAATGCGGCCGTTTTTGCTTTATTTCTTCGCTCAAACGTTTCAATAAGTTCGCATAATACTCGGCGTTGATAGTTTTTCCTTTTTCAAGATAGTCAATGAAAATTGTTCCACTCGCATCCCAAAAAAACCGATGCCATGACCTTGCTTGCAAATGAAACGGTCTTCGCCTTCTTTGGACCCGGTTCTCACTTTTTAGTACATTGATTGTTCTTTGATTCGGGTGTGAAGTGATGGACACATGATCCATGGTTATGAAACGGCGCAAAAATACTGCTTTGTTGCTATGAAACTTCGCTAAACACTCAATTGAAACATCTTCACGACACTGTTTTTGTTCGAGTTTGGGCAAACTCGGAACCCATCTTGCACACAGCTTTCTCATGTCCAAATTTTCAGATAATATGCGATGTACTGCACTTTTTGAAATGCCTACTACGCTTGCTAGCAGGTGCACTTTCAGTTAATGATTATCCAGTACTGCTTTAAGGATTTTCTTCACCATTTCTGGAGTCGTCACCTCATTTGATCGACCATTGCGATGCTCGTCTTGGCAACTCGTACGGCCTCATTTAAACTGTGCCACCCAATATTTCACTGTTGCAAACGAAGGAGTAGACTCACCCAGAGTAGAATTCAGTTCAGCTTTTGTATCGGTTGGGTTGAGGCCTTTCAACTAAAAGTATTGTATCACGTAACGATGACCAATTTTCTCCATTTTTACAAATTCACTGAAAACGTTCACTATTGATGGTTGCCAAGCAAAAACTAATAAACGTGGCCTTCTTCAAACTTAAAACATATGCTTTATAGATTGTGTACTTTCTAATACAGTGATATTTTTCAAACTACCGCCATCTCTAGGTCGGGCCGGGTATTTATGAGACCATCCTCGTCCTAACAGAAATCTCTTGGCTACATTATTCGAAACTGCAAATCTGTTCTCAAATGGTATCTTTCGTTAAGTTCTTATAAAGTTGATCACATATATCCGTCAAGCAACTTCGATCACTCAGTATTGCTGTTCTTAGATTGGGCATGACATTTCGTCAATGCAGGGGAATAAGTTTCAACAGCACTTACTTGCAATATGTTGGTTGTTGTATTCTAACTATTTAATAATTTCTAAAATCTTTCATAATACTATGAATTGTCCAATTTCACTTCAGGTCTATTAATTTTAGAATCCCTAATTTGGGGTCCCGTCAACGAGATAGCTTTTGCTTGTCATTTACTAGAACGAATACATTGTTGAGGTCATGTGTGTATACCATAACTAGCAATTTTTAATAAGATATCTAGACTAATTAATACTAATATGAGTACTCCCGTATGGGCTTGAATTAGTAATTGCGGGTAATTTTAATTTATTTGTTTAGATTTGGTTTAATTTGACTAATTTTTATGTAACTACGATTTATACTTGTATGTAACAGTTTAGTTTTATACGATTACACTATGTGGCTTTCTACTGGAATATGTTTATTTGTATTTTCCTATAAATGTAATTTAAATTCTATTGGGCAAATTTTATATCATTGATTTATAATACTGTGTAATTACAAAACCAACGTAATTAAACTTCTTCATATTTAATAATTTAAACTTGATTTTGTAACATTACGACTGAAAAAAAACTGTCTGTGAAGAGCAAATGTTTATTATTAAAAAATACTATTACTTAAATATAATTTTAAAATTAGCTTATTAAATTTTTGAATCATTTATTATTGTTATTCATACCTCTAAGTGCCGAACTTAAATCTATTTATGTATTTATGAACCAGAAGTTATTTACTCTACTCAAATATTCTTTCTCGAAAGAATGAGGCTGTCCATTCAACAAATCGTGTAGGTGTAAACGTTTGATTTGTTGGCAGATTTCTAACGAATTATATTGCATGCCATCCGTAGCCGTAGGATGAAATCCTAGTAGAGATTATTTACTCGAACTTTTTCTAAAAAAAGGAAGCATTGAACTTGTTGTTCGTTCAGATATTACAGAAGATTACCTGGAAATGTAAATGGTAAGACACGTTATCCAAATATTTTTAAAGAGCGAATTATTCTAAGAAACAGAAGCTATTATGTTATGTGTTACGTTCCGTATGTTAGAAAAAAACCTCTTTTGTATATTTTTCCTGTTCTAGAAACAGGGATTAAATAAAAGAAGTGTACATATTTATCACAGTACCTTGCGTTATTCTCTTGATGTTTATATAGGATATAATTGATACTAATTGCAAGTAATTTCGTTATCTTGACATAACTTTGAAACAAATTGGTATTTAAGAGCCAACGTATCTCTTTCTGACGGCTAGACTTACAGTGACATCTTAAAAATATTCGAAAGTAAAAATCTCTTTTAATTGTTGGATCTTATTAAATTTTGATGATATTTGGTAGTTCATATGTATAATGATAAGCATCAGAAAATCTGAAAGAAAAACAAACTTCCTTCTATTCTTTTATTAATAATACATCGTCTCTCCCTCTTATTTGCATATGCACTTATTGGCGTTATGGCAAAGATTTTAACAAATTATCAATGTTTTCTTGTGGTATTGTATTATCCCAAGCTATGTATATATGTACATAACGTCGGGGGCTCCAAGGTTTTTTGTCGCCGTGCAACATTGTTTCTTAAGCTTCCATCAATATCATCCTATATGTGTTCTATTATAAAAAATAAAAGATTCGTTCCTCCAACATCTGAAGATAAGGAAGAGGAAGAGGTTTAAAAACTTCCTCCAAGAAATATTGGGCGGTCAGAGTATCTTTGATGAATCCCAAAGATGACTCACTTCCATTAAAAATGACACCTCATATTACAATTCCAGCACTTTGGAGAACAGACCCTTACATACACAATTAACGAAACCTTTTTCGACGTCTCCGTCCAGCTATTTCATGACCGTCAGTTATCCTTTAACAACATCAAAGATAAAACTACGACAATGGATATTTATTCTATTAGAGCTTCTCGCTAAATTAGTTTAAACTGTCTTCGATGTCCAACAAAAAGAGATTAACCACTCTTGATCTAGTGGTTGAAGAACGCTCTCTTTTAATAGACAGCTTGCCTTAAGCGATGGTCTTAGCGAGCATTTGCTCGTCATCAAATTTTATTATATTTTCCGTTGAACATCCTGACCATTTTCAAGTCATGCTCAACAACATCTCTTCACGTCTTCTTTGATTCTGAATTTATTTTTAAAATTCATATTAAATCTGTTCGCTTTGATGCGTCTAGATCATTTTGTTATGCGTATTTCTCGTTATTTTAGCGATATTAACTTGCTAAGATTACTTTATTTCGCCTCTGTTCTAATTAAACTGGAACACGTACCCACTGCAAGCATGTAACAGCTTGTAGTTGGACTACATTCACAGAAGATTAAGTTTCTTTCCTTCAAAGTGAACGATGTCCCGAGAGGGGTAGTTTAATGTTTGACCTGTTAAGCCGAAGTCTGAAACTAAATTTCTTAGAATGCATGGATGTTAATAATTGTAATAAACTCAATTCTGTTTCTCTTCTTAATGATTAATTAGATTTAAATTATTCACCTCTTAAATTTATCTGAATTCTTAGCACTCACTATTTCTATTTTAATCTCTTAATCTAATTGTACCTAATAATTTCATTAGTACTAATGTTATCCTGTTAATTATATTCATAAATATTTTGAAGAATGATCTATTATCGATAAATAATCTCGTATGCATATTTTATTTCTACTCTTTTCTTATAATCGGATTTAATTATTGCTTTTCGTTTTCCTACATAAAGATTGTAGATTGTAACCTGTATTGTACTTGCTCGATATTGTACTAAGACGAAACTAGTCGCCGTAAATATATAATATAGTGAGAAATAGACAGTGTTTTATTTATTCCTTACTAGTATTTTAAATATTATATTCTAGAATACAATCACTAAGGTTGATATATAACCCCTTTCCACATTAACTTTTGTAATTCTGTATACGCATTTGGACAATCATGTTGTCATTATCAGCAGATAACCGCAAAGTGTAGCACCTGGTAAACCACGGCGAAAAATACCTGTACGAAAACAAACTCCGTACGCGATACACACCATTGAGAACCTAAATGTACACTGAAAGTTCGTTTCACAAGAATTTTAAAAATTGTTTTACTTAAACAGGATTAATGACATTGAAAAAAGAGAACACGGACACGACCGCTAAGTACCTGCATGTGATTTATTATAGTGTTTCTCTTCTTCTGACATTAAGCAGACCGAATAGGGTTGTCTGGATCGGTCCGGTGTCACTATTCACCACATGGCTTTTATTCTTTAAGATGTGCATGCTTTCATACGTGTGTAATTCACGATAATTATACACGTTCTTTATTAAATGTAAACAATCCATGTTAACACTGTGGTTATTTTCTAAAACATACCTTGCTATACCAGATTTTTCTGGTCGGTTGAATTTTATGTGCGAAAGGTGTTCTTTATACCGGGTTTCGATCGATCGTTTAGTTTGGCCGATGTATTGCTTACTGCAATCTAAACATTCAATTCGGTGATTTCAGACTTTTTATTTTCTTCGATTTTGTCTTTTGCATTTCCTAAAAGGGTTTTAATTGAATTCCTGGAGCGAAAACAAACTTGAAAACCGCGCTCTTTAAAAATGCTATTTAAATTTTTTGTTATACGATGATAAGGTAAACAAACAAACTGCTTTTCCCGATTGCTCTGTGGTGATAGACACGGATCACGGATTGTTTTTCTTATGTTAGCCTTTCTAATTAATCCATTGATTATTTCCGAATGAAAACCATTGTATCTCGCGATATTCTTAATGAAGTTCAATTCTCTTTCGTATCTTACATTTGTTAGTGAGAAATTGATCAAAAGATTAATAAGAAAGTTGAATGAAGCCATCTTTTGTTACATGCTATGATTTGAGTCCGCCGTGATGAATCTATTGACATTGGTTTCTTTTCGGAAAATATCAATTTCTATTTTAAGATTATTCCTAATAGCTAAGGTATCCAAAAAAGGCAACTTGTCATTATTTTCTTTTTCTACTGTAAATTTAATTGTCGGAAATTTTGAATTTAACTGTTTGACGAAAAACTTGTAAATTTTCCTTCGTAAAAATTATTTTCTTTAAGTATTAGTTATTTTGAAGATTATCAGGTGTCTACGTACTGTCGATAAATGTACCATCATATGCGAGGTGGGTTATCCCAATTTTTTCCCTGCCTGCTTGGAAAACTTGTGAATATTTAATGAAGGAAAGAAGATTGAGTTACCAGAATTTTATTTATTTAGAAATGCATTTTTGTTTAGGCAGTTGTTTTTGGGCAACTAAAACCTTGTTATGCAACTTTACCTCCTATATAGGCACAAGAAAATTACAAAAGAATGAAGAAATAATTAGAAAACAAGGAAAAAACACGAATTAGAACCAAGAAACGTGAATCGAAAATAAGACGTATATAAATTCGAATTACAATCTCGATATTGCAATAAGCCGAAGTACACATCCATAACTTGCCGAGGTGTGTCCGTGCATTTCCTTAATTAAACCATACATATATCAGAAACTACTCTGAATACGATAACTTTTAATCAATATTATAACCTAAAGTTAGATATAAATTAAACGAAAAAAATAAGCGATTAATGGATATGAACCGGTTCTGTTGTAGTAATTTGGGAGAATGTAAATAAATTTCATACGTACAGATTTATAGCCGACGTTTAGATAATAATCTTCTATATTTAAAAGATGTAACCATGGAGAAGGATTTTAAATTAATTTTCAATGAAGGCTATATACTTCATGTATTCGTTCAATGTGCTGCATTCACGATATTAATATGTATTTTAGATTGTCAAAAATTTCGTCAGCAATGAAGCAATTATTAATTATAACGTTCTATATATTTTCTTGTGGATAGGTTTTCTTTTGTGAATGCATCGTACAATTCAGAGTTTTATTGACAATCATATATTTGCTTCTTCTACTAAATTAGATGTAAAAAATATTTGAAGAACTTAATTGTAGTATTTGTATAGAAAATATATTTACGTATGTAAGCTAATTTCGAACTAATACTTTTCGCAATTTTTAAAATATTTCTAATCCATTCTTTTTGAACATACATATGTACACCAGATGCAATCAATACAATAAAGACAGATGTGTATTGTTTTGTTTAAGTATAAAATTGAAAATATATTAAAAAAAATTATACATAATTTGATAAATACAAACATGTATCTATATATAAGTTATGAAACATACTGATGTTTATTAGAAATAAAATAGAAAATAAAAATATAATAAATCTTTCGTGCTTGTAAAAGTCATAAAATTCAATTTGCAAATTTCTACATAGAAAGATTAATGTGTAGTTGTTGCTTATACCATTAGATTTCACCTAAAAAGGACAGAAATACATATTATCAGCAGGGAAACTCACGAAATGATATTAAATCTTAGCAAATTAAATGTTATATTACGATGGTAATTAACACGTCATAGAACAAGAAAATAAATACATTTGAGCTTCAAAATAATGACTAGCAATTCAAATATACGAAAAGTAGCTTAAATTTGTGCAAAATATGTAATTTAAGAGGCAGAAATTTAGTATATTGAAAACACAATTTATTATAGAATCTAAGATTAGATAATAATTTATAATACATCTGGAGGAATAAGAAAGCAAATTATAATATATATAGAATCATAGAAGATCATTAAAAACTATAATAAAATTTAGATTTTAGAGACAAAAGGCAATGAGAACTTAACTTAACTCATATTAAACGTTAATTCGCAAAGGTTAATGCAAAAAACTCAGGGTAAACTTTGGTAAAATTTCTGGTGATAATAACTACATTTAGAAATATATAAATATTTACGTTAATAATAATACAAAGAGATTACAATATTCTATCTACATTTGTTTTCTTTCTTGAACAAGCTTGATAAGTATGAGTGAAAACAAATAAAAGGGATTTATATTTCGACAGGTGCATAGTAGACACTGAGTATTTCGTATACGAGGTGTGGCAATTAAATAACGAGACTGGTGTGAGAAATCTCTCCTCCCTATCTATATACCGTTGTATATGGGCCTTCCACTGTTCAAAACAATGCTGTAGTTCATTGTGAGATTCTTCAATAACTCTGCCGTTTTTGCTTTTACATGTTCAACGGACCTTAAATGTGTTCCCTTTAATACACTTTTCACTTTTTTGAATAGGTAGAAGTTACATGGTGCGAAATCTGGCGAATACGGAGGATGATCACGTACAGCAGTGCGCTTGTCCGCTAAAAACTGCTTCATAGATAGGGCATAGTAAGTTAGTACGTTGTCTTGGTGCAGAATCTACAAGTCACTTCCACAAATTTGGTCTTTCCTTCCGACTCTTTCCCTTAGCTTGATTAGGATTTCTTCATAATATTTCTAATTAATGGTTCGACTCCCGGTTTTTCAGATAAACGGTTTGATCCTCGATATCGAAAACAGGTCAGTATTGCCTTAAATTTCGGTTTGCTCATTCGTGCTTTTTTCTATCTTGGCGATCCGGCAGCTTTCCAATGCATCGGTTGACGCTTTGATTCCAGATCATACTGGAAAATCCAAGTTTCATCATATGTGATGATTTTCGTGAGCATGTCTGGTTCTTCTATGAGCCGTTCCATGATGTCAGAGCAAATGTTCATCCAATTGTTTCTTTGTTCCTGAGTGAGATTTTTCGGCACCATTTTCGCAAAAACTTTTGTCATGTTTAATTCGTCATACAAAATATGTCTCACTGTATCTTTGTTAATACTTATCATAACGGCAATCGTCCGAATGCTCAGGCATCGCGTCTGCACAATTTCATTAATTTTCTGAACGTTCTCTTTAGTTCTTACAGCCACAGGTCAGCCATTTAAAAACTCGCACACGTGACATAACATTATCACCAAACAGCTCCTTTAACATTTATAAACATTTTGTTGACTTTTTTTTTTAATTTGACATGGAATTTCACCTTAATTTGCTGCTCGATTTTTATGTCAATCATTATCACAGCACTACTAAGAAACAGTGTCCTTTACAATTAAATCTCAAAAGTAAACTAAAGCAGACAGAGAGACGAAACTACGGGTTGTTGTTTGGGAAGTATTAAGGTCAATGATATTCCAATTATACCCTCGCCCGATGTTACTGCGCGATGGAAGGAGCGCAGTCTCGTTATTTAATTTCCATATCTCGTATTAGAAAAGTGAATAAAAGAATAATAAAATAATAGGTATAATACTTATCATTTAAAATATGAACTATTTAAATATAGTGAAGTATATGTATTTTTTTGAAAAAGAAAGATAAGTTATCAAGTTAACGGAAAAAACAGAGACGTGAATCTTTTTTATATCGTCTACAATTCTAACACTTCACTGTTATCAAACTACCAAATTATGAGACAGGAATTTTTTTACATTAAAATATTAAATTGATATATATTTACCATACATAGAAAATAGAGTATTTTGCCCTTCTAAGTTATACATATTCTCAAACACATAGCGAAAAATATGAAGTAAAAGAACAGTCTAAATATGCTACCTGAATAATATCACCAACAAAAATGCGAAATCAAAGACGAATTATTTTGTTTTGGCGCTTAAAAACAGTTTAAAAAAGCAGTGATTTTATATTATTATAAAATAACAGATGGGATATTATTTTCCTATTAAAATTCTTATTCTTTGCCTTTGCAAGTAATGTCAGGTTAAAGTTCAGTGTCAAACTACTGTGGGCAAAAAATAGTAAGACTTTGTTCATAATTTTTAAATTCTTAATTTATTCTTCCAAATCTATTTCATCCACCTCAAAGTAATCCCCCCTGGCCCCAATACACTTGTGCCAACGTGTCTTCCAATTCTCGAAACAGTTGTTAAAGTCAATTTCAGGAACAGCCTTTAATGCGCGTAGCGATTCACGTTTAATGTCTTCAATTGAATCTAAACGGTTTCCCCGGAGCGGTCGTTTGAGTTTGCTGAACAGCCAGAAGTCATCACACGGAGCCAAATCAGGCGAATACGGTGGTTGCGGCACGATATTGGTTGAAAATTTGGCGAAAAACTCACGAAGAATTAATGCAGTATGCGACGGTGCATTATCGTGATGCAAAAACCAAGAGTTGTCGGCCCATAATTCTGGCTTCTTTTTACGAATAGCATAGCGCAAACGACAGATAACACTCAAATAGTATTCTTTGTTGACAGTTTGGCCGGTCGGAAGGAATTCGGAGTGCACCGTACCTCGATAATCGAAGAAAACCGTCAACATAACCTTGATTTTTGACTTGCTTTGACGTGGTTTTTTGGGTTTCGGCTCACCTTTGATACGATCTTCGGCCGATTGATCGTCTGTTTCCGGGTCATAAGCGTAGATCCAAGTCTCATCTCCAGTTATGATGCCTTTCATTTTGTCTTGATAGTCGGAAAGCATTGTTTCACAGACGTCAACGCGACGCTGTTTTTCGTAAAAATTGAGTGATTTTGGAACACATCGTGCTTTCACTTTTCTTAGGCCCAAATGATTTTTCAAAATGGTTTTCACTAATCCTTCCGATATTCCAACGATGCCAGTAAGGTCTCTGACTGTTAATCGTCGCTTTTCAAGCACCAGTTCCTTGATTCTATTGACGTGTTGATCATCAGTTGATGTTGATGGCCGTAATGGACGTGGTTCGTCATCAACGCGTTCTCGACCCCCTTTGAATAATTTGTACCAATCAAAACCACTTGCTCGCGACAAACAATTATCACCGAAGGCCTTTTGCAACATTCTGAACGTTTCGGCACCAGAAATTTGATTCCGTACACAAAATTTAATGGAATTTCTTTGTTGAATAATTTCACTCATTGTAAAAATCGCCAAATGCACTTTTTGTACTTCAGAAAGACAAGCGTATAGTAAACACTAATGATTATTTTGATGTGACATTTGGCACAGATGTCACTGACAGTCATACCAACCTAGAAAAAAAATATTTCGAAGAATGGGTTTTCCCACGAAATTTAAATTAAAAAGTCTTACTATTTTTTGCCCACAGTAGTATATACGCTATTTTGTTAGTATACAAGTATACCACAATAACTTTAAAATTTGCACGAAAGTTTCTAGAAAATATTTCCAAATTTAATTTGCAGTGGAAATAAATTGTAAAGATAATCTGTCCATGACCATATATACGAAAGAAGTAGTTAAAATTATTAATACAGAGAAGTGGAAGGAAGACCACTTAAAACGTTATTTACAAACATTTGTATTTTTTTCGCGTATAATTTCACGGAAATTTCATACTTATTATTTTATAATCAAAGTCGTGATTAAAATGTATTGTACTTTCACAAAGAGAGAACACCTTACGGAAATGTAAAAAAAATACATCACTTGACGGGTCTATTAACTGATCTCGTTATCTGCAAGACTATTTAGTTCGCGATGCGGCAATTAAACGTGCAATTTAAAATATCCTGTATTATACTCGAGTTTGGTTTTTGCATTTTGTAAACGATTCCTCGCTTCTTCTAATTGTTGAATAATAAAAAGTTGATTTCTTTTTTACTCTACCCGATAGTTAACCATATCCTCTGTTATTTTAATAAGTAATTAAAACTGCTCGTTCCGTTCTGTTGGTTAACAGGAAATTTTCTTACACGTCCAGGTATTATACATATCTGGACGTAATATATACTATTCGTGCGTTATACAAGTGTTTTAATATAAATTAATGTTGCATTTCCTCTTTCATGCATTCCTTTTTAGTAACGAAATAACGAAACGTATCTCGTTTACTGTCACACATGCACTAACGTATATAGTGAAGGACTAATTTACCCTATTATAGATTCAATTATACTTTTTGCCGAAGAAGTTAATTGGTGTGACTGGATCTAAGAAGTTCAGGAGGACAAATTATCTTTGGCTCCTTGCCACTTACAGACGGATCTAAACACATGTCTAACTGAAGTGTGAAACTTAACAACTACTCGGCTGGTATTATATGTGTATTTCGGCTGTGATGACGATACTAGGTCCGTTGAGTAGAGGCGTGTTTAATTAAGTCGACATAAGCGACAACTGAAGTATACCCTTGTTAATTAAGGACGATGGCTCATAGATTTATATCCACTAGAACGAATGGTATGATAAAGAGATGGAAAAGAATATTTTGATTTTCGTTTGAAATAAACTGAGCGTTAATTTTTACGACAAAAGAAACACCAATAATGTATTATTAATACCGACTTGGTTTGGTCCAGAAATCGGTTTATGTGTTAATTAGCTTTGGGTGGAGTATGTATCTAAGCAAGAATTCTTATAATGAGCTTAACCCTTTGCGTTCTGGTATAGTTTTTTAGAAATTGGGTAATTATTGTATTTAGATTGTCTATTAAAGACACGGAGAGCATAATTTCATTATTTTTGAAAATATCGAAAAGCCTAAATGACTAGGACGGGGCTGGGACTTTTATGTCTTCTAAAGCCTGGGAGTAGCAGAAATATACGAGGGCGGATTGATATATGAGATTTCTGAAAACTCACACTACCCATTGTATGAGTCAGTTAGAAAAAGTTCTAACCTGTAGACAATAATTTCGAGTGTCTCATCCTACCATGAAAACATTTCTGTTTACCGTCCTTGAGTAACAGTGTCATTTATCATCAGTTACATTTCTGAGATGCGTACCAAACAACAGTCCATGACAGAATTTTTAACGTTGGGATATTTCCCGCCCTTCGAAATTTATAGGTGTTTGAAATCTGTTTATGGCAGAGATTATATGTGTGTGAAGAATGTTCGCCAGTGAATTCGACAAGAAAAGCACTTCCGTCAGCATAGAAAGTTATATTTATCATTTTCTTGGATGCAACACCGAATGTCTATCGAAGCGATTTAATAAGATACTGCAAAACATTACAATCACTAAAGAATCATATCCGTAAACTAAGGTTAGAAGAACGACACCACGATAATGCAAGATCACATTGTAACAAAAAAACAACCGTGACGAACTTGAAATTCATGTTGTTTCTCATCCTCCGTACAATCCTGATTTGGCACTCTCAGACTGCTGATTGTCCCCATGGACGAAATGAAGAAATTGATTCAGCGTTTAGAGAAATTTGTTACACTAAATGGTGACCACATTGCAAAATAATTACATACATTGTAGTCCAAAAGATTTACTTCATTTTGAGACTGGTTTCAATATTTTGGCTTTTGGTATTTTTATTTTATAAAGTCGGACTTTACATATCAATATATTTTTATGTTACTCAGAAATTTTTAGCAGTTTATTAAACACCAAAACTTATAAGACATCTCAAAGAAAGTAATAATGTATAACAATACAAATACAAAATAAATGCACGTATATTTACAGGAACACTTGTATATTTTAATAGTTTCTAAAATTTGTGTTCTGAAAATTCAACTATGTATGTATAAAGTAGAGGAAATTTAAGTAAAGGAGAAATCCTTTCACTGTTCTACCGAATTTCAACATCACTTATGATTCTAATCACTGCTGGTAAATGGTTGCACAATTTGACTCCCACCAATAATCCACTTTTTGTTGGCTTGGTGTAATTAGTGCGTGCTTATCTCGTATTTCATAATTATGCAAGACACTGTTTTTTTTTATAAAATTTCTCATGGACGAATCTTACACAAGCTAATATGTACATATTTTTAATGATAAGTATTCTTTCCTGTTTGAAAACTTTACGACACAAATCTCTATCATTCCAACTCCTCAACTGTCCCTAACACCATCATTTGCAAGATATGGACCTGTTCAGTATATGGAGATATGCCCCATACGAAAATCATATAGAAAGCAACAATTTGGTGAGTCGCAATGTTTTTTAGTATCCTTAAAGATGGTTTTATTTAATCTTTTATGTAATGATGGTATATAGTTTGACCATGAAGGTTTATCGTGGATTAGCACTCGCAAAAGGTCCGTATTTATCTGATTTATTGGATATAGCAATGTTTTGTATTTTAACGTTGTTTAGTTAAAGTTTTAAATATATTTCTTTCCTAGTCTGGCTTTTTAGATTGGAGTTCTTCCTGCTTTTTGATTTAAATTAACATATCGTCAGCGTATAGGCTGATTTAACTATCAGCAATATTCTCAGGCAAATAATTTATGCAAATAATAAACAATGTTGGCCCTAGTCTCAATTCTTACTGAACTTTCGTTGTAATTTCTTTCACAATAGTTGTACATTCACTACATTGCTTGCTCTTCTACTTCTATATCGGATACCAAGTCTGTGTGCATTTTCTCTTACCCCATAGTAATACAATTTATCCAATATTTGATGGGATAACTAATATTTTTGTTATTAAATATAAAACTGATTTTAATTAAAAATAAATGCAGACGGCCAAAGATAATCCTAGACTTTCTAATGAAGTTGTAAAATGTAAAAAAATGTGAAAGAAAAGAATAAATTTCCACACAAACTATGACATTGGAAATATTTTGATTTTATTATTATTGTTTATATCAATGCGAGCATTTTAATTAATAATCAATAGCTCCTTATAGTTATATTTCCATATACTTTGAAAAAGGAAAACTCAAATCTTACCACTTTTCTGAAGTTCGTAAATAGGCTGCCGACGATCGCATGAATTACAAATCTAATATATATATAACATAATTATGTAATAATCATAGGATAATATTACATTGTAACGAGATATAATGATCTTTGTCACAATGAAAATCAATAGAATTGCAGGAGAAGATACTCTTTTGAAATATTGGTTTCCTCCATGCAATTGGATTTACTCTATACAAACACTGCTTAAATGATTGAAGCCGAACATTGTTTTGCTCTTGACTATACATGAGTTTGTGTAACCTAGCGAACGTATAACATTACAAACACGAATTTAGTTATATTACTTAATAGAAGTACATACATACATTGGTGGAAGTGTGTCACAGGTAAAATTAGGTGATGAATAAAATTGGTGTTTCATTAAATATTAACGATATTGTTAGATGTTGTTGACGACAGGACTATAATCCATTTACCTTAACAATAATTTTAATAATATAACGTCCGAACTCAACCATATTGCATGAATACCAGTTACGGGTATAATAGTTGTATGTATATAGAAGTATACGCTTAATTAGATCTTGTTTACAATATTTCAAATTACTAAGTATATACAATAAGTGAGGATGGAATTGCGCAGCGCGCGTGAACAGTTACCAATTAGACTATATACGAGAACTGCTCAAAAATATGGGCTCATATGGAATGCATATAATTTAAGTTATTAAAGACAATGAAATTAATCTTTCCGCTGTTTCGAAAAAAAAGCAATTGATGTATAAATTATCAATCGTTCTTTGACATATTAATGCTGTATTTCAAACCATTAACTGTAGCAGCGGGTTTGTACTGGATTTTTCAACATAAAACACAGAATAATTGAGATATTGGGCTGAAATTTATTCCAGGTGCAGTACACATGTTACATTTAACTATTTTTGCAGCGATCGATTATTTAGAGACAATTTTCCACCACTCTTTCACACACATCGGCCTGAACGTTGGAAATTTTGCGTTCGATATTGTCCTTGAGCTCTTCTAATGTTGTTGGTTAGCATAAGCCAACGCCTTAACGTACGTGAGTACGAATTTTAACAAGGAGTAAATGCTACAGAAGCGTGAAGAAAATTTATTGAAATTGTTTGGCGAAGGTACAGTTTCCGATAGAACCTGCAGAAGATGGTTCAAAAAATTTCAAATAGGTGATTTCGACCTTTCTGATAGGCCACGCTCTGGGCGACATCCGTGATCGACGACGCTACTGTCAAGCTTAGATTAGAACAAAACCCTTTTTTGACAACATCGGAGATTATAGAATGGCTTGATTCGGTTTAACAAAGCATTTCGAACCATAGCCGGAAATTAAGATTGATGTGGAAACATTCGAGATGAGTGCCACATAAGTCAAGTGGGAAGAATTTTAATGATCATGCTTTCACGGAACAAAATCGAACCCCTCTAGGACCGGATGATAACTAGGGGTGGAAAGTGGATTATCTATGAAAACATCGTAAGGAAAATGACATATTATGTCCTTTTCTTTATTATGCCTTTATATTCGAAACCAAAGATGAGCTTGACTAAGAGAATGTTATGTATATGGTGGGACATTCGAGGACCAGTACATTTTGAGTTGTTGAAACCGAACCAATTGCTAAATTCGGAGACGTACTGTTAGCAATTGGATAACTTAAAAACAGCATTCCAAGAAAGGAAGCAGGCGATGTTCAATAGCAAGGACATAATACTGCTCCATGACAATACCAGGCCACTTTGTGGCCTCGTCATAAACTTGCAGAGCTACACTGGCAAATTTTGTCGCATCCGCCAGACTCCTCGGACCTAGCACCTTCCGATTATCATTTCTTTCAGACTCAATTTTTCGCCTCTAGTGATAAGGCAGTTTTTAAAAATGGGATATACAAATTGCCATAACGCTGGCGGAAAGCTATAAATAATGATGGAAATAATATTATTAATGATGTTTGATCAAGGGATGAAAAATGTATTATTTTGTTTTATTCTAAAAACGGACAGAACTTTCCGGTAGATCTGATACTAGGAAACACAGTTTCGCATTGTTAAATCTAGTATTTTGGATTTAAATTCACAAGAAACTTAACCAATTCTATTAAGCTTGCAACTGTTCACAGAAATTGAAATCAAAACATAAATAGAGAATAAATTGTTATAGAAGCCATTTCCCAATTATAAAACAGCAAGCTGTCTTTGAATGAAGCCGTGAATAAAGTATTGGGTTGGCAACTAAGTACTTTCGGTTTTTACTGATAAAGAGCGTTGCTTTATTTTTTGTATAACGTATGTTAGTGCTGTACTTTACCGTTTGTCGCGTGATACTAGTCACATTGACGTAACTTTAGAAGCAAGTAGTGCGTGATATTTATTAAAGCTATTAGTTGTGGGTTAATTTTAAATGGAGTGCAGATACGAACATTTTCGACATATTTTACTATTTTATTTCCGTAAAGGAAAGAAAGCTGCTGCGGCTCACAAAAAGATATGTGAAGTTTATGGTGCTAATTGCTTAACAGAGCGCACGTATCAGAATTGGTATAAAAAATTCCGTTCTGGAGATTTTTCCCTCAAAGATGAGCAACGTTCTGGTCGGCCTACTGAAGTTGATGATGACCAAATCAAAGTCATAATTGAAGAGGATCATCATATAACTGTTCGAGAGGTTGCGGAGAGGCTACATGTATCGCACACAACAATTGAAAAACATTTAAAATGTCTTGGGCTAGCTAAGAAGCTTGATATTTGGGTACTTCACGAATTGAAAGAAATTCATTTAACACAAAGAATCAACTTTTGCGATATGCACCTTAGACGAAATGAAACCGACCCTTTCTTAAAAAGAATCATCACTGGTGATGAAAAATGGATCCTGTACAGTAAAATAGTTCGAAAACGATCATGGAGCAAACACGATAAACCAGCTCAAACCACATCGAAAGCTGAATTGCATCCAAAAAAGATCATGTTATCAGTTTGGTGGGATTACGAAGGTGTTGTGTTTTTTGAGCTGCTTCCAAGGAACCAAACGATCAATTCTGATGTTTACTGTCAACAATTAATAAAACTGGATGAAGCAATCAAAGAAAAACGGCCAGAATTGTCAAATCGGAAAGGTGTAGTTTTCCACCAAGATAATGCAAGGCCTTACACATCTTTGGCAAATCGTTGGAAACTATTGGAGCTTGTCTAGGAAGTGATGCCACATCCCCCATACAGCCCTGATCTAGTACCATCTGATTATCATTTATTTCGAAGTTTGCAGAATTCTTTGAATGGTAAAACTTTCACAAATGACGATGACCTTCACTCGCACCTGTTTCACTTTTTTGCTGATAAGGACCAGAAATTTTATGAGCGCGGAATGATGTAGCTGAAGAAAAGATGGCAAAAGGTCATTGAGCAAAATGGAAAATATATAATTGATTAAAAACTATTCTTTGTTTAAAAAAAGTGTTTTATTTTATACTACAAAACCGAAAGTACTTAGTTGCCAACCCAATACATCGACTAAAAGCCTCGTTAGGAACTAACTCTAAGAGATAAAGTAGGTACCCATACAACTGATAAATTATGTGCAGTTTTAATCAAGAATCCCGATTTTAAAATTATAGTGGGCATATAACAGTCTTTAAGTGAAAATCAAGAGTATGAAATTGATAAGAAGGACTTTTTTAAATTTTCAAATATTACTCTGTTAGATGTAGAATACTCATTTTTCAAATACGCAAACATACTCGTATTTTCACTCCGTCGTAGGCATTTGACTGAAACAACAATGGTATATAGTATACTAATGATACAATACTACACCGCATTTTCACGGTAGGAAAGAACAACACGTAAAAAATGAAAAGGTAACTAATTACATCCATTATTTGTTTCCCTTATAAACGCATTTATCCATCTTTTCCGACTAGGCTGTACGCTGCTGCTAACTCGGAGGTTTGTTCAACAAGTATTATGTTTTTAAGTTTTCCTATAGCGTTCACGGCAGAAGCACAGAAGAATAACTTCTCAAAGGGTAATCAATTCTATGTTATCTTGAAGTAATTTGCATAAGGAATTTAGCACTTTCCTTTAAAAATAATTTTTATGGCTTCATTGTTTGCATTCAAATGTAACTACTTACAACACACATATTTCTCCTCGCATATTTATATATGAGCTTTGCAAACACATATCTGCAGAGATGTCTTGTTATTTAATATCTGCGTTGTTATGTGAGTGTATATGAACGTTGAAAACGTTCAGAACTATAATTATGATTTTTTAATTTATTTATCGAATGCAAAAATAAATCGTCGTCTTTCGGGGTGAAGGGAGTAATTATAAAGTAAGAGCTTGAATTAAAATATTTGTCCAGAGGAGATGACCGGTTATAATGCATGCACTTTACAACCTGTAGACACGGCGTAGAATTGAGTGTGGTGATGCAGTCATATGTAATGTATGTGACTGTAATGTAATACGACTGTCGTGTCTGTAGTTATTTACAGCCTAGTTGTCCGAGAGATGTTTTCAACGCCGCCAACATCCACACATACGTTATACCCTCACACACCACAAACAGTTGATACTTAAACATTACAGTCTCATAGAAAACAGATAGTAAACATATATAAATACTTATTACGGATTTTATGACTGCTCGGAAGAGTGACTGTTAATTTTGTAGTATTTGTATTAACTCAATATACTACTTCACATTAGATTATCCTATTTAAAAGATAAGTTGGTAATTCAAATATGGTAAATATTCTTTATTTTCACAACTGCTAGTTAACGACGGTATAACAATATCTTTTCAAAAATTTAGATTAATATAATATTCACTACAGATAATGCAACTCTACCATTCCAAGAAAACAGCGAGAAATCTTTTTTAATTATTGTACTTTTATTTATATTTTGCCCAGAAGAATTTCTTCTATTAAAAGGACAAAATCAAATATACAGTGGTCAGAAATTCGCGGATAATCGACAGGTAGGGTGATTCTATGATTAATTTTGAGTCAACAATTCTAATACAAAATGTTGAATTGAGATTAGTTAAGCCATAAGACTTAGTTGAATTTGATGGAGCCTGTGGTTGATTAACTTAATCACTAAGGTTGATATATAACCCCTTTCCACATTAACTTTTCAGCAGACAATTTCAAAGTGTCGCACCTGGTAAAACACGGCGAAAAACACCTGTACGAAAAACAAACTCCGTACGCGATCTACACCGCTCAGAACCAAGATGTACATCTTGGACTTACTTAAAGACAATGCCGATTTGGTATAAAACCTTTAATAAATCACTAGGAATGATGAACGAGTTTTATGTAAGTCTAACGAAAATAGCATTAATAATGATAATTAACATAAATGCTGGAATTGGTGAACCATTGGTTTGAAGACCAAATAGCTTTTTAGAATTGAATTTAGGACGCATTGCAACATATGTGAGGTAATTAATTGTATCATGGTATTAACTCAATTTATTACTTTCTGTTCATTGGCCGGAGGCGTCGCATAAACTATTTCTTCAAAAAACCACAAACAAAAAAGTCAATGGATTCATATCTGGTAATCTTGCAGGCCATGATATTTGTCATGATATTCACCCGATTAACCTACGAGGGAGCGTTCTTATATTCGCGGAATGGAGGACAAGGGGTGGAAATAAAAAAAACAAATTATTTTTCTTTTTCAATATATTCACCTGCAAGACGAATACATTTTTCACATCTTTCAATTAATTTATTTATACCCTCATAAAAAAATGATTTCTCTTTATCTGCAAAATACGCCGAAACTGCCTCCTTGACTTCATCATCGGCAGTAAATTTTTTACCCCGCAGCTCTTTTTTCATTTTCGGAAACAGGTAATAATCACTCGGGGACAGGTCTGGGCTGTAGGGTGGGTGATTCACAATTTCGAATCCCACCTTATGCAGGGCAGCTAACGCAACGCGGCTCTTGTGGACGGGCGCGTTGTCGTGCAAAAGCAGAACACCTTTTGTCAATTTTCCCCGTCTTTTCTCTTTAACGGCTACTTTTAGTCGCTCTAATATTGAAGCGCAATATACTCCGGATATAGAAACACCTTTATTTTTATAATCAATCAACAATATTCCTTCCGAGTCCCAAAATACCGTTGTCATGAGTTTCCCCAGCTGATTGTGACACTTTAAATTTGCTGTGCCCTTTTATGCCACTGCATTGAGTCTTGTTTGGACTCAGGTTCATAATGATGAACCCAAGTTTCGTCTCCAGTAACAATTCCACTCAATACACCATCCTTGTCTTCATTACAGAGGTCCAAAAATGCACGCGAACACTCTACGCGCTGTTGTTTTTGCGGCGGCGTGAGCATTCTCGGCACCCATCTTGCGCTGACCTTAGACATGCCGAGATGATCGTGTAGGATTTTAAAAATTGTTGTATCGGATACTCCAACCATTTCTGCGAGTTGTTTCTTCTCTAGTCGAGCATCTTCGAGTACAATTTGTTCAATTTTTTGGATAAGTGCTGGCGTGGTCACCTCAATGCTCCTGCCCGGCCTCGGGTCGTCTTCAAGGGATTCCCTTCCTTGTTTAAATAAACTATGCCACTTGTACACCATGGTTTTTCCTGGACAAGAGTCGCCGTAAACCAATGACATCTCATTCATTATGGTCGCGACTGATTTTCCTTGCCTGGTAAGGAACTTTATAACGGCACGATATTCGATTTTTTCCATATTTCACTTTTCACTCCTGATTATGTTACTTGGTTGACGATAGCTCAAAGACTAACTGTCTAATAACAATGAAACTTCGTATTTATACTAATCATGAGTCGCTGCACAGGCCACGCCCCCAATGCGTCTACTCACCTCTTTACAACCCGCTCATTCCGCGAATATAAAAACGCTCCCTCGTATCTAGAAAACGATAGTTCAAACATGCTCTCATTATTCTTGAGCTAATGCACCATCGAGCATATAATGATGTTATCTCTGCCATTTAATGAAATATTATCCAGTATTTCTTCTACCACATTTACGTATTTATTTGCATTGGGAGTATTCGAAAGAAGTATAGGTCCTACAATTTGAAGGATTAAGATGCCTAGCCAACCATTCAGAGAAAACTATTTTAGTATTCAAATTTTTGATTTTCATCTTCTCGAAAGTGGAAATTCTGATTACTGAAGTTTATGATTTGTAGTAACATTTGTTACTTCATAAAATAAGTAATGTTTGGCTCCTTTAAAATTGTATTGAAAAATATTATTCTTTGCAAATTGTCATTGTTCTCATAATTGTTGTATTTTTGTTAACATTAGACGGTCTTAAAAAGCTTTCTGTAAGCATGGAAAGAACTATTGTCTTATTTAGAATGTTTGTTTCCTGGTCTATGTATCTAGTGCTGCAAGTAGGATCCTGATGAACGATATTCAAAATTCCTTATTTAATTTGCATAGAACAACGATATCTTGGTCTACGTGCATCACATTATCTAGGAACAAATGTACCTGCTTCACGAAGTGTCCGAAATCTTCGAAACGTATTGATAGATTGGTGTTGCCGGTGTGGATACCGTGTTACATATTCGTCTTTTGTCAAGTGCGCATTAACATTGCAAAACCCAAATACTATATACATGTCAGTGTATTCGTTGAAAGTATACATTATAGAATGCTTGGGATGTCACAAAAATGAAGTAAGTAATGGAAAAGTAGATAATGAATGTTAAACTAACAAACGTCAAAATTTGACGTATAATTATTTTTAAATTACTGGGTGAAGGTTTCCATATGTACTTTAACATAAAAGAGCAATTAAAGAAAGAGGTTAAAGGAAATATAAAATTACACCAAATTTTACATTGCAACTATATCATTAGAGTAGCTCGAAGAAAACGAAATCCTGAAAACTTCAATATTATTCGGAAACGCATAGCCATGGTGTCTAATAGCAATCACAATCACCAAGTAAAGGAGATCTAAAAAAAATCGTTTGGAGAAATCGAAAGAAGCAATCTTCATTATTTGTACAATTCTAAGAGGACTACCTACAAGGAGCCCATTTCGAGTTTTGAGCCGGTTAATGTTGAATATTATCTTGAAGTATTGAAGCTTTTGGTGGTCGTATACTTTGTGAGCAGTTGACGTTTGTTGACCAATAATTCACCTTCCCACCGTTTGTCAATCGTCACTGATTTCTCTTTACTCATTAAATATGCGTTAAATCATTAATAAATTGGAATAAATAAACTATTTTTAATTTTTTAAAAACAATTTCGATTATTTTTAGGACACATGGTGCACTACAATTTAACGGCAAAGACATGCCATTTAATTACGCGTTGAAATCAAATGAAACAAGATGTCATTTTAACTGACTTTTGTCCATATTGCACATATAAATAGGAAATTTAAACCTAGACCATATAAACAGGAAACTTAGACCTAGAATTTAGAAGTTTTCCTTCTTTACCTTAATCTTTTATCTCTTCAATTCGCAAGTCCTTTACCTATTCCATTATCTGCTTGGATCGCTCTTCCTTTACCATCAGTTTAAATTTTAGTTTCTCATTCCCTCAAGTTTTTTCCTTTCCTCTCATTTATTACGCGCTTTCATAGTATGTGACTGGAATTTCTCCATATGATTATCTAATTTCTTTGTTCCTTCTTCTCAGAATCATCATCATCATCTGGCTTTTCTTATATCTGTAGGTATTCATCTTACTCTTCGATTCTCTATGAAGGCACATCTTTCTTTTTTATTCTCATCCAATTGATTTGAGTTTTTCCATGAGTGTACATCTTGGTTCTTAGCGGTGAAGATCGCGTACGGAGTGTGTTTTCGTACAGGTATTTTTCGCCGTGTTTTACCAGGTGCGACACTTTGCAATTGTCTGCTGATGATGACAACTTAGTTGTCGAAATGCGTATACAGAATTACAAAAGTTGATGTGGAAAGGGATTATATATCAACCTTAGTGATTAAGCTTTTCCATGTTATTACTTTTCGCTAAAATTTCAAAAAACTATTGCTCCTTTTGGATCTGGGTCTTTTTTTCATATAACTTTTAATGAAGTTCTAAAGAATTTATTTGTCGTTAATTAAAATTTCGAGTGACGTAACTGATCACTGAATTTTTTGAATCAATGTTGTGTGCAATGCTCGTGTGGATCTCCCACAACATTATGTTATGAGTTCAATTCGTTGAACTATTAACAAATTCAAATCCATATTACATTCTGCAATGTATTTCGAATATTGATTTGAAATTACAGATAATCCTTTTGAGTTTTCGTTACGAAATATTATTTTCCGATATAAAAGTTAAAAAATACACGAATGACGTACATCAGACATTTCTATTAAAAAATATTTGTACAGAAACGCAAAACCTTTTTTCAGTTTTTTGAGACATTTCCACATTTTATTGACAATATAAAATTATTACACACTTTCTTGCCTCCGAAACACAGCGCGTATAATGCAGATTAATGGAATTCTAAATATATTTTCATACACACAACACCCACGAGCTTAAACTAACGCAATTTCTTCTTAACCCCTCTCTGTAAATTTATTGAAATGTAAATATTTCTTGAAGTCGACTGATCTACTTAATGCTATTTCGAAATTTCGTTATATAATTATCTACTTTCCGAGGCATCTGTCGTTATACTTTATAAACTCATAAATTTTACGGTATAAGTTTCTGAGCAGAATTGCTAAGTGCCGTTCTTTTAAACACACGAAGATGAATCATGAATCGATAGAGAAAATTTATTTTAATTTGGATGTAAGATATATATCTTATATCTGCTAAAAAGTAATAAGAAAGTGGAAAATATATGAGACAAATTTAGGAGTATAATTCCTTATATATTTGTGGATTATGCTACAGTAAACACACGAAGAAGAGTAGCTATCGCAAAGACAACTCAATGGAAGCTGTAATATTAAATGCTTACAATTCATGTAGCAATTAGTTAAGAAAAAACTTATGGTTGAAGTGTTTTTCTACATTAGTCGTCCATGTTGCTTGGTATCGATTTAATTTTTTCCATTCTTTGTTGTTATTTGTCTGTTACACACAATTCATTCAAGTTATTATTCGATCTACGAGGCCGCGTTTTTATATTTGCGGAATGAGCGGGTTGTAAAGAGGTGAGTAGACGCATTGGGGGCGTGGCCTGTGCAGCGACTCATGATTAGTATAAATACGAAGTTTCATTGTTATTAGACAGTTAGTCTTTGAGCTATCGTCAACCAAGTAACATAATCAGGAGTGAAAAGTGAAATATGGAAAAAATCGAATATCGTGCCGTTATAAAGTTCCTTACCAGGCAAGGAAAATCAGTCGCGACCATAATGAATGAGATGTCATTGGTTTACGGCGACTCTTGTCCAGGAAAAACCATGGTGTACAAGTGGCATAGTTTATTTAAACAAGGAAGGGAATTCCTTGAAGACGACCCGAGGCCGGGCAGGAGCATTGAGGTGACCACGCCAGCACTTATCCAAAAAGTTGAACAAATTGTACTCGAAGATGCTCGACTAGAGAGGAAACAACTCGCAGAAATGGTTGGAGTGTCCGATACAACAATTTTTAAAATCCTACACGATCATCTCGGCATGTCTAAGGTCAGCGCAAGATGGGTGGCGAGAATGCTCACGCCGCCGCAAAAACAACAGCGCGTAGAATGTTCCCGTGCATTTTTTGACTTCTGTAATGAAGACAAGGATGGTGTATTGAGTGGAATTGTTACTGGAGACGAAACTTGGGTTCATCATTATGAACCTGAGTCCAAACAAGACTCCATGTAGTGGCATAATAAGGGCACAGCACCTCCCAAGAAATTTAAAGTGTCACAATCAGCTGGGAAACTCATGGCAACGGTATTTTGGGACTCGGAAGGAATATTGTTGATTGATTATAAAGATAAAGGTGTTTCTATAACCGGAGAATATTACGCTTCAATATTAGAGCGACTAAAACAAGCCATTAAAGAGAAAAGACGGGGAAAATTGACAAAAGGTGTTCTGCTTTTGCACGACAACGCGCCCGTCCACAAGAGCCGCGTTGCGTTAGCTGCCCTGCATAAGGTGGGCTTCGAAATTGTGAATCACCCACCCTACAGCCCAGATCTGGCCCCGAGTGATTATTACCTGTTTCCGAAAATGAAAAAAGAGCTGCGGGGTAAAAAATTTACTGCCGATGATGAAGTCAAGGAGGCAGTTTCGGCGTATTTTGCAGATAAAGAGAAATCATTTTTTTATGAGGGTATAAATAAATTAATTGAAAGATGTGAAAAATGTATCCGTCTTGCAGGTGAATATATTGAAAAAGAAAAATAATTTGGTTTTTTTATTTCCACTCCTTGTCCCCCATTCCGCGAATATAAAAACGGTCCCTCGTATCTTAGATTGATCATAAATACACTACTCAAAATAATTAGAGGACATTTGGAAAAATGGTAATAGAATAAACAGATAAAGAAAGCTGCACCTCGCAAATATTTCTATATTTAACTACGTTTTTAAATAAGAATCCGAACGCATTGACACGTTTAAACTTGTTTGTGCACATTATAAAGCTACTAAGGCACTAGAGTGAATAAATATCATTAAATGAATACACAATTATGTGACTTTATAAGAAGTTTTATTGACAAAATGACGGAAAATCTATTGTTAATAATGTGTATGATCGCCACGAACGGCAATAAAGGTTTGACACCACATCGGCATTGGTTGAAGCAGGACATCAAAGAATTCATGTGAAATATTATTGCATTCTTCTATTAGAGCAATTTGAAGTTCCTGAATTGTACGCGGTGGTAGCATATTTCTTGCTTTATCACGTCTTGCTAAGGCATTCTAAGCATGTACGATAGGATTACCATCAGGAGAATTTGCTGGCCAGTCCATTCTATTGATTCCCAATTGTTCAGTCTAGTTCTTCACGATGTTTGCTCGATGTGGATGATCATTGTCATCTATTAAAATGAATCTTTCACCCATGGTGCCAGCTTACGAATAATAGAATAATGGGTCTCAAAATTTCATTCAGATACCTCCGAGCAGTCAGGTTGCCATTCTCTGTATCACATAAAGGTGTGTATGATCTCCAGCGCATTTCCCAGATCATACCATTACACTCCCACCTTCATATTGCGGTTTTCTCGAACAAATTGTGGCTGAATACGTGTTCCAGGTTCATGCCAAATTAAAATACGCCTATTATCTGTATATAAGTTGAATCAGCATTCGTCACAAAACAATACTTGTACCCAGTCATCGTGATTACTATTTATAGTCTGCTCAGTCCATATTCTTCACGACCTTTTATGAAGAGTAGTTAGTGGAAGGAGCATATATGCCAACGTTATGAAGATGATTTCTTATTTTTTGAGTTAATATTACTCTTTTCGTAGCAGCAGCAAGTTAACTTCTAAGTTGCGTTGCGTATGAGTGCGATTTCTATGTGCAAATATTGTTAGGTATCGATCATCTCTTGGTGTTGTAGATGCTGGGCGTCCTTGTCCCCGTCTTTTCTGAACATCTCCAGTTTCTAAAAACCGATTCCACAAACACGGAATCACACTTGGGCTAACTGCAAAAAGTTCCAATTGACCTATGGCTCGCCAAGTCTGTGCATGTATCAAACCGCGTTGCTTTTCCATTATTACTCGCAATTACAGTTAAAAAATTAGCCATGATACAGAAAATGTTAAATCTAACTGTAGTCGAGATCGCTCGCATACGCACTTTTATACCCTCAAGCAGTGGCGATTCGCCCAGGTACTGCACCGAAGCGCTGTACAAGTACTTGTTTAAAAGCGTTGTAGTTGCAATATAAAAATATTTGCGTACTTATATTATTTATTTATTTAATTATTTTTTTCCGAATATTCTCTAATTGTTTTGAGCAGCGTAGTTTGTTTCATGTAATTTTATATCGCACATTTTTGCAGGTATGGGTTGAGGGTTTCAGGAGCCTTGTTTGATTCAAGAATTTCCACACGCGGTCTATATGGAATCTTGTTATTATCAGCTCTCAACTTCTTTCAAACGAAAACAACTCCATAGCCTTTTTAAGACTTTGCTCACCAATGCAGTCTTTCATCCATGCTTAAAATCCTTTTTCATGGGCATTTTGTGTTGTGCTGTGAACTTTGATTCATCTGGATAATTTTTCCTAGATATAACACTGGTTTGGTCGCTCTTGGCTTATTTCCTGGTCGCATATATTTGTATTTACAATGTTTAAGCAAATATGTAGTCATGCTTAAAGATATTTTCTTATTCTATTTTCAGCAATTTTATACTTAAAACGTTATTATACGAGTAGTTATTGTTTACTTAAAATTCACATTTAATTGGATAAGTAATAATTTATATTATATTCAAATTACTACATATAAAATATGTCCTTCATTATTATAACTGATACATGCTAGTAGTACCATATATAATAACCATCTGGCCCAACTGTTTCTCTTCACAGATTTCTATAACTTCTTGTGATACAACACACAAATTCTTCTTTGTGTCAAAGCACTACTTTTATTAATTCTTAAATAATTCTTTAAATCTAATTAATTTTCCCGTAAGTTTCTCTTTTCAGTGATATATACTGTTTACATTAAATACATTCTATTTAAATACAGTTCGACAGTCATATATGTTACTAAATTACTTCTTACTTTCTGTAGAATTTAAACTTTATTTAATTTTCCTGTCTAAACTTAAACTATCATGTTTGTTATCTTCATTCATTTTTACTCAATATAAATTATTATCTTTCATTCATTCTAAACCTAAATTCAATAATCTTAATATTCTTCGTTCCTTATTTATTTCAGTTTTCAAAATATATTTTAACTTTTTACAAGGTAAGCACATAATGAATTTCCCAATTTGTTTTTTGCATAACGGTGAAGCTAATCAAGAAGCACTCATTTTATATTATATTATAAGCATTTATTTGAATCTTGAAGATCTGCTTTGTTACATGCTGAAAATAAAATAAAACAAATAACCACTACTAGCAATATTGGGATAGTGAACCTTTTTTTAGAGCATTTTTCATAACTTTTTCAAACGTTTTCGATAATATTATGAAAATTTTTTCCAGAATGTTTGCTTCCAATGCATTCAATATTTCAGGATAATTTATAAAAATGCGTCTGACGCCAGTAAATTAGAGAATTTTAGCGGATATGCCACATCGTTGCTTATGGAGATGACGCGTCTAGGGAACATTCCCCTCAAAATATCATTGTCTCACGGGATGTATATTCTGTGGCATTATCCTGTTAATATTATATGTGTTTAAGTTCAGATTTTTCTATTTGGGGATCCAGAAACTCTCGTGCAGCGACTGCTATTCAAGGTAGTGATTCTTCCATTATTGTTCTCATAAAAATAAGGCCCAATTATTTCTCTAGTATTAACCCCACACCACAGCATAATTTTTTGGGACATGGAATAATAGCTCGTGAACAATTTATGGATTCTTACTACCCAGAAAGTGGTGATTTCGTTTACAGCTCAATTTAAGCACAAATGGGTTTCGTCATTATGAGTTCTTGCTGTACTATAGTCTTTTCTCGCGAATTATAGCAATATTTTCTTCTATTACTTCTATTTTGATAGGAAGCAGGCACAAGTTTTTAAATATAATGCCCATTTGGAAATGCTGAACTACGTGCATCGCTTTATTGTCGAAATTTTTTGCTTTCCCACCACATTCTTATGGACACGCTTAATATTCTTCTTTGAACGAATTTCTCTAGGTTTGTACTTTACATCTTGTTTGTACAAGTTTTGCAGCGAATCGTCGAAAAAACAGTATGTCTGCCATATTTTCCGTGAAATTTTGATTAGGTTAAACCAATGACTTAACGTTTATTATAAAACTGCAATTTCATTGCGTTGTACAAGCTTATAGGTACATTTTGACACGTGTCAAATACGAGTATTAGAACGTATATACCAACTTCTCATAAGGGATTTAATTACTGTACTTAAAATTTTCTTGCAATTTTATATACAATATGTGCTTATTTAAATCATATTTTTTAATTTACAATACATTTCCTTTTATTTTTAAGCATTTTAAAACCTTATTAGAATTTTGATAAATGTTGTTATACACAGTTTGACTATTATCAGCTAACCATACTATATTATCGATACTTTTAATTGAGCGAATTTAGCTTATTACTTCAAACTATTAAATTAATTTAGTTTAAAAATGTTTTAAATAATGGCTTGCTTATATTTTGCATTAGATTTATCAGTATGTTTATGATTAGTATACATTTATTTCAATTTAAATATTGTAATTACAATATTTGTTATCCCTTCTATTTAATACGGGGCACGTTTCTAATAGACACAAAACGTTTTTATTTGATAAACATTTTTGTTACGCGCATTTAGACTTATATTTTTAATAGTAACTCATTTTTATTAATCATTTTATGCTTTAAATTAATATACGTCTCAGATAATTGAAAATTGCATCAATTATGAATATATACATATATTCGTTAGTGTATGTAAAATGGTTTAGCAAAATATTTATGCATGTCGAAACTGGCAGATATTTCTGTTTTGTCAGAATATTATCGATTTTGTAAATTGTAGCTACACGTAATATAAAAAAGGAATAATATTGCGCAATAATTCAAATCAAGTTATACATTTTACTTAATTACTTTAAAATAATTTACTGAAACAGTTAACTTCACAATTCTTAAAAACGATTAGAATTCAAAAACAGACCTTGAAAATGAAATTTAATTGCTTACGTGTATCCAAGCAAGTTTCTATGAGGCCATGAATATAGAGAACATGTTGTGTTATATTATATTGCCTAAATACATAAGTTCATTGAAATGAAAAAGTATTAAGACTTATATTATTTACCTCTACTTTAGAAGCAGAATATGCATCGTATACGATTTGCATTTATCTATTTTGCTTTATAATAGATCATAGACACAAAACGTCTTTTTGATAGAAATTTTTGTGGATTTCGACTTACTATTTTCAATAGTAACTCACCTGACAAACCAAAGCGATTAAAGCGGTTTGCGCTCAGTGAGCTTCTTTCGCGCTTTGATACCTAGACTAAATTTATAAAATAAATCAATCACTAGAAAATAGTGAAATTTATGAGTTGCTTATTGTAGCTTAACTCTACATGCCATCTTCAACCGCCATTTGAATATAAACATATGTATGTGTATATATGTATATCATGTAGAATACTTATTGTTCATTGTAAATGAACAGATTGTATATATAAAGGGGATTAATAAAAAAAATGGTAACTCATTTTTATTAATCATTTTATGCTTTAAATTAATATACGTTCATAAATTTATTTTAATATACGTATGTATGTATATACAATGAGTACTTTTGAGATTTTGTAACATTGTAAGTCCAAATAAATAATAGTGCGCAATAATTCAAATCAAGTAATACATTTTATTTAATTACTTTAAAATAATTTACTGAAACAGTTAACTTCACAATTAGAAGAATTCAAAAACAGACCTTAAATGAAATAAATTGCTACGTGTATCCAAGCAAGTTTATGAAAGAGAGAACATGTTTTTTATTTATTATAAATACATAAGCGGAAACGTAGTATTTTATATTATTTACCTCCACTTTAGAAACACACATAACTGTCAACTAAATGTATAGGAACTTATTTTCGAGAAATATAAACGTATTTAATAATTTCGTTTGTTCAGAAATTCCTTTACTTTTGTAAATTAGCTTTAAAATTTAATAGATTTTGACCATGGCGATTATGCGGCACGAACATGAAACTTGCATTGACTTATTACCATTGATTTATTTGAACCATTGTCGGCTATTACAAGACAAAATCGCTTACGTCGCGCTGTCGTGAGCGTACAGTGTACACAAAACATGCATGTCAACCATTCGTTCCTGCCTTACAACGGAACACCAGCAATTCACTCACACATGTAGACATATACTCACGATATGCATGTGTGTACCGCTTTAACAGTTCTTCGTCCACCAGACGCGCTGACAATAAAATTAATGTCCATCCCGTGTTTCATTCTTCGCTTATTATTTATATATGTCGGCTGGTTACAAATTGAAAACTCATGTGCTTCGAAACTCGAAGCCTGACGACAATTTGCAAGTGCGCGAGCGGTCATAAATTAAAATAGGGATCATCCTCGGCGACGACGACGGCGAATTACAAAAGAACGACTTCACGCAATCAGTGTTCTCGCGCTCTTTTGGGACATTCTAGGCGTTCTGATGTCCGTGTATAGAAATATGTATGCAGATATACTACGAGTATAGGCGTTTACGCTACAATGTTCATGTAAGAGAACTCTTTTCCTTGCATACTACGGCGTTGTTTAGTTTTAGAAATAATTTTGATTCCAGCACTATATTAATTAATATTTTAGTAATAATAATAATTAAATACATTTGTATAATAATAATATTCAATTAGTTCTTCGATATCATTAGAACATCGAATGGTAGATAGATAGATAGATGGATAGATATGACAAAAATGTTTGTTATTAAATGAAATTTTGTACAAATATTTACTTTGTTGAGAATAATGAATGACTAAATTTTCTGTTGACGTTGAATTTGATGGAGCCTGTGGTTGATTAACTTAATCACTAAGGTTGATATATAACCCCTTTCCACATTAACTTTCGTAATTCTGTATACGCATTCCGACAACCAAGTTGTCATCATCAGCAGATAATTGCAAAGCGTCGCACCTGGTAAACCACGGCGCAAAATACCCATACGAAAACAAACTCCGTACGCGATCTGTACCGTTGGGAACCAAAATGTAAACTGTGTATTCGTTTCACGAGATTTTTAAAAATTGTTTTACTTAAACTAGGATGAATGACATTGAAAAAGGAACACGGATACCACCGATAAGTACCTGCATGTGATTTATTACAGTGTTCCTCTTTTTCTGACAGTAAACATCTGCTGCTGATGACAACTTGGTTGTCGAAATACGTATACAGAATTACGAAAGTTAATGTAGAAAGGGGTTATACATCAACCTTAGTGATTAAGACTAAATTTTCATTGAAAAATTCGTCCCTTTTATAGAGTAAACTTAACACTCATCTAAACGAATAAATTCTAATATTTACCCGGGCATGCTTCTAAAAACAGTCTATAGATGTGAATGAGTATATTAAAATAGCAAGTTGTTGTATCGTTGGACTACGTGAAGAAACGGATATTATAATTCATGAAATGGCTGGGTGGCTGTAAAGAAATGTTTCTCCAGTTTTCCGTCATTCTAGAGATTGGTCGCAAGAAGATATGATACATCGTAGAAAGAGTCTCTGGACGATCTAGAAGAACTACCGAACGGGCAAATAGAAAACTAAGTTCGGGTTAATTCTCTACCCTTCAAGACTAATACTGAATCTCACTAGTCTGTATTTAGATTAGACTAGTGTAATGTAGCCCGTATAGATAGTGGACGGGTTCGACGTCGAAGAAGAAAAACTCAGATTTTAAATATTTTTTACTGGATTTATTGATGGTTTAATGTGGAATTAGTATAGAAAGCAGAACTTCTTTGATATTCCTTTGAGGCTATTTAAATTCGCAAAAGCATATTTTCGAAGTCTTGAAACCATTCACTTTCAACAATATCGAAGGACTAAATAAATGCCACATTCCAAGAAGACAATATCAGCCCTTATGTTGCAATTGTTAACATTAGGATTCTCACAAGACGCCAACATCAATATTCAAATTTTGTCGCTAATAGACCGCGACTAGAATAGGATAAATCGAAAGGTCCAATGAACAAATTACTTGAAATGAGCTTCTACAGGAGATCATAAAATATCTTATTAGAAGCATGTAAATACCAGAATGTATTTTGGAGAGGAAAACTGATAATGATTTTAAAATGAGTTGTTTAATTACAGGATCTACTTAAGTTATAAAATAGTTAACACAAATTGCTATTAATAACGATTATAAGAGCGATTTAATCGATAGTTTGCTACATAAAAATGCCCTACGAATGATATATCCGACTACACAAAGACCAAGCAAGTATCGGGTATTTTTTTAAGAGCTTGAGAACATAAAATGATAATATAAGACAAAAAATTTTTTGGTAGATAATTTCATGGCATTTATTTTTTAAATATGATTTCCGGCAATGTATGTCCGCTGCAGTTAAATGTCGTCGACGTTTAGCTGATTAATTTTTGGAAACAAAAATTCAATCAGCATGGCTCGATAGCGCTCGCCATTCACCGTAACGGCAACTCCTTCCTCATTTCGAAAGAAATAAGGACCGTCAGCGTGTAAACGGCACCAAACAGTCAATTTTAATGGATGTAATGGTGATTCGTTAACGACTTGAGGACTGTCTTCGCTCCAAATACGGCAATTTTGTTTATGAAATTCGCGAACAGATTTATTCTTTTCAAAGTAAATTTCCGAAATTTGGAAACGTTGTTCTGGCGTTAAACAATTCATGATGACTTACCAAGCCTTACTGAACAGAATTGTCAACACGGTTTGATATTATCAGCTGTCAAACCATAGTTATCGATATCGATAGTTCTCATGCAGCTTAAAAGACACCCATTATAATCTGCTAATTTACATAGCCCACTATTTAAACAAATAAGTAAGTAACAGTAAGAAATATGTTGCAGATATTGCTTATTAAATTAACAATACGTTAGGACAATTTATTAAAAATAACAATGACAAAATAAACAAATTCAACAAATCGCGAGTCTATAAGCCTTCTTGTGGTAATTACTCTAAGATATATATATATATAGGTGAACTTGGAAGATCTATGGAAACAGGAATATCAGAGTACAAAAGCAGATTTGATCATAACAAAAATGATTCTAACTATGAAGTACATTTAAATACTTGTAATCATTTTTTTATTAATACTTCACCATTCTTCATTTGGAAGACAAAGGAATGAAGTTATCGTTATTTGAAACTATAGAAATAAGCATTAAAAAGGTAATAATACTAAATAACCAAGTAGAGTTGGTTAATTCTCCACTGTTAAACTTCTTCTAATCGTATATCAATCCCACCCTGAAAATAGTTTAGTTGACTAGAATATATTCCGTTTCTGTTACATATATGTAGCATTTGGTCTGAAGAATACACATGTCGAGGAAACAATTGTTACTATTTTTTAATATATTTTGAGAAAATGACTGAGCGTTTGTGTTCAATTTTGTTATGGATTTTCATCAAGTAATTAATTATTAATCAATGTGTTTTTACAAAGCCATATGCACATGGCACAAAAGGGAGAGAAAGGAAAATAAAAATAATTTGCATTTGTCAAACAGATGTTGCTAATTACAGGACAAATAATTTACAAAATCAAATAAAGATGCAATATTCTATAATGAAATAAATATCTAACTGTTAAATAATAATATTTACAATACAATGAAACAAATTAAACATAATATGAATTGACTATATTCCACACTCGGTGAATAAGTGCGACAGAGAAAGAATGAAATAACACATACCTGCGTAACAGTTCCATCAGTTCCATATATAAATATAAATACAAAAAAACTCGGTACAATTTTATTAATTTAAAAATGTTTCTGCTTTGTAAATTTACAATATTCAACAGGAAAAGAAAAAATACACCTACTCATAAATATTAATATATTTTAAAAACTATTACATACAATCCATCAGGAATATGTATTTATATAATCGAAAAAATAAATAACTTGAAAAAAGGAGCAAACCCCGAAATGTCGTAAATACAAACTAAGTGTTTTATTATCCCAGACTGGTCAAAAAATCCAAACACAGAAGAACAAAATTTATACTTATTTATTAACAAATAAATCGGAAAATCATTAGAAATTTAAAATTCTACCGTTTGCATACAAATATGTAAGTACACTACTAGCCAAAGATAATAAAGAAGGTAGTTGGACAACGTGAAATTGATACGGGTAGAGTTATTAAATTATACTGGGCGTTAAATGCAAGCAAATATTTTATCTTTGTTTATGTGGTCATTAATTTCAAAAACCGAAGATTGTGGCCAATTGTATATTCTTCGATGTCCTGCTCAAAAATGACGGCCACATGCTGTTAAGTGTAGAGACACAAACTCTTCGGACTGTTCTACGAATACCGAACTGTCCGTCTAGGTACAGCACCGCTTGAAACAGAGAATTTGTTGTGCGATGAAATGTGTAAATTCCTCCTTTATTTATTTCTATGTGCGTTTTACGAGAAATAGTGGACTTATCTTTTGATTAAATTTATTCATATGGAGTGTGTATCACAATCCTGCAATCTTACAGACCATATTAATCGATTATACGTGCCAAATTGTACATGAAATATGAGCAAAACTTATTTTTAATATAGAATTGGAACGATGTTTGGTACCTCTTCAAGTTCTACTTGCACTCCATTCCTCTTACTTAAGAAGATTGTAATACAGCTTTTCAAATTGTCAAACAGAAAGTTCAAAAGTCAAATTAAACAATATTAATTTTATTCTATAATGTTTCTAAAAATAATCATTTACGAAACACTTCCCACCATATCAATTCCAGTATTAGTATACTAATGGATGCGATATATTGAAGTCTATGAAAATTCATATCGCAAACTTCATAATTTGAAGAAGTAATTAATACAATATTTTCTGAAAAGTTCACCTCGTAGGTATACATTTAGCGATATTGTTAATAGAATAGTTATAATTAACTTTTGGTTGGTCTCCTTGCAAAGTACACGAACCAACAACTTCCATTGTTCAACCTCGGATTATTCTTCGAACATGACTCATTAATCAAATTAATGCTTAATTAATAAGATTTTCGCTCGAAGAACTTCAGTACAACGTGCGTTATCTACAATGGAGTTAATAACATTTATTAGACTATTAATAGATATACTGATGTGAACAACGACCAAGGCGTCAAGTTGGATTCCTGAGGAACGCTTGGTGTTGGAATACAAATATTCGGTGCAGGCTTTGGCGCGGTGAGCTGGAGCATTATCGTAATGGAGGAACCAGATATCATATGTGTCCATTCCTTCATGAAAAATTGAGCTTTTTTGGCCGCAGGATGGAACAAAAACAGCAACGAGTTGATTCAGAAAGCTGTTTATCGATCAACAAAAAAGATTTCTATGACTTTAGGCAGGCACTGTTCAGTATACCACTTAGCTGTGACTGTATTCTGTGTGTCCAAAAAAACGACGCGTTCCTTTTTCACAATTCCACTCGATTTGAAAAATATAGCTATCATTTTCTTCTTTACAAATGAGGAGGTCATCGCTGAAACTGAAGCTTATTTTGAAGCGAAAGATAAATTTTTTTATAAACATGGTATTGAAAAATTGGAAAAGCGTTGGAACCCTAAAAGGTGATTATGTTGATGAATAAAAAAAAATTTTGCAAAAAAAATGTTGTTTTCATTGTGTCTCGGGACTTATTGATCCATGTGTGAAAACGAGGAACGCTTGGTGTTGGAATACAAATATTCGGTGCAGGCTTTGGCGCGGTGAGCTGGAGCATTATCGTAATGGAGGAACCAGGTGTCCATTCTTGACTTTGGCCGCAGGTTCTTCATAGATCCTATGACTTTAGGCAGGCACTGTTCAGTATACCACTTAGCTGTGACTGTATTCTGTGTGTCCAAAACGACGCGTTCCACAATTCCACTCGATTTGAAAAATATAGCTATCATTTTCTTCTTTACAGATCAGGATTTTCTGACAACTTCAGGTGTGTCCTCATCATCAAAGACCAAAACTTTGTTTTGAGCTTTCGTCGGTACATCGTAATAGTACAGCCAAGTCTCGTCATCTGTCACGATGTTGTTCACACACCGAGATTGTCCTTTATTAAACTTTTTTAACATCTCCTGGCACCAAGTAACACGTCGTGTCATCTGCTCTTCAGTGAGTCGATGCGGAACGCAGAAAAAACAAAGTTTCTTCACGTGCAAATGATCATGCAGAATCGAACGAATTGCGGGGCATTTAGACCTGAAGTACCCTCTATCTGTTGGTAGGTCACTCGCCTTTCCTCGCCAAGCATTTTCCTCACAGTAGTAACGTATTCCTCCGCAACTGACGTTCGTGGCCTTCCCGGCCTCTCAGCGTCCTCCACAGTTAAATTTCCCCTTTGGAATTCTTTATACCACCTGAATATCGCTGTGCGATGTGGACAAACATCACCTAGTGCAAGAGTTATTTCTTCGAAGCACTGGTCTATGTTTAAACCACGCACAAAATTGTACTGTAAAACTGCCCTTATCTCACTTCGTGACCACGATGCGATCGCAAACACTTTACATTCTCATTGCTATTGAATAACTGAGCCCATCGACATGGCGCGGGGGCTACTATGCTCGTATGAACATGTCTCTACATGAAGCAACAGGCAGCTTCCTACGATTCATTATTGTGTCATATCGCAAAACTTTTCTAGTACCCTTTGTACATATCCAGATGTCCTTAAGGAACATTTTTAGGTAGATTGAAATTCAAGATTCGCAACTACGTTGCTGAGTTGTCAATTGTATAGGTAAAGTATGATGTACACATTCATTCGTATGTGGATACTTTTCAAGATAATCTGTCAAATAGTAAGAGGTGGCAAATCGGTCTACAAAAAGCGAGTGGGAAGGGGTATGTGCAGAGTATCGAAAGCCTTTCTGCCTAACTTATTCACAGGAAATTACAATCTCATGTATTTGAATTTAGAATGTGTCAATTACCGTGGCTTTTACATATAATTTTTCTGTGCAGTAGCATGTTTATTCTGTTTCCTTGTTGTTAAACATCTATTCACGATGAAATATAATTTAAACCAATCAGGCATCATGTACGGTATCCTATGCGACACAACGCTTTAATGCCCTAACTGATCTGCTTCATTTGGAATCTCGCTCTTCAATAAATCGTTGTGCGTATATGTACGGCGATCGGCTGAAAAGTATTTGGAATAACGGATAGATAGCGCAGCTTTTTATTGGCTTTTGTGGACGGTTGGCAAGTTGTCCTCCTAACAATTCTCCCACTACGTTTATTAGTTTCTATGTTAAAAGTGTCTCTAAGTTTTCGACAAGATGGATAATGTCGAAATTTATGCTGTTATTAAATACTTCTTTTTGAAAGGCTTGTCGGTAACGAATATTCATAATGAGATAAAAAATGGTCTGAAGAAGTCGTCTTCTTCATTATTCACTGACGTCCGTATAGCGGACGCCCAAAATCTGACGTAATATCAGAAATTGTTGAAAAAGTGCATGTTATTGTGTTAGACAATTCTTTGAAAATGTCTGTGATAGCGGTGGTTGTAAACATCTCTACAGAATGGTCAAAATACATTTTGAATAAAGTATTTGCTATAAAGGAGCTATCCGCGAGGTAATTACTGCCACTGCTCAGTGTTGATCAACAATTTCTCATAGGCGTTTGGAGCGTTTTTGAAAAAAGGCAAAAGATATTATGCGTTGATTTATAATCACGAATGAAACTTAGGTGTTATGTTCGCCCAAAGCAACAATTTAGACAGTGGCGGTACAGTGATTTTCCGTCCCCAAAAAAGAAGATGGTTGCTTTATATGCAGGCGAGGTAACGGCTTTCATTTTTTGGGATGCGATATTTATTCGTTTTGTCGGTTACCTTCTAAAATGGCAAACCGTCTCAATCGCACATTACGCGAATTAACGTAAGAAAATAATCAAAGACATCCTGGTTTATCCAAGAAAAAATCGTTTTCCATCGAGACAGTTCCACACAAGTGTTGATTGTGGCAAAAACTAGAATCGGTTTATTACCTCAACCATCTTATTCGCAGGAGTTATTATGTTACTGCCTTCTTTTCTGTTTAAAAAATACATTGTAGATCAGAAATTTTCAACAAATGTTTGATGCTCTGGATGACTATCATGACGAACTTTAGGGTTCTAAATTTCATCAAAGAGAATCATCACTAATCCAAATATCTCGCGGTAGCAGGAAATTATTTTGAAAAATAAACGCAATTTCAAACAGTTAAGCCGTTTTCTTTATTTTCGTTCTGTGGACTTTTCAATTAACCTTCGTATGTATGTATGTACAATACATTGACAATTTTTTAGATATCGTTCAATTTTCCAGATTTGTATAACCGTAAACTCCTTTCTGTGGATAATTGTTAGACTCCCTAGAAACTACTATAAAATTATATAATCACTTAATCGATTATGGTACTTCCTTATAAGATGTTTTTATGGAAATAACATCTTACAGGTTAAGATATTTTATATCTCTATTACACGGTGTGGTTCATGCTGTTAAATAAGAAATAGGTAGTTATTCTCCCGTAAGTTAACTTATGCATATATAGGCACCAATATTCACGCAATTCGAAATACGTAGAGGTGTAAAATTTATTCTGTGTGATTAAAATTTTCTTTTAATTTCACGGTACGTTCGTAAAACGAACGGAAAAACGAAATTAACAATCAGTTTTACAAGTGTCGGCATGCGATGGTGTTCCACACCACACATATGCATAATGCGGGAGAGATCATTTGGCGCCGATTTTGACGGATTAGTTCGGGTATATTAAAGATTAAAAGTTTTCTAAATTTGGTTTAAAGTAATTATATATTTTTGAAAGTAAATTTGTTAAAAGAAAGTAAAAAACTGATTCGCCGTGCCGAATAGGTACATAGGCGTAGAATTGCTGTCTGCAGGCTGATCTATCTTCGAGCAACGTCTTGTAATGGAGAAGAAGATACGGGTTATTGCAACGAGAAATGTCTGATATTTGCTCTGCATTCTTTGACTTCTATCAGGATGCTGACTTACACTCGAACAACCTGACATTGAGTTGAATGTACGGTTAATGCGGTAGCAAATAAATGGATTGCGTTTAATTCTCTCTTATGCAGATTTTCTTACTTCTGTTCGCTAAATACCTGAGAATAATTAATTGATCTCCCGAACATTGTCTGTATGAACGGAATTACTTTCTTTTTGCTTTTGCCGATATTATGTCTCGTACACGAAGAGATTACTTTATGATGAAACTATTATTCATACAATAACTAAGTTGATTACGAAGTGAGTATTAATGCGGCCTTGGTCTGAGTCGCATGATAAAAAAAGTTATCAATCCTTTCAATGTTAATGATTAATACGTTGTTTTGCTACTAATAACTACTGTCGCATCAGTCATATGTTTTGACGGATACATAAATTGTAATTTAATTACGCATTGTCTATTTATCTTTTGTATTTCGTGGTATTATTAGTCGTAAGTGTCGTTTTGTTAAATTGTCAACAACTTAAAATAACCAAGAATATACGGGGTGGGCAGAAAGTGAAATATTGAAAAAGAGAACAATAACAATAGGAACAAAGGAATTATTAAATAACAGTAGGCTTTACTCAATGCAATTAAATACGGGGCTTTCTTCTTAATCCATCCATGCCTTATCATCCTCGACTAGTTTAACCCCCATTACAATTTCTTTTGATAGACTATGAGTTATTATTACGTCCGCGCTCAATATCTTTATCTGTCAGCATTCTCTTAAACGAGATAGAGAAACCATGAAAAACCTTTTCGGACAGCAGACCGTCGGACTCGAACCCGAGAGCCCCGGGATGACAAGCCAGTGACTTACCATTGAGCTATCAGTCAGCTAACAAGAGTAGAACAATATATATGCACAGAATAAAGTGACAATGGTAAGAGAGAGAGCAGCCCCATGACATGATCATAGGTAATACAAATGCAAAGATGTCTTAGTAAATTTCAAAGTAAACGAAATGACTATAGAAAAGTTAAAAAGATACAAACAACCAAATTTTATGCCAATTTATGCCCACAAATTCAATTGCTATGCCAGTCTTAGCATACAACTTCAGGTCAGTCAACTGGTCAACCATAAAATTTCTCAATGTATCAAGAACCATACGAACAAGTCTGAACTAATTTACCCCGCAAGAAAGGAGGCAAAACATCCGAGACATTCAACTACGGCATGGTAACCACGTCTCTATGCATATATTTTCACAAGGATATATCGCTTACTTACTTTGGAGTAACACCAGAAGATTCGCGCGATCGTATGTCAAACATAAAACATCTAAACCAAGAGATGACAATCAGTCTGTGAATCGGTCAGTCTGTGATGGACGAAAAATGAATTTGTATATGCTACCTAGACCAAAGGAGGGAGGAAGGAACTGCATTAAGAATATAGCCTAAATAATCTACTTAAATTCCTTAAAATTTTACATACTAAAATCAGAGAGAAAAAATTATAATTGCACACCTGAATCAGATATAGAATCTATTATAAACGAACAATCTCTTTCATAGAACGGTATGTTGAATATTGGATAGAAAAATACTGTGTCGTATGCAGTCAACTAGTTTACGAAGAGTTTTTCTTCAGTAACGGCCGCCATACTCTTGGCAGTCTTCAACCATCACTTCTTTTACTCATGCTGCCGAAGTTCTGCTTCGTTTTTATTGCTTCCTTGATTTTTCTTTGATGGTATACTAGCAAATGCTTTTGCGTTCTCATGATGTGTAAGCAATGATATTTTTTCGCATCTTTTCCACACAAGTGTCAATGTTCTTCTCTTCGAATACTAATTAGGAAACTGGTCAGCTTTATGTATATTGGAGATCGATCTTCCCCAAGGTATATATTTCTTGTTTTTCTATATTCACTTTTAAATACTTTTGTTGATTCTTATGTATATTTTTTGAAAATTTTGCCGATTCTCTCTATAATGTCTTTTATGTAAGACAATTCCCGCATGTATTTCTTTGCTGCGATGTCTATGCTTTTGTAGATTATCCGAGCATATAATCTGGAGTATTCCTTGCCAAGTAGTATGTCTTAGGACTACGTTATTTCTTTATATATATTGTATTCATCTGTTAACAATTTCGATCGGGTAATCTGCTATTTCGTGTGTAGCTAGGCTGGATGATGTTATGCAGTGCTCTGTTGTTGTATACAAAAATAGCAATAGATACAATTGCTATTTTTGTATACAACTACGTTGAGAAATGGCAACTGATTGCATTCTTTTATTTCCATTGTGAACTGTATTTTTGGGTGCGTGTTTATATCTTGAAGAAATAATTTCGCCTTTTTGTGGATTGCGCGATAATAAGGGCAGAAAATCGATGCTTCTTATTGTACATGTACAATGAGAGAATAGTAAATAGTGAACTTTTTGGCAAAATGTTATTTTATTTTGCAACTTCTTCTCAACTACTTCTTTATTCGATTTAAATCTCTTACCACCGACATAACTTTTAGGGTTGGGAAAATAGGTTGAATACAGAAGCAATTTGAAATTTACTTTATGAATTTTTGAATAATAAAATAGTCAAAGTATGCATTGTTCTGAAGAAACACATCGTTTCTTCTTTAAGTGAGTCTTTTTCTTACAGTGATTTCGTCTTTCATCGTTTTATCTTTTTGAAGATAATCTATAAGAGGAATCCCGCTACAGTTTCAAAAGACAGTAAATATTACATTTCCGGGCAGGTGTGTGGTCTTGCCTTCCTTGGAATACTTGTGCCAGCTCCAGTTGATTGTTTTAGTTGTTATTTAATTTCGATTCTTTCAGATCATGTCTTAATATGATTGAGAATCATCCTCGTTCACTGTATTGATCTACTGCCAATAAGTGCGGCACCCATCTTGCATTTATCTTTTCATATTTAACTCATTATGTAATGTCGATACCGCTGTTTCATATGACATGTGTTTGCTACTTCGTGTAAATCTATTCCATGTCTGTCTAGCAAAATAAGTAATTTTTTAATAATTTTTAGAGAACGCACACCTTTTGTGTGTCTCCTGCACTGTCAATCAAATATACTAGTCTCACCATGATAAAATTTAAATTCACATCGCTTTAGCTTATAATCGATGGAGACTGGTTTTCATAAACAGACTCCAGCTCAGGTTTAATTTCATTATTTGGTTTGTTCTTTAAGAATAAGAATACGGTATTTAATTCTTGCATGTTTCGAAATAATCTAAAAGCAGTTCACCTTCTTTTCAAATAATGTTCTTACATTCGAAATGAGTACAAATTTTCATAATTTTATTTTGAAGAATTGTAAAGTTCAATCATAAAATACTAAACTTTTTAATTAGTTCTGCTTCTTTCATCATGCTCACTAATTATTGATCCATCCTCGTAATATGAGGACAAAGCAAAATTGTTTCTTTTTAGGCTTTAAATTCCATTGACATAGTATTGATGTAAATTTATTAGATTTATTTGAATCGCATTTGATTACAGTTAACACAATAAAGTTATATGTTCCTATTTATCATTACTGTCATTATCATGGTCACATAATATAATGCAATGCTACTCGGATGGCGTGGGATTAAGTAGAATACCTAAAATATTGCAGTGGATACATCAAAGAGTCATTGAGGCTTCAACACAATAACGAAACAATTTATTATACTTACGTTTCATTTAATTAACAAATCATAAAGTTATTTATCGCAAGTGTGGTTATCACATCGTGACCTGCCTATTACGAGGTACCAATGTACGTACATTTAACAATAAAAATCTCCACAGCTCAAAAGCTGCATTCGGTCACTTCACTTAATTGAGAAATAATAACCGGATAATTACGAACAAATATGTGGATGTTGTGTTTGACTTACTTAAGTACAGGTTTCTCTCTTCCTTCTCTCTCCCTCTTCTTTTTCTTCTTCCTCTTCCTGAACTTCTTAAAGATCCAACTCGTAATTTTTTAATAATTATTGTCCAGGTATAGACAGTTAGTTCACTACAAAATATGACAGATAAACGTACCTATTACAAAATTAAAATCATTTCCATTTATAGTGACCAATTATATCTAATAACAGAGGTTACATGTCCGATCATTCTGATCGTTGACGTATCTATATACATGTATGGTATAATATGTGCATATGCTCTGTTTATGTGTATATGTAATAATTGCATGGAGATTAAATTAGTTTACACGACAATCATACTATGTCAATATTGTATAACGTTATTGTGACATGCATAATTAATATTTTTATTCACTCTAATACTATAAATTATCAAGACTAAAATGGGTTAATTGAAAATACACAGTATTTGAGTATTAGAATAAAAAAAATGAATTCCTTGTGCAGATTTATGTTTACAACACAGTAGTACACCACTGTACCACATTTTTTTAAACAAGACATTCATTTGTTTCCGTTTAGGATAAGATGTAGAAGTTTTAAAAGTGGCTTATCGAACAAATTGGATATTATAACAGTTAGCTTGTAAGTCTATATAATGATACTTCCTCAAGTGGTGTGCCACTTTGATTTTGGAACCATTATAATCTCAACTATTTTCCAAATTCTAGGAAAATATTCAATTCAGATGATTCCATAATAGGTTTGTGTAAAAGTTTTAATCCCTTTTTGAGATAGATACTAAAGGATACTGCCAGAAGTTAAGTCATAGCCGAAGGACTTTCGAGGTAGATGCTGAAAAATATTATCGGAAATTAAACCATAGTCAGGCGGTTTTTGCGGATTAATTTCTTTATTGATGGTCAAACTAATTTCTTGAATTATGAAAACATTGACTAGATATTTAGCATATATACATTTAGCTCACAATAAAAGATTTGCTAATATTTTATTATACTTTTATTTTTCTTCATAGTCTCCATTAAGGTTAATACATTTTTCGCATCGATGTTCTAGCATTTCTAATGCGAAAAAAAATGTTCCACCTCACAAACCTTATTTGCCGCACATATCACTGTTAGATAATTGGGTGCGTCATGCTGATGCCAGAGAACACCTTTGCGCTACTTCCATCGAAGTTTTCCTTTTAATGTGCCACGTAATTTGAGAATTAAGTTGGCATAATATGCACCTATAATTGTGGCACCTTTCTGTAGGAAATCTACTAAAATTACGCCTTCAACATCCTAAAATACGGATAACATGACCTTCCCTGCTGAAGGTTGTATCGTGAATCTTCTCGGTAGTGGTGAATGTCGATGTGTTCACTTTTTACTTTGTACTTTGGTATTTACATCCTAATGATGAAACCAGGACTCGAGAGCTTCTTTATGTGCATCTGTTAATTTTCGTGATACCCATCTTTCAGACAATTTCTTTAATTATATTATATATCACATGATATGAGAGACCAGTATCTTCAACTAGTTGTCTAATAGTCGCACTTCGATCTTGCAGCACGAAATCATGGACCTTTTAAACATTTTCTTGGGTAGTGAGAATTATAGGCGCTCCGCCTATATGTTCGTCTGTACAGGGCTGTCTACCACAGTTAAACTTACGACACCACCTTTTAATTATGTCATATGCAGATTCCCCTAATGTATCCACCAAATATTGATGAATTTGAGTTGTGGGTTATCTTTTTTAAACGCAAGTATTTAATCACCGCTCATACATTGGCTTTTTATTTGTCATCGTAAACCAACAGGTTGTCATTTAGATTTAATGAGAGCATTAGTTTCAGTGCAGTAGTTGTGCCCTGAAGATGTCCCATACAAATGGGTATTAAACGCCTTCGGATAAACAAGTGACGCGGTTCCAGCCCGGAAGCCCAGAAGCAGATTAATGAGAGTATGTTCTCGATGGATATTTTAATTTTTCCTCTGGCTTATACAGGAAATAATCAGCTTATTTAATAGATTTAAGTTTTTCTATACAGGTTTGAATATTTTTGGAGTATTCTCTTTTGGCTCATTATAATTACTTTTCGTCTTCCTCCAATATAATTCTACTTAGTTTTCTAAGCTTTTTCTTTACGACAATGTTTCAAAGTAGAATACTCACGTGTTGTTGGTTGTTGTTATTGTGATTACTATGCACAAGTGTTGTTTTCCATACACTTTTTTAAATTTGGGTAGTTATATTAGTTATATATTTGTAGATTGTATTTCAAATAGATAATTATAGGACATATTTATATATTTTTTCAGTTTCATCTGATTTGGAAGTACAATGTTTTTTAACGTGCCGTATCCGCGACAGCTTGGAAAATGTAAAGAGAAAGATTGGTCCGAAAACGTACAGGTTATAATTCTCATAAATCTTGAAGATATGTAGTGTTAGAATTTCTGTAAATATTGACATATAATTCATTAAAAGAGGGCCTATCACTCTTTCGTTGAACTTAATATTCCATTCGTAAGATGTGGTAGATTGTTATTGGCATTCGTGTAAAGCACGGGCAAGTATCTAATACTGCAAAACACAAACAAGGATCAATAAGAATTTTAATGGAGTCCATTCTGTCATTTCAACATATTGTTGGTCATTCAAACCAGATATAGGAAAGTGATTTTGCGTTTGTGAATAGCAAGAAATTGAACGCGTAATAAGCCATATTTCTCTGTTTGTTATTCCTGAGTAGTGGTTACTTGTGTGTAGCCCCCATAAGGAAATATTTTCTTTAAATTCGACATGCAAACTATAGTTCTAGGAATTTTGCTATAATTTTTTTATTTTGTAAACTTTCCTCATAATTATTACCCAGTTTTTCAATATATATATCCATTCAATTGAATACATACATTTATAAGTGAAACTAATTCTTGTAAATCGTCCTTAAACAACTTCCACGGAGTCTTTGCAAGCCATCTATTTATAGTGAGTTTTGCCTCATTTAAGCAGTGTTCGATCTCAAAGTAGCGTTTTTTTCATATATTGGAGTAGATGATAATAATTAGGAACCGTATTTCGTGAATAGGGTGGATGTGGAAGCAATCGTTATCGTAATTTGTTTAAAACATTCTTCGTCATTGATGCGGTATAAGGCCTTCTATTGTTTCGTTGTAATAAAAAACACGTATGCAACTTCCCAGGCCGTTCCTGGCAAAATATCTATAGGCCAGGTAAAGGATTCGAATAATATTTTACGTTAATCTTTCGTATCTTTCACTACATAATCTATAAAAATAATTCTCTCGGTATACCAAAATATAGTAAACATTATTGTTCCAAAAAATGGCACCTGACGTGCTTGAGACGGAGACCTTTCTTTGGATTTGCGCCAGTAGTTCTTTGGATTGATTTTGATTTTTTTAACAGAAACGAAGTGAGATATCTATGCCTCATTTTTAGTTATTATCGGTTGCTAAAATTGGTCGCAGTAATGCACTAAATGCTCTTGAAGTTTACGACATGTACCAGATCTGTTGAGTTTCTCTTTCGGTTCCAACATCCTTTATACTCATCAAAGGACTGAAATCTTTCTTACCTTCAAACGTTTGTTTAACATCTTATAAAGCTACTATGTACTTATTCCTACACTAACAATGGTTTCACAAATGGTTATTTACCTATCATCTTCAGTAGGTTTTCCACGTCAGCAACGTTTCTTTCTTTTACAGAAGTGTTCGAGCGTCCGTCCACTGCGTGGATCATCCTCGATGTTCCGTCGGCTTTAAAACAATCGGTCAATTACATTACATTCTGCAGACTTTCCAAATACATTTTACAGACATTGAGGTATTTAGGAAAATTTCACACCCTCTTTCCACAAAAAGAAATTGAAAGTTCTTTGTGATTTAACCGCGTGTAAAAGTTGAAATACTATTTCATTTACCATCAAATATATATTCATTTGCAGAATGCTGATGATACCAGATGAAGTAATGGTACTTAAGTATAAACGAAACACCATTAAGTGTCCGGTTTTTTGGCATTTGACGCAAGTGAAAATAACTAATACTAAATAGTACTGACACGGATTTGATAGAAAACTTAAACTGTGTTGGGTTATATCATTCGAATTATTATAATCTGGACCTTAATACAGTCATTTTTGTCGTATTCTATACCTATTCGTTAAATGTAAAATTTTCTAAAAGATCACTAATATTTTGAATATTAATTGGAATAATGAAGAAGTCCGAAGCATTATTTCTAGGTACCAATTAAAAATTACTAAAAATCGTTTCTTGGGTAGTACCAAAATATCATTGTTGTTCAAGTAGTTTCAATTGTAAGACTTACTGATAATAAAATATTGATTTAAAAAATATATTTACATGTTAGTAACAAGTTTTGCAAACTATCACAGGTCACTTTTAGAAATGTGATTCTTATTTAAGAGGCTTGCCGTCGAAACGTTTACAGTTCTTTATTGCGTTCGCAACCATAAAATTTTAAATGAGTCTGACCTCAATAGATGAATATATTCAGGTTACTGTATATTATTTTTCTTCTTTGCGCCGGGTAAGGGCACCGGCATTGATGCCTCGGAAACTTACACATTTCTTGTAACCGTGAAAACAATAGGCGGCAAGACGTTGTGGTCGAAATCGAGACCGCATTTTATGAATGTCTGACGGTAGGCTAACGGCTTTTCTAATTGACAGATATAGGGGTAGCTTTGAAAATTCGATCTATCTAATAGGATACGTTAGACAATACGGTCATTTAGTAGGAACATTATTAATCATTGTATATATAATACCCAATGCGTGTAAGCTATTACATTCTTTTAACATAACACAAAATAGAAAATAAAAACATTGTTAAATTTTTAAATATTCATTAAAGAATTTAATAATATATTTTGGTATTCGCTTTTGATATTATTTCGTAATTTGTTAATTTTGTTTTCGTTTTAAATTCGAACTAAAATTAAGTGGATTAAATCCACACAAAATTACAAAACCATTTGGTACGTAGACTTCCGCGGTCGTGGTCCATGCTATCTGCTTCTGGGTTCCAGCCCGGAAACCCAGAAGCAGTTACAAAATCATATTATTCAATACAAATGATTTTTATTCACTGTCTTTTGTAAATTAACATAATTACTCAATTAAGGTTAATATAACCCTTTTCAACAATAATTCTCTTATTCTGTATACGTATTTCGACAACTAAGTTGTCACCATCAGCAGATAATTAATTACAGTGTTTCACTTAGAACCACGGCAAAACCTACAGAGAGACAGTCCATGTAGTACGGACTTTATCTCTGTGTGGCTTTCGATGGTGTAAGTCTAGTAACTGTGACTCTGTGCAAGTTTTGCCGTGGTTCCAGGTGCGACATTGTTTAAATTTTGCTTTGTTTCTAGTCTATGATACGGGGTTCCTAATGCGCCTGTGTTTCTGGTTTTATACTCATGACTTTTCCATTGATGAGATATTTCTCTCGGTTTTCATATACATATTGTATGATGGTAAGTATATATTCACATGGAATGGTTAGTATCTTTTGATTGTTTAAAAGAATCTCTTGCCTTTAGACCTGCTAAAATTCTTATCGCGATCTTTTGTAAAATAAAAACTCTATGGACCTCCGAAGACATTTCTCAGAATATTATAACATAAGCTGCTACTGCATAAAAGTTGGCGAAATATGTGAGGCGACTTGCGTTGTTAGTAACAAGCTTTATCCTCCTCATACTGTATATTGAAGTCGTTAACTTTTCTTATGTTTATACTACATATCCAGACTAATTTATTTGATTATTCAAATAGAGTCCCAATATTTTTAATTACTTGCTTTCACCAATTGTCTTCATTGTATAGGCAATACCTTGATCTTTTCAACATTTAACTTAATGTTATAGGTACTAAACCACTTTCTCATAGTTGATATTGTATTTGTTTGCTTCACATATAAGCTTAGATATCACTTGGACCAAATCTAGTGCCTTTAGGATAATTCCCTTGCCGTTGAATATGACCACCGTGTAACTTATAACACCCTGTACTTTAATTTTATCAACACTGTGTCGTAATGCGGTTATTTGTGCTTGAAATATCGTAGTTCCTCTACACGATATACCTATTTTATGGTTCTTATCAAAGTTGAATTTCTCTAAACCCCTTCTATTAATTTATGATAATCAGTGCCGTAAATTTAGCTTGTAGAAGATTAACTTCGAATTGGTTTCTAGGTTTTACTTATCCTTGCACATGGATATTTAAAAGTGTTAAATAGCCCCTTCAAGGTAGCTGTAGAAACTGCTCATATGACCACCATGCCATTTAGTCATGCATTCTACGTAGTAACTTGCTAATTCCAAGTTTTAGGCTACCATTTGAGTCCTCCATATAAAGATATCATTGGCGTATGATACGTTTCTTCTACTTGTAAATTATATGAAAGTGAAACTAAATAATCTCTTAACAGTCAGACGTATTTTATTTTGAAAAGAAAACACTTAAAAATAGCTATTTAATTGGCTGTTGAATACCATCTACTTGATAAAATACCAAAATACATCTGTTTTTCGATAAACAAATCAAGCCCTTAATAAAATCTGGCTTGATTGTCTTCTCGAATAACAATATGCTAGTCGCACCTGTTCAGTCACCATTCTATCAGTAATTAACTTCATCTTAATTATTTTAGTTTTGTATAAGGACTCGGTCCGATTTAAACGAGATCTATTGATGTTCGGATTCTTTAGATTTCCCTTTTACTATTAAAATCCTATAATAATCATTTAAAAGAAGTTAATAAGATTAAAAGCTCTGTACGTGTACCAGTTCTTTTTATGGAGAGCCATTTGTAAATATCCTCAGTATTTTTTTTAAGTTAACACGTTTCTCGGTCGGCGGTTATGTCGATGTTAGAATTTTAATACCGGGATTAATTCTCTTAGGTATAAAACTTAATCTCTTTTCCTTCTCATCTTTCCCTTGTTTACAATTGTCGCGAGACGAGAGGCTTGTGGTCGTAAAACGACGAAGAAAAAATTTTAATAATTCTTACTACTGTGAATGCATTTACTGGGAAATATGAAATCCGCTTTTGAAAGTAAAGGACTAACATCCCATCGCCCGTTATTTTCCAGTGCTCTACCAATTGGTCGTGCATTCGCTCTACACGATTCATAAATTTCACCCAATCGTAAAACTTAATACTGTACCCATTAAAGATTTGTTCTTCGGTTACCATACAACCGTAGAAATTAAATTTCAAGTGATTATGATATTAAATTCGGGGAATCGTTAAAAATTTGACGGATAATCGTTAATTGAATTAAGAAAAAGAAATTAATATTGAACCACTACGTGGACGGGATAATAAACTCTGACATAAAAATTTTAATTATTTATGTAATCAATTTTCAGGTAGTCGTTCTATTGATGACTTGTATTTAGTGAATAATTAATTAAAAAATAATTTATAAGAAATAAGGGTATGGATACGATACGTACACATCGGTATTAATAAACCTCGTTTCTTTTGAAATAGGATTTATTAATAATAAATATGTGTATTTAGAACTCGAATTTATACGTATTCAATGTGAGGGGACCTTTCAGCAAAGAATAGGATTTAATATGTTACCCATTGCACAACATTGAAGAGTAAAAAATGTCTAAATAGTTTTCCTTCATTTTACAAAATCGTAATTGTCGTAAATTATTTATTTCAGTTTGACAGAACTTTGAAAGTTGTGATATTATTATCTCGTCTTTACAAAATCCCGAAAGATGAAATGAAAGGAAAAGAAATAAATAAAACAGCGTTTCGAGAATGGCATGATCCACTTATTTTAGACGGAATAAAGAATTTAAGCCTAATGATTTAATTCATTGCAATGATATATACATATACACATAATAAAAACGAAAGCTTACTATTTTTTTAAAATTAATTTATTTTATTCAAAGTAGTCGCCTTCAATACAACGTTTCGCATGGTCAATTAACATGTCAAATGACTTTTTAAGTTCTCCTTTAGAGATATCCTTCAAGATCACTGTCGACGCCTTTTTAATGCCTTCAACGTTGACATAACGCTGTCTTTTCATCGGCAAATGTAGTTTGGAGAATAGATAGATATCACAAAGGGCTAAATTTGGTAAATACGGTGAGTGGTTGATGGTTAAAATGCCATTTGTAGTTAGAAAATCCGTGATAAACGTAGAGCGATGAGATGGTGCATTATCATGTAAAAAACGCCAGCTACCATTTTCAGGATACGGAGGATGCACACGAAATATACTCGCCAAAATACGCTTCATAACACCAAGATAATATACAGCATTGACTGTTTGACTAGTTTGTACACTCTTTATGCACTATGCCTTTTGAATCATAAAAACAAGTCGACATTGTCTTCATATTTGATTCCTCCAAACGGCTTTTTTTCGGTCTTTCTTAGCTTGAATGCTTCCATTCAGAGTTTTCACGCTTGGTCTCTGAATAATATTGAAAACACCATCTTATCGCCGGTTACAATAGAATACCTGAAGTTTTCATCCTAATTTGAGTCTTTAATCGAGTCTGTACAATGTTGAATTCGGAGCAATTTTTAGTCATCAGCTTGTGTGGTACAAATCTAGCACAAATCTTTCTCAGTCCTCAGTGCTGTGTCAAAATGCGACGCGTTTAATCTTTGGAAATATTTAATTCCATTCCTACATATCGCAATTAGGGTTCGTCTCATTTCTGATAAATTGACTCACAAATTCGATGTTACTTTCCGTAACCACTGATTTTATTGCAAGAGGATGTTCGTCGTCATTTATGACCGTACGATCGTCTTTTTATCGTTTACACCAGTCATACGCACTCGCACGTGATAAACACGCATCACCACACACAAAATTCGTTTATCGACCAATGCCAAATACACACTCTTACTTTATGCACAATTTCTCTGCTTCTAATTATGTAAATGTCATGATATTTTGATATAACATTGGTGAAATATTTGTCTTACCGACACATATTTTTTTTAAATGGATAGCGCCACTAAGGGTTACTATTTTAAAGAGGTTCTGTTTTCTCTGCGACAAGCAGTGTATATATATATATATATATATATATATATAATGATAATAACAATAATTAATCTTGTCAGCGCACACCAGGTTCATAGTAAGTACGTACTGTTAAAGCATCACTTTGTGCATTACTTTCTTTTGTCTCTTGGTGCAAGGCAGTTAATTTTCTCGGCGTTGTACTCTTTTACGCTTTGTAAATATACAATTATGTTAAACGTACGAAATAATCAAAAACAATTATTGTTGGGGCAGTGAAAGAGTGTATCGGTGAATTTTCTGACTTATCGTGTGTTATAATGGTGCTAAAGTTATGTGTAAAGTTTACGATAAACTGTTGATGTGCTGGGAGAAGAGCGACTCTAGAAAGTACATAAATAGTATAAAACACAAATAAAAAAAGGAGCATACCACTGAGAGACCAACTTATGTTTAATTTATGTTCAATTTACTGTTTGTGCTTCTTGCTTATGGTTTTTCTAACATAAATACAATTTCAACTGGAAGCTACTATCTCCGACAGCGTTACAGAATTATCTACCACCTGTAGGCGAAGATATCGAAAACGGTAGCAAAGCTGAAGTAAAGCATAAACAGCTGAGGTTATGAGTTGACGAAACGACAGGTCGAAAAAAGAATTCTATTGTATTGGGTTGGCAACTAAGTACTTTCGTTTTTGTAGTATAAAATAAAACACTTTTTTTAAACAAAGAATAGTTTTTTAATCGATTATATATTTTCTATGACCTCAATGACGTTTTGCCATCCTTCTTTCAGCTGCATAATTCCGCGCTCATAAAATTTCTGGTCCTTATCAGCAAAAAACTGAACCAGGTGCGAATGAAGGTCATCGTCATTTGTGAAAGTTTTACCATTCAAAGAATTCTGCAAACTTCGAAATAAATGGTAATCAGATGGTGCTAGATCAGGGTTGTATGGGGGATGTGGCATCACTTCCCAGCCAACCAAACAATATATGTTATAATATGTGCATTGGAAGATCTTAAAGCGACATTTCCTATCTTATTTGCCAGCAAAAGATTGTGAAAGTGTACTGGCGAAGCAAGTAGGGGATAGTGTTGAATATGTTACAAAATTTTTAACAAATTAGTTGTCGATGTTTATAAGCGATGGTGCAGCAACAATTCAAAAACGCACAGTTCGTTTTGTTAAAGACGACCGTGAAAGACTTTTACTTGTGATGTGTAAAATTTTTGTGGTACAAACTATTCGAGAATGTTTTCCAGAGGTGGATGCATCAATAGCAAATATTAAAAAAGTTTTCTCAAATATCACAAATGAACACGAGAATTTGACAAATAGTGCTTCGGTATTGCCAAATCACCAGAGCCAATGCTTATATTTTGGTGAGGAATATAGTCGAAGGCGCCTTTTTACTATTTTCGGTATTTCCAAAAAATTAAACCTGTGATTCTACAATATAATCTTCACGAAGTTGTTGCTATAACTGTTAAGGAAACTCAGATAAGATTTGAAGATACTTCCGTTGAAACAGATTTAAAAACTATTTACAATAATTATAAAGAATTTCTTTTCGCAATAGAAAAATTGGAAAATAATGAGTCGTCGTTAGTGGAGTTAACCCAAATAGTGGACAAAGTAAAAGTAAATAACCTGTTGCTAAAAAATTCAGTGGTGTTTTGAAAAAGGTTTTCAATTTTACAAAGTTACTAGAAATTTGTGATGGTGCATATTTAGGAAAGATATTAAAGAAAGAAAGATATTAATTATGTTGGCCATTAAAGTTTCATAACTGTATTAAGCAGTATAATCATTCAGAATTCTTTATACAATATCGGTGCTTCTGCTATTATGGTATATTGACTATCATGGTTCCAAAATATGTTTTATGGTTCACCTTACTTTGTCGTTAGCTAATTTAAAGTCTGTTTTAGCAAAATATTTGCATGTTGTTCCTGAAAACGGAAATATTGGGTTGGCAACTAAGTACTTTCGGTTTTTACTGATAGAGAGGGTTGCTTTATTTTTTGTATAACGTATGTTAGTGCTGTACTTTACCGTTTGTCGCGTGATACTAGTCACATTGACGTAACTTCAGAAGCAAGTAGTGCGTGATTTTTATTAAAGCTATTAGTTGTGGGTTAATTTTAAATGGAGTGCAGAAACGAACATTTTCGACATATTTTACTATTTTATTTCCGTAAAGGAAAGAAAGCTGCTGCGGCTCACAAAAAGATATGTGAAGTTTATGGTGCTAATAGCTTAACAGAGCGCACGTGTCAGAATTGGTATAAAAAATTCCGTTCTGGAGATTTTTCCCTCAAAGATGGGCAACGTTCTGGTCGGCCTACTGAAGTTGATGATGACCAAATCAAAGTCATAGTTGCAGAGGATCGTCATATAACTGTTCGAGAGGTTGCGGAGAGGCTACATGTATCGCACACAACAATTGAAAAACATTTAAAATGTCTTGGGCTAGTTAAGAAGCTTGATATCTGGGTACCTCACGAATTGAAAGAAATTCATTTAACACAAAGAATCAACTTTTGCGATATGCACCTCAGACGAAATGAAACCCACCCTTTCTTAAAAAGAATCATCACTGGTGATGAAAAATGGGTCCTGTACAGTAACATAGTTCGAAAACGGTCATGGAGCAAACACGATAAACCAGCTCAAACCACATCGAAAGCTGAATTGCATCCAAAAAAGATCATGCTGTCAGTTTGGTGGGATTACAAAGGTGTTGTTGTCCACCAAAATAATGCAAGGCCTCACACATCTTTGGCAACTCGTGGGAAACTATTGGAGCTTGGCTGGGAAGTAATGCCACATCCCCCATACAGTCCTGATTTAGCACCATCTGATTACCATTTATTTCGAAGTTTGCAGAATTCTTTGAATGGTAAAACTTTCACAAATGACGATGACCTTCATTTGCACCTGGTTCAGTTTTTTGCTGATAAGGACCAGAAATTTTATGAGCGCGGAAACATGCAGCTGAAAGAAAGATTGCAAAAACTATTCTTTGTTTACAAAAAAAGTGTTTTATTTTATACTACAAAACCGAAAGTACTTAGTTGTCAACCCAATAGATACAAGGTGGTAAAGGTTTGAATATTTTTAAAGTTTTGAGTGTACCCCAAGTAAAACCATGGTCTACAGCAATAGGTCTGTCGAATACAAGAAAAGTACAAAAAGTTTTATGTTTTCGATAACATTAATATATATATTGAAGAGAGAATATGAGAAATCGATTAATTGATCGGTGTAATGCAATAAGGATCAATCTGGGTGGTCTTGAAAACTTTGGGCGCTCAATGAGGAGGAGATTGAATGCATATGTAATAGGCATTTAAAAGTAAATAGTAAAGTATTGTATTCTTTTCGAAAACATTTATTGCCCTGTACCTTCGAAAATTATCCAAAGGCAAAAAATCTTAAAATAGACGAAGGAACAACTTCCTAAATTTTTACTGCATGGTTAGTCAACCCTCTGCACAACCAAGCTATTAAGTAAATATGAAAATCTGTTTTTAAAAATAACGAAAATTAATTTAATTAATATTAGGAACATTAGAGATTTTTCGCACTTTAGCATATTTAGCGCCTCTGTATAATTGGTTCGCTTAACAAATACAAAAATAAAAGAAGAATATTTAACTTTAAAATAAATTTCTTTGAAAGTATAGAAATATTCTTAGCGAAATGTAGATTGGAAAGCGCTTAATTATGTAGCCGCTTCGTGTGGGAAACTTGCCATCAGGAATTCACAAAATAAATATATAATTAATGATAAAAAATGCGATGTGAACTTTGTAGCTTGCTTGTATTCAATAGAAGAAGCTCCACTCATATTCGTATTCTAAATATTTAAATACTTAAAGCTCACAAAGGCATTAAGCAAAATTAAAATTAGAAATTTGTTCATGGAAATGTATTATATTAACGCCAAAGTTTATTATGTATACTTAACATATAGCTGCTATAACAATAGGAAATTCGTAATTTTTCCACGAACCTCTCCTTTACTGATAATTGTGTTGATTACAGTTAACATCTGCTGTAAAATGTACGTACTTTTCTATGGACTTTTTTCTTAGAATTGTGTATAAGTGATATGAATACTTTATTAAACACAACACGCAAGCAACCATTATCGACCGAATATACAAAAGAAAGCGAGGCGGTTTTCACACTCGACCATTCAAATTAAGAAAACAAAGAGGGAATATGTTGTTGGGGCTGTGGTAAAACGGAAGACCGACCGCGAACGGACAGAAGAGAGAAGACCAGAAGACCGCACGCTCTAAGATGAAAATCTTGTCATCTAAGTGGTTGCAGGAACTCGGTGAGAATGTTAACACATGCGTTGTATTCATGGCCAACATACTACACTGCTCTTGATTTCTCGTCATTGATGCATCTCCTCTTCTACACATCGTTGTACGAAATTTAGAAAGGAGATAGATATAATGTCTGTATATCAAACTTTTTTGCTACTCTCTATTCCCCTTCCGAAGCTCGGCTAAAATGCAATGGGATTTTGTAATTTTTAGAGATTATGTTCTTATTGGAAATATAACGGGGATATACTTACATTGTGCATCTATATTGCAACATACATGAGAGTACGTGGTATGTGATATAAAAGCAATTCTTTGAATACTTGCAGAGGATATTACTATATAGAAAAATATGAGAAATGCGCATTCATATTTTGACAAAATGTGTTCAAAATAATTAACATATTTTATATAAATGATAAACTAAAAAAAGTTGATTTAGCATCATTTTCAAATTTTAGTTCATTTGTGAATAAGTACTTCAACACATTACTATAGTTTAACTTGTTCGGGAAATATCTAATCTGATCTTATTAGGAGAGCATAAAATGCCGCATTTTTTAGTGTAGGAAAAAATCAGAGGATTCATTTGAATAAAAATGCTATCAATATTTAAACATTGGCATTTCAATGGTATAGACAGGGTTAGCAAATCGAATATGTCTTAGAGTATTACATCTCATTCTTGGCAGCAGCAAGTAATGCTTGAAGAGTTCTTGGTGACATATTTCAGTTGCACATCCTTCCATAACATTCCAAACGCATTTTATTTGATTACTTCAGCTCCTGTTGTGCATGGAATAACAACGGATCACAGTAATTCATCTAGATATCTATATGCCTGCCTGTAAAGTAAATCTGGATTCCGAATAATACTTCTTCATTCATTATGACCGCAATTGACATATAATTTGGTCATATTTTATGAGATCCTTTATGCTCTGTAGAACAAGAAATGTTGACCAATGGTCTTCGGGAACACAAGGCAGAATTATACAAAAAATGACTTCTATTGTTTGCGACATGAGCAGCCTTTCTGTGACAGCAGCAAACTCACTGGGTTGCATGAACAACGCGATATCTACGTGTCAAATGTGACAGGTGTCGACCATCTCTTGATGTCGATATTGGCTGTCTTTGCCTTGCTTTCGTTAAATACGCCCTACTTGTGTATTCGTTCGGTTAATATGTTTACAACATTAGCTATCTCACACAATTTTATTCGGCAGTCGTTTTTTACAATGTCATGGACTTTATTAATTTTTTTTGGAAAATTTACTGTAAATGAAGGTCCTTGGACGTTCAGCATCTTCTGTGTTCATATAACTACTTTTGAAGGCAGCAAGTTCACTGCATTCAAAAGTAGTTACTTACAAAGAATTTGTTGAGAAGGAGAAGATTCATCATTATATTTATGTAACCTATGGCTTTAAGTTTTTTGACGTAAATGTAATACTTAATTAATACAAAATCCTTTTCTGCCCATATTAAAACAAAAATAACAAATAGTTTAGTTTAAACAATTGTGGAAACTTCTATCCGATAAACTTGAGCGAAGTTTTGACGGTAGGCTTCTAAAATGTGACTGAAGTCAGCAATATATTCATATTATATATTATTGTGCTGCCAACTTTTGAATATTATTTATAGAGCAATCCCTTATGTCACTCAACTGACTTAAATCAGGTTTAAGAAGCTGAATTTTTCGCGCACTCGAGTCAGTATGTGTAATCATGAATTTTGGTTTCACATTAGAAATACAATTGAATATACGTCCAATAAAATTTTGTTCCAATATCCTTTCAGACGATAAAAATTACAAGTATCGGCTATCAACTTTATGTTTGCATATTTTTTCCCTATTATTAACTGCTGTAAATATTAATTGTTTTGCTTTTCAATTGTGCATTTGTTTATAACATGAGCAATTGACAAAGACAAATGTATATATTATTCACAACAGACTACAGAATAGGAGATTAGATCCTAAAAGTAAAATCTGAAACTAAGCGTGTGTGGAATACCTTGTGGGTGCTGTAACCTAAACTATATAGGGCAGATCAACAGAAGAATAAGAAGAAACAACTACATCATTTTTAGAGAAGCACACGATTATGACAAGTCACAATGAAAATATATAACTAAGGCAGAGCCGTGAAACGAACCATAAACTATATGTAACTGCCGATGGATGTACTACCATGATCCGTCAGGCAACAGCGACGACGGAACGTATAAAAGCAAGAGCGCCGAAAACCAGCTTCGTTCATGTTTCAAGACGAACGAAAGCTAAGAGAAGAAGATGAGTGAGGTCTCATTGAAACGTCGCGCCAAAACAATTTTTTTAAGGATCAACAAAACACACGGTGCTATATATATATACATAGATCGCGGCCATTTGCATTTTATAGCATTCGTTTATTATTTATTTCGACGTTATACTTATTACTCTAATATATATATATTGGGTCTGGGAAAAAGTTCGTGGCGTTTTTTCAGTAAAATTCAACTGGTCCCCGCATGGCGCGTGGACGAATTCATTTAAACCGAATATGCTCCATTATTATCGACAATGTTTCGCCATTTTTTTGGTAGATCCATGATCCCATCGGTGAAAAACTTCTGTGGTTTCTGGTCGAAAAACTGAATCAAGTAGTTTTCACAGGCTTCTTTTGAAACCAACTTAATTCCATTGAGAGAGTTCTGCAGAGATCGAAACAGATGATAGTCAGAGGGTGCTATATCCGGACTGTAAGGTGGGTGCATCAAAACTTCCCAACCAAACTCTCTCAATTTTTGACGGGTCATCAAAGAAGTGTGTGGTCGGGCGTTGTCATGATGGAAGACAACACCTTTCCTATTAATCAATTCGGGCCGTTTTCTTTCAATCGCCTGGCGTAATCTCTCTAGTTGTGCACAGTAGAGTTGAGAATCAATCGTTTGACCAGTTGGAAGTAGCTCGTAGTGGACGATTCCCCTCCAGTCCCACCATACACACAGCATCACTTTTTTTGGCGTCAATGTTGGCTTAGCGAACGCTTGTGACGGCTCACCATCCTTTATCCACGATCTTTTACGCTTCCGATTATCGTACGTAATCCATTTTTCATCTCCGGTTATTAAACGTTTCAGAAACGGCTCGATTTCATTCCGTTTCAGCAGCGCATCGCAGATGTTAATTCGGTCAATCATGTTTTTCACGCTCAACTCATGAGTACGTCAAGCTTTTTTTTGTAACCAGCTTTGTGTAAATGGTTCAAAACAGTTTTGTGGTCAATGCCTAGCTCCATGCCAATATCGACACTGCTGATATGCTTATCTTGTTGGACTTTTTCAAGAATTTCATCAGATTTTTCAGTGATTGGACGACCGCAGCGTGACTCATCTTTCACATTGAAATTTCCAGAACGAAAGCGAGCGAACCATTTCCGCGCAACAGATTTCGATAAAGTACCTTCACCGTACACAGCACAAATTTTATCACAAGCCTGCGCAGCGTTCTTCCCCTTATCATAATAATATTGCAGAATATAGCGAAATTTCTCATTATTCTTCTCCATTTTCAAGTGCGAATAACTTTCCAACCACTGCACCGATTACAATGTTTCTACGCTCAAACTAACGTTCGGAAGGTCATCTAAAAAACGAGCCCTCGGTGGTGTCGCTGTGACTTGTTGTTCTTTAGTTATCGGCAACCAATACCATCTATCGGGAAAAACGCCACGAACTTTTTCCCAGACCCATGTATGTATATATATATATATATATATATATATACATACATTGTATATATATATATATATATATATATATATATATATATATATATACATACATGGGTCATACATACATTGGTCTATATATATATATATATATATATATATATATATATATACATTCTAGAAAATGAAGCTTTAGCATAGTATCAGTGATTCAAAAGTTGATATTATTTAAAAAAGTGGAACTACTGAACTCTTGCCCTGCCCCGACCGTGGTATCTAATACAAGATGGCCATTCATCTTTATTTATTGGAGTTGGCTTTTTTTTATGATCACATGATTCAATGTATTGTGTATGAACAAAATAGATATACTAGGAGTTGTACTCGTGATAAAGAAAAGTATGATATAAATCCAAGTGTAATCGTCGCGTTTTTGCCATTGACAAGAGTTTATAGCTTTATGAAGGTCGTTTGGGTGCTTGTAATACCTTTTCAGAAAAGGTCCAGATTCGGCATAAAAACATATACTTTTTATGTTAGTCAAGAAGATTATATTCTTAGTGGCATGTAAAGCGATCGGGACAGGTCCATAAAAAATTTTGCTTCATCATGACAATGTGTCGTCTCACACGACTTGCAAAAAATCAAATGAATTTGGATTTCACTCACCCTTTTCATATAGGATGAAAAATTAATTGCAGCACCAGAGCAATATCTTGAGGATCTTGATTAAAATCATTACGAAAAGATAAAATGGCACTTCAGCATCTTTGGTTTAGTTGCGTTGAAGTTGGAGGGAAATTTGTTGAAAAATAATGAAATTCTGATGTCTTAACTCATTTGTTCCATTACAAGTCTGATTTCATGTCAATTCGTCTTCGTGTACGTAATGTGAAACATTTGCGTCTATGAAAACGTAAATACATATATTTCATTGCATATTTATTACTGAAACGAATTTGAAAAAATGTGTTGAGGCACCAACAGGACTTTCACCAAACAAACCATACAAAATATATTAAAAATATTATACTTAAAGAATGCAATCCGGCTAATTACTCCAAAGAGTAATCACTCTAAAAATAAAAGCAGCATATTACATCATTCCAAGAACTTGTACGATTTAACACTAGAGGTCAATTAGCTTAATGATGTACAGTATTTTCCGGACAGTAAAAATCAACTTACAAATTTGTGATTTATGGCGTAAAAGTAACAATTAAACCATCAGTTAATCTTAGCAAGCAACGACATTAATTTCGAAAACATTCTAATCAACGGGCGCGACTAATTTAGATATTAGATTTTTCAGTGAGACTAATGATAAGTAATGACTCATTGTTCCATGCTGCAGTCGTGTAGACAATTGTGCCACTTGACTTTATGGTCATTAAAATTTATGCCAAACCCAGATAATTTACTCATATTAAGGCAGTGCTGATAGGGTTGTTCTTAGTAATTTTTGTAAGACAAGTATGTATGTAAGTACTTAATACAGAAATTTTAAATAAAATTATTGTTATAGTAACGTATCGAAGTAGATTACAAAATCTCTACAACCAAATGAGTAATTTTTAATAGTAAATGTACAAAATTTTTGATTAATTGTCCAATGTTTCTCTTATAGTCAGTAGTAATGGTAGTAGTAGTTGTAGTACTAGTAATAAGAACGTAATTCTATAATAGTCTAATAGACTTAACATATCGCGTATTGAAATAAGACCTAGAAGGGGTGCTAAATATATATTGTACAAGAGTTCCAAATTTAAACCCGGATCGGGAGCCGTTCTTTTGAAAATCAAGACCAGCAGTGAGATTAGCCTAATAATCCATGCTATAATTTACATATTAGATTATTTTGATGAGATTAATGAGATATAAAGCTTCGTTGTTCTATGGTATATTCATTTAAACAATTGCGTCACTGGATTCTATGGTCACTGAAATTTATATCAAACTAAAATACTTCTAGTTCTTCAAAAATATTGGCAAACTGAGCTTATGCATGAAATTGACCTTCCATTTTCTAGGATCAAGAAGTCTATATTCGAAGATGGAGGTTTATACTATTGCTTATTATGACAGGAAATAAATTGGAAATTATGGGTATTAAATTTATTTGAAATATCCATTCAAGAGCATGTAAAACACTTAAAGATTCTTGAATACTTGTTGCCTGAGTGTTCCAAGTATGTTAACTCTTTATGTACGTACGAAAAATATATGTTACGAATTCGTCTAAGCAAAGCAGTTAATTTCCATGTAAGACATATTTATAGCGATGATCATTGCAAATAATCCTGTAATTTCACTTTTATTACAACCAGAAAAACATAAACAAGTCCAATATAGCCTTTATTGAATAAAAATGTACATACGTGGGAATAGTGTGTTTCAGAGAAAGAAAGAACACTTACAGAAATGGAGTGGAGAAAATTTACCCATTGAGTATATGAATTGAACAGTATCTGCCAAAGACACAATACAGTATTCATTTCAATGACAGTAGGATTGTCCTGGTGAATTTCAATATTCTAATTATCAGGGAAAGCATACCACATACATTTTCAGGTATTAATCAGTCGAATGTAGAAGTGGGCCGTCTTAAGCTCACTACTTATATAATTACATAGATGTCTTATGAAATTGGTCATTTATTTTGATTTGAATTCATGTCACGGGATATATGTATATAAGTGTGGCACTCTTCCTCTCCAACTAGTCTACTTTACCATCCTCTTATGTATTCAATATTATATAACGAAAATGTTGTGGACTAACTAAATGAAGATTCGTAAGAAAATGGAAGAACAACACAATTAATAATAGATGTCGGTTAATGTAAAAAATCAGAAATGTGGGTGGACAGAAACCAACTTGGTGATGTCAAAATTTGCTTCCACCAGATCCATGGTGATATTAATATTTTCATTATATACTTATACCGTGAATATATGTATTTTATAATGCAACATGCACATACATACGAGTACACTAGTTGCTAGAGTAACGTAATAATGAAATGACAGCAATGTATTTTATTTTGCAACATAGGATGTCAAAATAAGTTACTCTACTTTTGAGGTATGTATAGTGTAGAAGAAAAACTGTTATAAGTGAACTGGTATAACTCGAATATGAGTTTAAGGAGAGTACAGATTTGTTTCAAATTACATATCCTGACCGTCCAAGACCGAGTCCAACTACAATAAGTAGGTTAGTACAGAAGTATAAAAATAATGGATGCATCGTTCCTAATCATAAAAAAAAGAATAGGCCAAGATATGTTATTACTGACGCCAAAAGAGATGAAATTCTACAAATAATCGAAAATAATAATATGCTCTCCACAAGAGCTTTAGTACAAACTACAAATGTAAGCAAATCTTCCGTACATAAACTACTAAAACGAGAACATTTTAAGTCGTATCATTTTCAAAACCATCAGGAACTAATTGCGAATGATGCAGAAAGAAGAAGTAACTTTTGTGAAATCATGTTGGATAAGCTTCATAATGATGATACTTTACTACGCAGAATTTGCTTTACAGATGAAGCAACATTTTATGTAAATGGTGAAGTAAATTCACAGAATTGCCGCTACTGGAGTAGACAAAATTTGCATTGATATCATATTACAAGGACTCAGCGGCCACAGAAAGTCAATGTTTGGACTGGGTTGATTGGACACCATATTGTAGGACCGTTTTTTATTGAGGGTACTCTTACAGGAGAAAAATATTTAGAATTGCTTGAGTACAGAGTTATGCCAGCCCTCCACGCTTTAAATATTGATGGTGAGATTTGGTACCAGCATGATGGCGCGCCGGCACATAATTCTCATGTGGTTAGAACATTTTTCAACCAAAGATTTCCAAACCGTTGGATAGACCGTGGAGGAGAAGTAGAATGGTCCGCAAGGTCACCAGACCTGTCTCCGAACGATTTCTTTCTTTGGTCATGTATCAGAAATAAAGTTTTTCATGGAGAACCTCTAAACAATATTGACCAATTAAAGAATAGAATACGAGTTGCCGCAAGAGAAATAACAGAGCAGATACAAAATACAATAAATGAATTCTACCATCGCTTAGGATACTGTCTGGCCGTCAATGGTGACATTTTTGAAAATTTGTTAAATTAGTTTTTAAATTTTGTTCAACTACTGTATTTCACATCCTATGTTGCAAAATAAAATACATGCTAAAATACATAGCTGTCATTTCATTATTAAGTTATGTATGTATGTGCATGTTGCATTATAAAATATATTCACGGTATATATATATATATATATATAAAGCTACAAGTAAAGAATTATATAAATTAATCATTTTTTTAACGGCTCCTATGTAGATCATTTTTTAGGATATTTTGCATGTTTTTGATACACCACGAATAATAAACAACGTTCCATAGTACTTTATTTCATAAGCACTGGATTATGTTTAAGTTATAATACTTTCTTTGGTACAGTCCCATAATTAAATACTGTAATCTGGTTTTAGAAGAATCTGCTTATAAAGAAGCAGCTTAGCTAGTTATATACTAAATATTAACAATCAAGAGTTTTTACCTAACAGCTAATACATTTTACTCTATCTGATTTTCAACAACTTTCTTTTCTCGACATAACTCTTCCATTTTAGCCCGATATTTAATGTCCTCCCAAGATATTTAGCGGTATTTGTGTCGTAACATTACCTTATTATTTACAGATACTGGGCCGTTTTCTACATCTTTGTTAGTAAAATTAATATGAATCGACTTGGATTCTTTGAGTATGATACGCTACTTTTTATCCAATTTTAAATTTGGATTATCCCGATCTGCAGTTTCGCTGTCGATTCCTCATTACTGAAGCTTGTTAGTATATTATCTTCTAGACTTAGAACGCTACTTGTGAATAATAGATATAGGATTGTTCCCAGTACATTTCCCTGTGAATAAATAAGATCTGTACAGAAGTTTATTTACTTTTCGATTAAGTCACATTAATTATTTACAGTAGATTCAAAAGATCTCTCCACTTGAAAAAAATTCCTTAAAGAAATACTATTTAAATGAAGTAAATAATGTTGATTAAATGACGCGAACATCAACATTGTAAATATTATAATTCTTTTGGCAGATATAATTTTTGAAAGAGCTTGTCACAGTAGTTTCTGAATAAGGTCAATTTCAACATTTTTTAACATTTCCGCTTGAGTTTTACTGTAGCGAATTTTTTAATATACTAATGTTTATCGATTAAACCATTTGATCATGTAATTTGCAAGAAACTTGACTCTTTATACTAGAATATTGTCCTAAGACAGAATTTGCATGTTGTTTGTAGAATAAAATGTTGTCCGAAACAAATGAATTGCCCGACAGCAATGTCATTTGTAGTAAGAAAAAATAAATAAATGAAATATAAAGAAAGAACAAACGAATGTGCAGCATGACAGGCACATATGTACATATATTATTATCCGTAATATTGAATTACAAAAATATTTCGCTTATTATTTAAAAATCATAGTAATGAATAAACTTAATAAGAGTTCTTTGACAAGATAACTAGTATACAGGTTGGTAGAAAAGTTTTGAAAGCAAAAATGAAACAATGTGAATTTTTAAATGAAATTAGTAATTTTATTCAATAATTTTATACCATCTCTGTATTGATTTTCTGGAATCTCTGCAAAATACTGTTCCACGGCTGAAATAGCTTCTTTATTCGATAAAAAACGCTTTCCACAAACGAATTGTTTCAAGTTTCTGAAGAGGTAGTAATCACTCGGAGTCAAATCTGTTGAATACGGTGGTTGTTCAAGCAATTCGTACTTTAATTCATTCAATTTAGCCATCGTCAAAACACTTTTGTGTGAAGGCGCATTGTCTTGATGAAAAATTATTTTTTTTTCGTTAAACCAGGTCTTTTTTTCACGAATTTTTGCATCCAGTTGATCTAAAAGGTTACAATAATACTCTGAGTTAATTGTTTTACCTTTTTCAAGATAATCAATCAATAAAATTCCTTTTGCATCGCAAAACACTGATGCCATAGCCTTTTTTGCCGATCGTCCTAACTTCACCTCTTTTGGAGTTGAAGAACCAACCTTAGTCCATTGTAATCGTTCTTGGTTCAATTTAGGATCATGGTGGTAGATCCAAATCTCATCCATAGTTATAAAACGACGCAAGAAATCGGTTTTATTACGCTTGAAACGCACCAAGTTACGCTGAGAAATTTGTTTTCGATCTAGCTTTTGTTGAATTGTTAACGAATGCGGCACTAACTTTCCAAACAGCTTTTTCATATGTAATTCTTCATGTAAAATATGGAGTACTCGTTCGTCTGAGATCCCTATGGTATTAGCAATTTCACGCTTAGTCAAATTCGGATCTTCACTAACCATATTATGTACTTGCTCAATGAGTTCTGTTGTTGTTGCAGTTTTCGGTCGTCCACTACGTGGTTCATCTTCAGCGCTTGTACGACCACGTTTAAACTCTAAAATCCATCGACGTACTGTTGAATGAATGAAGGAGCACATTCCTTTAACACGTTCACCATTTTTGTATGAATCTCTGTTGCTGATAAACCTTCCAAAACAAAGAATTTTATCACTGCGGGATATTCAGTTTTCTTCCATTGTTAAAAGATACACCGACACGTCTAATTCAAATGGATTGCTAACAATGAATGAATTGACAGATCGAGATAAAATTTTTAGTGTGTTCATACAACACATGAAATATTAAAATGGCATATGAATTTTGATTCTTCTACTGTTTAATAGGCGTCGCTTTCAAAACTTTTCTACCAACCTGTACTTGAATTATTTGTAGAGAGAAAAGCGAATTATGCACAATATTTTTAAACAATCAACCCAACAACAATAATTTGTACCGCGTTATATAGAAACCAATTTATGTGGATACGCGTTTAAGAAACTTAGAATTAATACAAATAAGATTAACTTGTACCGCGATATATAAAAACCACACTAAGTGAAATTGTACATAAATAATATCGATTTGTTTTGCAATACATTTATGAAAAGTGACTTCTCAAACCATAAAGTTGTGATATAAATAAAACTTTGTAATATGAATGTCAATGAAAATGAAAATGTTTATTTAAATTTAGGTTTATCGAATATAATACATAGTTCATATAACAAAAGTATAAACAAAACAAAATTCTATGCATATGTTTGTGTATTTTAAAAGAATAAACGCAACTTAATTATTACGATATGCTTCGCGAGGCATTGCTTCTCTTTAGAATGAACTACCGACACACACTAGCGGAAGAGTTCTGAACATATGTACGTGGCTTGTTCAAAAGGAAAGGTGAATTTTGAATTTTCTCGCGCTGTGTACATTCGATTATCGAAATTATTTTTTATGTTGGTACATATGTGTTAGTCATATGTTGGTATTATCAGCCAATTTGGATTAGTAGTTTGTTGTTGAAAACTGAAAAGCTTAGTCATGTTTGTGTGTGTTCTTCGATTTTTGACTTTTGAAAAAATGGATTAAAAGAGTATGTATTAAATTTTGCGTTAAAAATGGAATAAAATGCTCCAAGGCACTTGAAATATTGACTGTGGCATTCGGCGAGTCCACTTTGTCTCAAAAAAGTGTAAGTGGTACAAGCGCTTTACAGAAGGCCGAGGAAATTCACGCCAAGTTCGATCAAATGTGAAGATTTTGCTAACTATTTTCTCCGATTACAATGGCGTGGTACATCATGAGTTCTTGCCAACAGGTCGTACGTACGTACGTATCATGAATTATTCTGCATCACGATAGTGCACCAGCTCACACGTCAATGCTTGTTCGTGATTTTTTGGCTAAAAACAACACCCTAATCATGCCTCAATCACCTTATTCACCAGATTTGGCTCGCTGCGACTTTTTCCTATTCCCAAAACTGAAGAGTCTAATGAAAGGAAAGCGTTTTGCCACAATTGATGAGATAAAGTCAGAATCGAAGAACGAGCTGACGGCCATACCGAAAAGCGCATTTCAGAAGTGCTTCGAGGATTGGAAGAAGCGCTGGCATAAGTGCATTATATCTGAGGGGGATTACTTTGAACAGTACAAAATGGATATTGATGAATAAATAAATACTTTTCAAAAAAATTCAAAATTCACCTTTTCTTTTGAACAAACCACGTGTGTAGCTGACAAATCAAAGAATATTCAGAAGCAAATCATATAATTCGTTGGTTGTTAGTAATTATGGATTCTCAAAATATGAAAGTAAATAGTTAATTATCTAGACCATCATTTTAACAAATTTAACATTAAATATTTAGACAGAGCTGAAAATTTTTTATAAATTTATAAAGGAATATATCCCTAATCACAAAGATAGTGTGTGTTAAGAAAGCTTAAGCTCTATTTTTATTCAAACTTTTGTAAGAAAGAGCACAATATTTAAATTTAACAAATAAATAAAATAAAAAATTATACAATATAATTTACAGTAGAGGAGAAGCATCCAAGAAAAACCACGGATGAAAAATTATGAAAAATATTCGAATATAGGATAAAGAAATTTAAACCAGAACTTATGTAAATTAAAAAGAATGTTAAGATTTTGTACTTCTGTATGAAGCGGTGTGGCTATAAATAAACCGAATCAACCGTTTTGTAGACAAACTGCGAACATCTCAAGGTCAAAAAGTACATAATCATGTTGCGCGACATCTGCCCTCTCTGTTGCTATTACCATCAAGGTTGTGCGCTGCTCAGCTAGACCTTGGCCTTCATTGGAAGTAGACCTAGCATCAGAACTCCGCTGAAACAATGCTAAGTTTTCAAGTAGAGTAACGTAAAACTTGTTGTGGAAAAATGAGGTCTTGACTACGCTTCGTGAACGAATAAGAAGACAATCTGAATTGTGGAGAAACAAGTCATAGCTTCTTCATCAAGATAATGCTTTGGCTCATACTCTAGTGTATCGAGAAGTTTTTGACCAAGCATGAGATTCATCGGATCTTGCCCATTGTAACTTTTTTCTATTTCTTAAGGTCAAATCAGCACTTAAGGAACCAGATTGAAGACAATAAAAGCTGCGAAAGAAAAAGCGATGAATGCCAGGAATATGTTTTTAAAAAATTATTTACAGGCCTGCTTTGATCAATGAGGAATTCGGATGGAGCCGTGTAGCGATCGGGAGTGGTATATTGAAGAAGCATAGTGTTAAAAAAAAAGAAAACCGATAAAAGGTTTTACAGCGTTAATCCCGTATCTTTTATAGTCTCTTTATATATGAAGCCAAGCAATTTTTTTAATTCTACATTAAACTTTGCACTGTGCACCAATGAAGGATCATATTAAGTGAAATGAAGTTCTAATTTTCTTTAGAAAACCTAGTCCTTTTTCTACATATAAATTACCATGGATTAGTTACCTGTGTGTTCTTCCACAAATATATTTGATGTAAATGAATCAATTATTTCCACCAACTCCCTGCATTCATATTTCCTATATCTTCATAGTTTATATCTGTATATTCTTTGCCGTTCAAACCAGAAACAATATTTACTATTTCTGTAACTGGAACTGAAATATCATTTTCCAGTTTGAACCTTTTCAGACAAAATATATTTCCAATATGCGCTAATTAATTTCTGTACGAACTGATGACACAATTCAAATACAATCTAAAACAAAAAAGTCTTTCCACGTTTCAATAAGAGTTGTATTTTTATGATTTTTCTAATCGAAAATAGCTTGGAAAAATGTGTGTATGTAGCGTATTTTGAAACTTTGGATGACCTCTTAGCCCAGCGGCTGTATCAATGAAGTGTTTTCTGCTTAATTAGATTTTCGCTCACTGGAATTTTTTTGGCTATACAGTCTTCCAACTAAGATTATCAAAGCTTGTTCCATTTTAACCATATTAACATGTGCACGCACCTGACGGGCGACCATATGCTATAGTTTTCTTTATTTGTTTTTCGTATCCTTTTAGATCCGAATTCTAGATTCATTTAAATATAACATTTTACAATTAGACAATACTTTTTCACCATATTTAAGCCATTTGAAATTAGAATTCTCTCCACGAGGAGAATAAAAAATTTTTTAACCCTCTTTTATCTGCTTGAGGCACATGCGAACCTAGGAATAATTATTATATTTAGATATTACTGTAAATAGTTTTACGTAGGCGCTCTCGATTGTTGTAATTTTACAATAATGCGGATTATATGAGCTAAGCTATTATACATATGTCTGAATGTATTTGAAAACAATTTTATGCTAAATTAAAAGAGAACAACGCTTCATAGTCTGTTCGTTTTTAAACATGATTCACATTCGCTACATAATGGAATTCCCCATTAATTTCAACCTACATTAATACATCGAAAAAGTAATGCCATAGATAAACTGTTTAAGCCATTTAATTTGCTGGAACGTTCATATATGAAAAGTGCGTTATAAGAGTGTTTCCACAATTTTCGCTCGGTATTATATGGTAACCGTGTTATGAGAACATGAGAACACCATGTTATAGCAAGTTGTAGTTCTATGATAAAATGTGATCTAACTAGTACATTAATTCTACCTTTTGGTGTGTTGAGCACAGTAAAATTCCGAGTATCAGGTGTTGCTACACGAAAATTCACTGCGTACATTAATGATGGACCAGTCATTCTGTTCAATAACAAATTAAAAAGAAATTTAACATTATACAACTCAAGCCTATATGATAAAGTTATAATGATGTATATAATAAGCATATCATACTATTGAAGCATATTCGTATATTGAAACAATTTACAATGTACGAGCCTGCAGTATAAAGTCACAACTGCATTTATATTATTGAATTTTTTGACGGAATATATAACAAAACCCAAGTCTTTGAAACCGACAAATTGATGATATGTGATTTAAAAAAGTAAGAGTAGAATAAAAAAATTCTTAGCTCGTTCGTTCCTCCTAGTAACTAATTCGGTTTCGGGAGCATAATCGATGTGTTTGGAATTATTGTGTGTGTCACCACTCAGTATTTTTGAATATTTAAATGTTCTGTATTTTGTTTGAATCATTCCTTCATTATTGATAGGTTAATTAAGTAATTTCATTCAATTCCGCGGTATATTCATTTTCTTGCATGTAAGCATAACAAAGATATTTGCGATTAAGTTTCCTTGTTTCTTTCATTTACATATTAAATAGTGAAGGACCAAGATTCGAGCCCTGAGGAACACTTGACGAAAACAATAGGTCATTGAAAGAGCATTCATTGTAGATTACAACACCAGTCCTGTTAATTATGTACGAATATATTACTCTTAGAAGTGAAGGACAGAATCCAATATACTCCATCTTAACCAGAAGCAGTTTGGTAGCAATAGAATCCAATACCTTCGCGAAGTTGGTATAAAAGCCATTGACTTATATTTGAAGATCTATCGCCGATGACAAAACGTTCATAATATTAACCGACAATGTAATATTGGATCTTCTCGACTTGAATCAATGGATATATGGTTAATTTTAATTTGATGGTTTAATGGTTATATATTCCAAAACGTTTGCAAAATTAGGTAAAATATTTATAGGTCTATAATTAGCATTGAAAACAAAGTATATTACAATAACAGTAAATAATTTTTCATTTTACCTGAAGAAAGCGCATTGCAATTTAGCATCTAACCATCTAGGAAGAAATGTAATATTTATGCGATGACTATTAACATTAATACTATTGCGAATTGCCATAATTTATAACAATGAGCGGTTCTAAACTGCATAAAATAATAGAGACATTAAAAAATTATGAATCGGTAAGATTATAAGTTCTGTGCGTTAATGTAGTTTCACGTATTACTATTTGTATGTATATAACTAATACATTTTATGTTGTTGCAGGTATGCACACCATATGCTGTTGTAATAGTAAGTACTATATAGAATCCTATTAGATAGTGAAAATAGTTCTTTAGGAAATATATACTTTAAGTCACACTGTATTTTATAACAGGTCTAATTTTTTTATACAATTATTATTATATGAATTAATCGTCTGCATTATGTTTAATATATTAAACTAGACAATACACTTTCTTACTGGATCATTCAACTGAGTGATCATGGTGCACCATGATGTTCTAATTACAATCGTGTACATAATAAGTGCACGTAGCCCATAGTTGTTAATGTGCACACTTATTATACATTATGAGAAGTAGTTGAATTTGATGGAGCTTGTGGTTGATTAACTTGATCACTAAAGTTGACACATAACCCCTTTCCACATTAACTTTTGTAAATTCTGTATACGCATTTCGACAACCAAGTTGTCATCATCAGCAGATAATTTCAAAGTGTCGCACCTGGTAAAACACGGCGAAAAGCAACTGTACGAAAATCACACCCCGTAAGCGATCCACACCACTCAAAACCAAGATGTACATTGTGTGTTTTATCAGGTGCGACACTTTGAAATTATCTGCTGATGATGACAACTTGGTTGTCGAAATGCGTATACAGAATTTACAAAAGTTAATGTGGAAAGGGGTTATATATCAACCTTAGTGATCTAGTTATGAGAAGCAATTTAAAACGAATAAGAGAACAACTGACTGCCACATGTAAGAGGAATAAATAGTTAATGGCTTAAAATATATAGGAAAAAGTATGAAATTTTCCTATTATCTGGAAAATGTCTTCATTGCCTTCATTGCCTGCAAGGGTTTGAAGATGCAACTATATAGCCAGAAACGTCTATAGAACTTAAACACGTAATAATAAACAATTCTAGCCCAAACAATCATCTGAATGTGTCTTGAACGCGGAGCCAATGATGATTGGGCTGCTCTGATAAGGAGCTATTCTAGCAGAAATAGAAAAATTCTTACCCAAAAAAGCTTTATACTACTTGAAAAATCCGGTAAATCACCAAATCAAATATTCTCATATCGTTTGCTCAGTATTTTAAAAATAAAAATAGTGTCATAGAAAGACTTAAATCTCTCAAATATTTAGAGAAATAAAAATCCATAATTGAGATATTTTAATGTTTTAAATCATTATTGTATTTGCTTTTATGTGAAGTTTCAGCCTAACTAAGAGCTTGAAAAAAGTTGCTGGTCCGAAGATCTCGACCACCTCATTTTCTGCTATAGATAAAGAGTTTCGTGAGTCCAAATATGGTCAGACAACCATTAAAAATGCATCATGTCATTAAAAGAGCATCGTGTGCTCGTGAGTAAACGTGTGACAAACAGACAACTTGAAGTATTTGGAATATTTTCGAAAACATAAAGTAGATTTTATGTACCAATTTATCGACACAGGTGACATGCATTCATTAATATACGTTCAAAAGATGACAGCAATTTAATCAGTAGCAGTAAAATCCTTCTCCAAAGGGAGGCAATGGCTGTTTCATCTGCAATATAGATAATAGCTACCATTTTTGCTATAAAGTGTTCCTCTTGCTTGTTACCTTCAAAAAGTCAGAAATACCACAGGCACATACGAGGGAGCGTTTTTATATTCATGGAATGAGCGGGTTGTAGAGGGGCGAGTAGGCGCATTGGGGGCGTGGCCTGTGCAGCGACTCATGATTAGTATAAATACGAAGTTTCATTATTATTAGACAGTTAGTCTTTGAGCTATCGTCAACCAAGTAACATAATCAGGAGTGAAAAGTGAAATATGGAAAAAATCGAATATCGTGCCGTTATAAAGTTCCTTACTAGGCAAGGAAAATCAGTCGCGACCATAATGAATGAGATGTCATTGGTTTACGGCGACTCTTGTCCAGGAAAAACCATAGTGTACAAGTGGCATAGTTTATTTAAACAAGGAAGGGAATCCCTTGAAGACGACCCGGGGCCGGGCAGGAGCATTGAGGTGACCACGCCAGCACTTATCCAAAAAGTTGAACAAATTGTACTCGGAGATGCTCGACTAAAGAAGAAACAACTCGCAGAAATGGTTGGAGTATCCGATACAACAATTTTTAAAATCCTACACGATCATCTCGGCATGTCTAAGGTCAGCGCAAGATGGGTGCCGAGAATGCTCACGCCGCCGCAAAAACAACAGCGCGTAGAGTGTTCGCGTGCATTTTTGGACCTCTGTAATGAAGACAAGGATGGTGTATTGAGTGGAATTGTTACTGGAGACGAAACTTGGATTCATCATTATGAACCTGAGTCCAAACAAGACTCCATGCAGTGGCATAAAAAGGGCACAGCACCTCCCAAGAAATTTAAAGTGTCACAATCAGCTGGGAAATTCATGGCAACTGTATTTTGGGACTCGGAAGGAATAGAATATTGTTTATTGATTATAAAGATAAAGGTGTTTCTATAACCGGAGAATATTACGCTTCAATATTAGAGCGACTAAAAGAAGCCATTAAAGAGAAAAGACGGGGAAAATTGATAAAAGGTGTTCTGCTTTTGCACGACAACGCGCCCGTCCACAAGAGCCGCGTTGCGTTAGCTGCCCTGCATAAGGTGGGCTTCGAAATTGTGAATCACCCACCCTACAGCCCAGATCTGGCCCCGAGTGATTATTACCTGTTTCCGAAAATGAAAAAAGACCTGCGTGGTAAAAAATTTACTGCCGATGATGAAGTCAAGGAGGCAGTTTCGGCGTATTTTGCAGATAAAGAGGTATAAATAAATTAATTGAAAGATGTGAAAAGTGTATCCGTCTTGCAGGTGAATATATTGAAAAAGAAAAATATTTTGGTTTTTTTATTTCCACCCCTTGTCCCCCATTCCGCGAATATAAAAACGCTCCCTCGTATGTTGCCGAGTGTTGTAGATATATCGAAGTAATAAAATTAATGAAAATCGTCCAGGCTTAGCCAAGGAAAAAATTAATTTTTCACCTATATAACACATGGCTTCACATAAGTATTGTTGCTATGGCAAAAATTAACGCATTAGACTTCGATTTATTGCCGCACCTTATGCAACGGGTTTATCAGTCAAGTCAAAAAATTTTCAATGGACAACGATGTTAAAGTTGTTGTGGGTGCTTATTTTAACGGACTTCAGTGTTCTGAATTTTATCAAGTCAGAGAGTTTGGGTCATCGCTGATCCAAATATATCAAGATGGTAGGAGACTTATTGGAAGTTAAGAAATAAATGCAATTTCAGACAGCAAAATTCTTTATTTCACGGACTCTCAGCACATGCTTGTATGTGCAGTCTCTTCCTTAAGGTAACTCAACAGGATCTGAGAAAAGATTATGTGGTCCAGCTTTATCTGCTTGTATATACATTTTTGGCTTAATGTAAATAGTATCACCCATTTTTTTGTAATCAATTTTTTATATTTGCACGAGAGTTTTTTAAAAAAAATTGAAGGGAACATCTGATAAGTTTTAAATAATATTATAACGCAAACATAATCTAAATTACAAGTACGTATGAAGAACTTTCTACTGAGAAATTATAATGGAAAATTTGGCAAACCATTAAATCAAAACGTCACCATATTGGGTTAAAATTAATTAAAATCGTTCACAGAGTACAACAATTTAGTTTAATTTAAACAACATGCGAATTCCTCGAGTATTAATAAATCAAGTGAGTATATAATTTCGTCTGAGTTTTAAGGTACGTACTCGTCTCGTGAACAAGATACAGCATTTACCACACCTCCGTTTTCGACTTATATATTAATGCAAAGTGACAGCTTGAAAACGTCGTGAGAGTTCGTTACTGGATGGTTGCTTTTAAGGACTTTAGAGACTATTTATGTAAGACAGATTCACAGTCAGCTTTCTAAGCTTTTATTGTATTTGCGGTTTGATGTGATTTAAAATCATTTAATAATGGAAGGAATATGCAGGTGGATATATAATCCACGATAATACAATTGGCCTAAAGAGAAACATTTATAAACAAAAAACAAATAATAAACGTATACGACATATTTTCGTTGGAACTGCAATTTGTGACTTTTAATAGACTTGTTTGTTACAAGAAATCTTGGTGTATTTGTCAGTACATAACTGAATTGTTCTAATCCGAAATCAGTTTGAATTTGTCAGGAGTTAGGTCGCCCTTTGTTATACATTTTTAAGCCAAAGAATACAAACAATTACTTGTTTAAGTTTTCGTTCCATTACACATTCGACACCCAATACTAGTTCAAGAGAATACTGGTGCCTAATTACATTGATCTAGTTAAACTTCAAGAAATATAAGGGCGTCCTCAGAAATATTAAATCAGTCACTGATAAAGAAGCTTTACATAGAACATTAATCCTAGTTTTAGAAACCAGAAAGGTGTCATTAAATCGCCTTGAATCTCGACAGCAGTCAAATGTATTATGGACTTTTGTCAAAAATATGGCACTAGGTAGTTTATGACTAGCTGAAAACAACTGAAGATGAAAACCATGTAGCTAACTAATATATTAAGGAATAAATAAAACACTAAGGAGTAAATAAAATACTTTGTCTAAATTTCAAACTAATTATATATTAACTGCGACTAGTTTGGTTTGTTAAGACATTGTTGAGCTCGGTAGTGTCCTAACAAATAAAACTAGTTGCACAATATATAATAGAGTGTGAAATTTAAACAAACTACTTTATTTATTCCTTAGTGGTTCATTTGTTAGTGTAACGGAACTTTACAAAACAAAGACCTCAACAATCAACTATTCAAATTAACTTAGTCAACGCCACGAGAAAGATACTAACCCATATACTTATGTGCAGGTTCTTTCAAAAATCTCTTCTGACTTTTCGCAAGTTTCAAATATGAATGTACATAGCAGAAGAACCAAATAATGGCGGTATATTCAAGTTTGAAACGCACAAATAACTAAAACAATAATCTTAGAGTGGCGGGGTACGTGAAACGCTGCAAAAACGGACGACAAAACTAAGAATAAGCGAACCAAATGACATATAATGAATATGTTTCGAAAAGCTTAAATATAAGTCAAATAGAACATTTGCTAACATTAAGCATTATTTCATTAGATTTACGCTAATTGCAAATAACGTTAGGGAGATGTTATTAGTTTGAACAATCAGAAATATTTGTAGCTAAAGAAAATATTTTCAAATCAAAGAAGGCACACATTAAAACTTTACTGCCAATTGCAGTCAGGCGATCACTGATGTAAACATGAATTAGATAAACAATAGCTGGTAGACGATATATGTATGCATATGTAGACTTTGCAAAAGAATTCGACAAAACTGGTTATATTGTACTTCTTTCCAAATTTAATTTATTTGATTCTCAGTTTCAACAGTTTCAACAGTTTCAGTGTTGGAGTCATATGTTTACAAAAAAACTTGTTCCTTAAAATGGTCTTAATTTCAGTTGGTTTAGTGCTTCATTAGTTGGTCCACAGGAGTCAAATCTTGCACTGCTACGATTTTGCATTTATATCAGTGAACTCCTGACAGCAATTGACAGTAAAGTTGCAGCTATGTCTATGATTTAAAAACATTTGCTAGAGTACATCTATTTCCGATTGTTTAAACTTACAACTTGATTCACCGTTGTTCGCAATATTTTAAATAAATATTAATAAAATGAAGCAACATTCTTGATATGTGCCTTTCTTTAATAATTAAATTGCGTTTTTACAAAAAATAGAATAAAAACTTGACGCTTCGATATTTATTTGTGTCTTATTTATAATTTAAAATTATATATTTGTTAAATCTTCATGTTTTTAAACTTCCGGAATTTAACGATATATGAGTATATAAATTGTTGTTACAAATTTATGACAAATTGTGGTTATTAAAACACAAGTTACAAACTTAATCAAATTTCTGTTTATTTAATATAAAGTTATATTCGCAATTTAGGATTCACTTCAAAGATGAACTTTGTTAATAAATTTTTTGTCGAACTAAAAAGAATGAATGTTTAAGATTTAACAATAGAATGAAGTTGCGAAATGAAATTTGTATTGTATTTTATATTAAATAATCAGAAACTTCACTATAGTTGCATTTCAACAAACATAATTAATCATAAAGATCTAAGAATAATGTAGGTGGTTTCAGTTTCGAATGGTGAAAAACTTAAAAATGTAACAAATATATAAATTTAATTTATTATTAAGAGAGGAATAAATGTCGAGATGTGAGATTTTTATTTTATAAAGAGAAGTTACATATCAAGAAGACTATTGTATCTCATTATTATTATCGTACATATAAGTACGTGTGTGCGTTAGTGTGTGTGTGTGTGTGTGTGTGTGTGTGTGTATAGCATGAAGACGCTAAAACCCTATAGTAATACAATATGGTTTATAATAATGTTAGTATTAGGAGATATTACATTGTATATCATAAAGATTATGTATGTACATTAAAGCGAGCTCTATCATAGTAGACCTTATAAATAGAATCGTAAAAATAATGGCTGTCTGAAATTAATCTGATGTACAAAGAAGGCATTCGATTTAAAAGAGAAAATCGGCTACATTATTTTAAAGCTTCGTCTCAAATTTTCTACAAAAAGTTACTGACGACTTAACATTTAATATGACTGCAAATTCTCTCAATATTTAACTCGCATTTTCTTCTACAAAAACTTTAAAGCTTCAATGAAGGTTTTAATGCCTAGTTTATCTTCAGTGATCTCATTTCAATTACGAAACTTCCCTCGTTGTATTGTATAGTAATATCTGTTTATGTTATTAGTTATGGATGTCACATTTCTTGCCGGATTCATGTCCATGTACTACAAAGCATATTTCACCAACACTTAGTTTAGGTCATTTACAAGGAAAATATCAGTGTGATTTTCATTTTCTTATTGTGTAAAGAGCAATTGACTAATTGTTATTAAAGATGTTTTCTTTATCTTAAATATTGCAGTTTAAAAACCAAATTTATTACAAATATCCAGCGTCCAGACTACACTCAGAGTCTGCAACGAGTTTAGAGTTACCCGAAAGCAAGTGTATGTGAGTAAATGAATTTTTATCTATCAGATTGATGCATGCATTCGTAGTGTGCTTGACTCCTAATATTAATAAGAATTATTTTTTTAATTTTTAAATTTCTGAAAAAATGGTTTTATATATTGACAAAAGAAAATGAAATGTCGTATAGAAAAGAAAAACAAGATTTCCGACATATTACATGTTTTCGAGTTTAACACAGAGAGAACGTCTGTATCGTTACGTTAATGGAGGAAATATTATTGGGGAGGCTTGACATGGAAATGATTTCCTCAATTTGAAGAGGATAATTTTGAAATAAACTATTTTCGACACTTAGAAAGGCCATCTTTGATGAGGATTGACTGAAGGCTTCACTTCATGATAAGCAATGCCAACCAACTCACGAATTCATCATTAAAATGGATCGTAATAAATCGGCCATAATATAATATTTGCATTCCATGGCTAAAGTTCAAAAGCTAGATATTTGGTTCCGTATGTTCTGACCTTTATATCTTTTTCCTATCTCGTCATCATTTACCTTATCAACTGTTTTTGTCCTTAACAGAAAAAGAATGCATTCTTTCCATCAGTAATAGAAAAGAATGGCTTAATTCTATCAAAAAGGTAACTTTCCAAACAAAAGTTGTTAGTTGTTTACGTAGTTTGATACTGAACATCTCGTGGAACAAAGAGGGCATCGTCTATTATGAATTGCTTCCCAGAAATGTAACCATCTGAGATTTACTTTCAACAACTACACAGTCTGTCGCAAGGAAAACCGAACTTTTTAAAAATAAAAACGAAAGCTTACTATTTCGGTAAAGTCCATTTATTTTATTCAAAGTAGTCGCCTTCGGCTTCAACACAACGTTTTGCAAGGTCAATTAACATGTCGAATGAATTTTTATGTCTATCTTTTGAGATGTCCTTCAAAATCGCTGTGGACGCTTTTTAATGGATTCGACGTCAGCATAACGCTGTCCTTTCATCGGCAAATGTAGTTTGTAGAGGAGATAGAAATCACAAGGGGCTAAATCCGGTGAATACGGTGAATGGTTGATGGTTAAAATGCCATTTGTAGTTAGAAAACCAGTGGTAAGCGTCGAGCGATGAGATGGTGCATTATCATGTAAAAAACGCCAGCTATATTGAGGGCTCACATGACGAATACGCATCAAAAGACGCTTCATAATACCAAGATAATAAACAGCATTAACTGTTTGACTAGTTGGTACAAACTCTTTGTGCGCTATGCCTTTCAAGTCATAAAAACAAGTCAACATTGTCTTCACTTTTGATTTCTGCAAATGACTTTTTTTCGGTCTTTCTTCGATTGGAAGCCTCCATTCAGAGCTTTGACGCCTGGTCTCTGTATCATATTGAAAACACCACGTCTTATAGCCAGTTGCAATAGAATACCTGAAGTTTTTGTCCTTTAATCAAGTCTGTATAATATTGAATTCAGTTAGCTTGTGTGGTACAAACCTTGCACAAATCTTTCTCAGTCCAAAATGCAGTATAAAAATGTGATGAATTGAATCGTTGGAAATATTTATTTCCATTCCCATGTAACGTAATGAGGATTTTGGCTCATTTCTGATAAATTCGCACAAAAGTTCGATGTTACTTTCCGTAACCATAGATTCTTTTGCACCAGGATGTTCGTCGTCTTGAAATCTTTATATCGTTTATATCACTCTTGCACACTCGTACATGATATACATGCATGACCATGCACTTGTTTCATCAAATCACCTTCCTCCAAAATACATTTTTCGACCAATGGCAAATACACACTGTTACTTTATGCACAATTCCTCTGTTTCTAATGATACAAATGTCATGATTTTTTGACATACCATTGGCGAAGGATCTAGCTTACCGACGCATATTTTTTTAAATAGATGGTGCTACTAAGAATTATAATACTATTTTAAAAAGTTCGGTTTTCTCTGCGACAGACTGTGTATTGTCCATATATTTATCATATTAATTTCGCAATTCTTGAGCGAAGATTAGAAAGACAAAATCAAATCCTTTTACAGTACACTGCGCTCGCCCTCGTACTGTTAACATTACAAAATTCAGAACTCGGTTGAGTTATTCTATATCTGCCTTATTATACTGATCTCATTAAAAAGCAATCGTAATAATGGAGGAGAATATATTGTTTATTAGATTATGCGTTTTGTTTGTTAGAAAATTAATCAACCTTAATTTCTATAAAAACTAACTTGTGTATCAAGTCGATGTAATAAAGTCCTTAATGATTTTAATCTTAAAATTGTTTTGCGAAAAATACACTGTTAAAAGCGATACATATATGCTATGAAAATATTGCTAGTTTATGCCAACATGTAAATTGTACTAGCTAACAGTATTATTAGTACTTTCATTAGCTTATATTCATTGGTAAAATTGTTAAGATAAACTGGAAAGTTGCATGTGAGTACATTCCATATTTTATTGCGAAGATTGTTTGCGTAACGATTTTTCAGAATATATAGGAATTGCGAGTTAAGCGAACATCTCGAGTTAACACATCATTTGACATTTTAAGCAAATAAATCAACCTATGTGTACACAATGCATTTCGGTGTTTGCCTTTAAATTTATTTTATGTGCGAAAGTCTCACTTATTCTAATTAGTTTGCTTAAATATGTAAACACGTGTGTGATTTTAAATTTAGTCGAATCCACGTTTATGAGCAATGGACAAGAATACAGGCCGAATTTAAAATGTAAATATTTTCCGAACAAAAACATTCTCATTATTGCCATTAGGCATACCTTCGTTAACGAAACATGTTTAATCTTAAAATTGCACGTAACTTATTTACTTAAGGATAAATACAGGAATCATCGACAACAGAATAAATATATGCAAAACCTTTAAAATAAAAGGCAAATATATACACACGCACTTTGCTGCTTTACAATAAACTTTAAATATTGTAAAATATAATAAGAAAATCCGTTACACTTTTAATGTCATTTATTTCATTTGTAGTTTTTTAACATTGTAAGGTATACATAAATATAATTCCAAGAACTACATGAAAATGTTTCTTACACTTCTCACGATAATTGTAGCGACGGTTTGCCGTGCCAGGTGCATGGATAGGAATTCAATATTTCCTACTTACAACACAAATAAGATAATTAAATAAATAATGAATTGATTAATCTGATACGTAGACTTCCGCGGTCGTGGTCCATACTATCTTCTTCTGGGCTTCCGGGCTGGAACCGCGTCACTAGTATAACTGCCAACATTTCGTACCCATTCGTATGGGACATATTCAGGGCTCAGCTACTGCTAGTGTTTGTTGCACTGAAACTGGTGTAAGTCGATGGTGGACGGGTTTATATATGGGTAATGGGTTATGGATCAATGGAGCGTTACGATTGTGGATGGGTTGTTTGGAGATGCAGGATTGCCAGGCGTTGTATAGGGGGTAGCCATCATCACGTGAAACTGTAGAGATCTCTAAGCACCCCAATAACCTTAACCGCGATGATCGACTTACAGCAGTTTCAGTGCAACAAACAGTAGCAGTAGTTGAGCCCTTAAGATGTCCTATACGAGTAGGTACGAAATGTCGGCCGTTATACCAGTGACGCGGGTCCAACCCGAAAGCCCGGAAGAAGATTAACCGGTTTTTTTGACAGATGTCGCTAGGTTTAAGTATGCAATGTTATATTTTGATATTATTCTACTGATATCAAGCTTCAAAGCCATACATATTATATTTTGCGAAAGTAACACTGTCATAGATTTATACCTCTTTGAACATGTCGAGTTTCGTGCCTGAAAAAGTGCATTTGTGACACGTGTCACTTTTTTTATTAATCAAAAGAAAAAATCACTGAAAGTCATCGTTTGCTGGTAGAAACTTACGGTGAACAAGCTCCAATCATAAAAATTCGAAAGTGGTGATTTCGATGTGGAAGACAAGGAACATTCAGGCAGACCGCAAAAGTTCTTCCAAGAAGACAAAAAGCTTGAATTCAGCTGAGCGGACTAATGAACCCCTAATATCTTAATATGCACTGAAATGAAATTACAATCAGAACAATAGACTAAGGCTGGCGCATGTGCTCCCAAGAAGGCAGAAAGCATGAACTCAGCTGGGCAGATTATGGTTACTGTTTTTTCAAATTGCATTAGAATTCTTCTTATCGATTGTCTTCTAAAAGGTAAAACGATAACGGACGAATATTATGCAATTCTCTTAGATCAACTATACGAGGCAATACAAAGCAAAAGATCCCACTAAAAGAAGAATCGTATGCTTTTTCTTCCAAGATAATGCACATTACTCCACGACAATTTCAATTGTAAAAAGTACATTTCGAACTGCTTTGCAATGCAGCTTATTCGCTAGATTTGGTACCCCTACACTCTTTTCATTTTCAATTCACAATGCTTCTCTCAGTGGCAAGAGATTTGTGTTAAATTAGAAGATAATCCCTAAAGCTAACGCATATTTGGAACAGTTTAAAGAAGCTTATTTTACTGTAGGAAAGATTTAAATATTTGTAGACTAAATTTAACGAGTGGGATTCGTTGAAAAGTAAACTAATTTTTTGCCAAAAAGTGTTTTCTCGTTTAGGCTCAATAATTATTAATTGGCCTTCGTATACATGTACTCTAACGTTATTTTTAATTTGTGTGGAATTTTACATTGGAGCTCCCGAAACTACGAGGGAGCGTTTTTATATTCGCGGAATGAGCGGGTTGTAGAGGGGTGAGTAGGTGCATTGGGGGCGTGGCCTGTGCAGCGACTCATGATTAGTATAAATACGAAGTTTCATTGTTATTAGATAGTTAGTCTTTGAGCTATCGTCAACCAAGTAACATAATCAGGAGTGAAAAGTGAAATATGGAAAAAATCGAATATCGTGCCGTTATAAAGTTCCTTACCAGGCAAGGAAAATCAGTCGCGACCATAATGAATGAGATGTCATTGGTTTACGGCGACTCTTGTCCAGGAAAAACCATGGTGTACAAGTGGCATAGTTTATTTCAACAAGGAAGGGAATCCCTTGAAGACGACCCGGGGCCGGGCAGGAGCATTGAGGTGACCACGCCAGCACTTATCCAAAAAGTTGAACAAATTGTACTCGGAAATGCTCGACTAAAGAAGAAACAACTCGCAGAAATGGTTGGAGTATCCGATACAACAATTTTTAAAATCCTACACGATCGTCTCGGCATGTCTAAGGTCAGCGCAAGATGGGTGCCGAGAATGCTCACGCCGCCGCAAAAACAACAGCGCGTAGAGTGTTCGCGTGCATTTTTTGACTTCTGTAATGAAGACAAGGATGGTGTATTGAGTGGAATTGTTACTGGAGACGAAACTTGGGTTCATCATTATGAACCTGAGTCCAAACAAGACTCCATGCAGTGGCATAAAAAGGGCACAGCACCTCCCAAGAAATTTAAAGTGTCACAATCAGCTGGGAAACTCATGGCAACGGTATTTTGGGACTTGGAAGGAATATTGCGCTTCAATATTAGAGCGACTAAAAGAAGCCATTAAAGAGAAAAGACGGGGAAAATTGACAAAAGGTGTTCTGCTTTTGCACGACAACGCGCCCGTCCACAAGAGCCGCGTTGCATTAGCTGCCCTGCATAAGGTGGGCTTCGAAATTGTGAATCACCCACCCTACAGCCCAGACCTGGCCCCGAGTGATTATTACCTGTTTCCGAAAATGAAAAAAGAGCTGCGGGGTAAAAAATTTACTGCCGATGATGAAGTCAAGGAGGCAGTTTCGGCGTATTTTGCAGATAAAGAGAAATCATTTTTTTATGAGGGTATAAATAAATTAATTGAAAGATGTGAAAAATGTATCCGTCTTGCAGGTGAATATATTGAAAAAGAAAAATAATTTGGTTTTTTTATTTCCACCCCTTGTCCCCAATTCCGCGAATATAAAAACGCTCCCTCGTAACATTAAAAGAATTTTAGAATGCCTTATTTACTTTTTGTAGAGTTCTACACTTGATGCAAATTCGTTTCTTAGTGTTATTGAAATAGAACAATTACTATTACTACTGATAATTTGTAATTAACAGCAATAATGCTTTTTCTTTATTCTCAATAAAGAAGTCGAATATTAGGAAATTGCATTGTTTCTAAAAACAATGTTCATCTAGATATATGAATGGGTACATTACAGACGTACATGTCTAGTATTTGTCGCTCTTACTACTGCGTAGAAAATGTGTTTCAATCTACTTAGAAAAATGCATTAAAAAACAGAAATTAATGTATCTAATCTAAATTCGATATGTATAAGAATTAAGTGTTTAACAGTACCGTTTTATAACCCCTAAAACAATTAATACATCAACTGCATAGTATGCGTGTAAAATAATTTATATTCATTTTCACCGCTATATTTAAATACACTTTTTCATTTCAACCACAATTTATCCCTGTTAAATGTACCCACTGGTGTAATGTATTAAGACCGTAAAAATAATAACGACACTGGATACCGTTGACGTATATTTAGAATTTAATTTCATCATTCTTTCTTCAGTCAGACAAATGATCGTTTCAACTGTACACAGATGTTTCGAAGCACTGAAGTAAACTCTTTAATGTGACGATGTATCTGAGACAAAATTCTTTTTGATATCTATTTTGGCGTCCGGCGTTAGCTTTCTTCTTTCAACGTGATATTTTTATACCGCGGTTGAGGCGTTTTCTTTTAGAAAAATACATAAATATTGCCATATTTACAAAATATCTTAATATGTTATTGTTGGTTTTGTTTAGAATACCGTAATGTTTGTATGTGCTCATAAAATTTATGATAGTTTTTAATAGGCTCTTAAATTCGATGCGTACAGGAAATATGTGCTCGACTTATATTTAGTTCTCGTACAGATTTTTATGTAGATCTAATTTAACTATCCATTTTTAATTACGAAAACAGTTTGTATGTGTCAAATATTGTATGATGGAAGTAGTGGTGATAAATGGAATTTGCGAAATTTTTTTTACCTAAAAGTGGAGTAAATTCTTGTGTCTTATATATTCTTGTCAGGAGAAACGAATGCTTCGCCGAATATATGGAGAAAGGAAACCAAACAATGACTCTTAAATTTAAACAATCATGGGCTCGAAACGATTATAGGACGACTAGGCCGTTTTAAACGCATGGACAAATCAAGAGCAGTAAGGAAAATAGCGTAGAAGATATCAAAAGGAATATAGAACCTGTCTAAAAAGAAAATTGAAAGGGAAGAAGTGCTAGAAGATATTGCAGGAATAATTTACTGAAGAAACTACTTTATTAAAGAAGTAGTAATAAGTTCTTATTGACGCTTCGATGTTTTTAAACAATAGAACTACACAGGTCTATTAAACAACATTGAACATTACTAATAAATGATGGATTATAAAAATAGTAATAATCCATGCCATGACATTCCTTCATAGCTTAACACTAAATGTAGTTACTATGATGGCAATTACATTCTTTAGCTGTCAACATTCACTGAAACGAGAAGCGAAATCACGAAAACTTTTCCCGCTTAGTAACTTACAACTGAGATATCAACCGAATTAATTAAATATACAGAATTGATCCTCCTTATAAGGGATCACGTATTTCTTTCAAGTCGCAGCCCCTCTAAGTTTGCTTTTGTTTGATATTCGTGTGTTTGTCAATGTCTACTACTTCATCATGGAATGATACATGCATTAACAAGTTGTACAAATTATTTGGTATCGAACCTTTGCGTAAAAAATTCGAATCAACGTATTCACTTCATAATGTTTCCATGTCAGTGGAAAAAAAAGAAATGAAAGGAGAAATGATCTTGTTGTATGTACATGCTTAAAATATTACCTTAATTCAAGAACTCAAACAAAGCGATCATTTGTTGCGTCATATATTTAGTAAGTAAACTTTAGAAAAACTTGAAAATGATCGCGAATTTCATTTGGAACCTAGCTTTGGCCATACAGCTTACTTTTGGCTTAACGGTTTTGTAAATAAAAAAAAACACTCCGGAAAAACGTATCTGGTCTGAAAATAAGCAATACATGAAGGAGCATTGCATTCACTTAAATTGAATGGTGTGCGTTTCTGTGGATGAAATCCGCCCAATGTTATCTGGATTTTCTTTGTCCGAATTAGATTTTTTTGACTCGCATAACGCCTAGTATCAACAAGACAATATCACATGCCGCATTACCACTCAAAGAATTCATTTACTAAAAGAAGAGCGTGATGAATCGATTATTTATAGAAATAGACCAGGCAATTATCCTCCGCTCTTGCGCGACATCTCCTGTCTATGGGGTTATGCTATGTTGTTAGTTTATGTCCACAAATTGACAACATTACACGATTTAAAAACATTGAACGTTTGAAACATTCAACGAAATTTAAGTAAAGAAGTCATCAAAAATTTCATTTATTGGATTCACTCTTATCAACACTACCGTGGAGGACATTTGCGCTCCATCAGTAATAGTATTAACTATATTTTACATCTAACTACAAACGAGTCAAAATTTCTCACATCCGTATTTTATTTTATAACAAAATAAGTCGTTTTTAATGAAAGAGCCTGTAGTTTTAACATTTGAAAAACTACTAAGCAATCATTTCAAATATGAAGGAATTACGCACTGATAATAATTGAAACTGAAACTTTTAAAATTGATTTTCGAATGTTTTTCTGCTCAGACTAAGTCTAGTAGACCCAAGATTTAATTCCTTTAATCTTCAACACCGGTGCTGTAGTTCAATAATCTTAGCCCATTGATGATACCATTATTAAAAGACAGGTTGGTAGCCATTCTTTGGCCGCTGCTTTTTTGGGGTCGCTTCTTATTTTTGATCCAATGTATTATCGATTCATTCATCTCTAGTTTATAAATATACTTTCGAATTTAATTCGCAGTGATAACCGTCCTCCATCGTCATATTTTTTTAACACTGTTTCCAGTTATCATAAATTGCTACTTTATAAAAGTGGAATCCAATCAGCACAAACTCTGGAAATGTTTATATTTGTATGGACGAAGGTAAAAACACTTCCAACAGATATTTCAAGAGTGAATTTTAATCCGGGACCAGAAAAGTGATTACATTCCCAGTAGAATGCAATTTACGAGAATTAATATTGCGATGTCCAATACCTGTCAACGTATGTGCCTACTATATCAAAATCCTTTGCGCTACATTCTCTTCCTCTGAGCATATTGAATGTATGTACATTGAACAATTAATTAAATATTCAACATTCATTCAACTCGCGGTGGTGGGGAACACATTCTATACAGTATTAAAAAAGACAACTATACGTCATATCCTTTTCAAGAAGAGATCGTGGAAATGCGGTTGCTACGTCTTTGGCAAAAATATTTAATTAAGCACAACATCTAATTTTCCTATCAAAGGATAAAGATTGCTCTAGAAAAGACCATTCAACAATCATATAGTCATAGAGTGTATTAAGGTCTGTTCTACGAAAATTGTACCAATAACTATTATTGGAGGGCTAGCTAAGATTGCGGACACGAAGATGAAAATTTGAGTAAATTTTCTAAAGCCAAGTGACGTTTGCCCTCTGTAACTAAAAAGTGGTTACATTCCCAGCAGAACGCAATTTTTGGGAATTAATATTGCGATCTCCAATACCTTTCAACGTATGTGCCTACTATATCAAAATCTTTTGGCCTACATCCGCTTTCTCTGATCATACTGAATGTATGTATATTGAATAATTAATTAAATATTCAACATTCATTCAACTCGCGGAGGTGGAGAACATATTCTATACAGTATTAAAAAAAGGCAAATATACGTCACATCCTTTTCAAGAAGAGATTGTGGAAACGCGTTTGCTACGCCTTTGGCAAAAATATTTAATTAAGCACAACATCTAATTTTCCTATCAAAGGATAAAGATTGTTCTAGAAAAGACCATTCAACATTAATCATATAGTCATAGAGTGTATTAAGGTCTATTCTACGAAAATTGTATCAATAACTATTATTGGAGGGCAAGCTAAGAATGCGGACACGAAAATGAAAGTTTGATTAAATATCCTAAAGCCAAGTGACGTTTGCCCTCTGTAACTAAAGAATTCAAGTAATGTATGACAGATAATCTATTAACATTACTAAAACCTATAACCTATATTGATTCTAGTCTCCTGTCATTAATGTTAAGCGTTGTTATACTGTCGCAAATAAACTTCACTCAAGCAGCTAAGAATATGTAGCGAACGTTTTAAAACTTACATGCTTTGTGTTAGCAATAAAACTATTTTTTGACATCCCTTTTTTGCTGCAAGCTACTTCAACAGAGTCAAATATATTATCATAAATTAATTAATTCAGGCTTAGGTTCTTATTATTATCCAGTGTTTTCGCGAGCAAGAAGGCAACGAAATAATCAAGGAATGCCTATGCTATTATCTTCAATGAAGAAAAAAATATTCGGAAGCGAAAGTATTTAGGAAACGCCAAACTCCGTGAATTATATCGGCTTATTCTTGGTAATCAATCTCCATGTATTTGTACATTTACAGGAATTCTAAATTTGTAACTATATTTTGATTCGTTCGAAAATGTGTATTTCAGGTATTTGGAAATACAACAGCTGGATGGGAAGAAAAAATAAAACTTCATCGGTTTCCTTTCAGTACTATATAAATTTTTTGCTCGTTACGTATAAATATAAATGAGAATTTGATATTGCAGAAAAATATAAAAGATTCCTATTCGGTCATAAATATTTATACAATTCATGTCATATGTTTCTCCTTATCTGTTATTTTATACAACCTCGCGTACCTTCTACACAAATGTAATAACCGCAGACCGAATCATCTACACAGAATTGTCATTTCTGATCTCCCTCGATGTTAGGTATGTTCCTAATTTACTGTATGAATAACATAGTACTTTATATAGCATCGTCGGCGAAGGAGGAATAACATTTCCACAAGGCGATGCTCAAAAACTCCGTCCCTTATACAAACAATTAACTTTCGAAGGAGACTAAAATTATTTGTCCAAGACTGCATGAATATTAAAAATTGTCATTATACTCTAATGATTTTCAAAGCTTCGAGGAACTTTAGCAATTTAGTGTAATATAAATATAGAAAAATAAAATTGCAATGTCTGCTAGATATATTATTAAAGTATACTGTGTTGCATTATTATCTAGTTAACCTCTTCTTGTTAATTGCATAAAGAAATGAAAGTACTGCGAGACTACACCAATAAACAGTAACTTAGGAATATTATTGTAGGATTTCACAACAAAAATTAAAGCGTGGTTGCCCAACATAATTAAAAAAAGAGTATACTTTCGTCGATATTTTGAAAGCAGATAATCATTATTTGGATAATGTAGAATGAAATCAGATTTAAAAAACCAGCTTAATACCTTACATGACTTCCTCAGAGTATTATATAAGGTGTGAGTATGGAAAAGTGCTTTCGAGGATCCCGATATAAACCCAAGCTTTCGTGACTGCAGGGAAGATGATAAGATAAAGATGAACTTGATTAAACTGAAACTTTTTCTATTCCATTCAACAAACTTTTGAATTTGAGACTGCAATGTTTTCTTTATATTTCTGATGCGGTTTCGTGTTTTTGATGTGGAGTTATTTATCTCTCTTTTGAAGGTACCGTCAATGTCATGGGCCGACGTCTATTTAAATGGACCACTGTTCGTGGCTTTATGTGGGCATGTTTTGTTATGATGCAGTATGAAGTTACCATCTACTGTGGATCATTAAAAGAATTACGGGGCAACATGTTATAGTATAATAATATAATAAATCTGAAGGCCTATATTAGCATACTTAACAAAGCCAAAAATTGGAATGATTTTTCATCATGAACAGTTTTTGTTGGGGCAGATACACATCTGAAAGATTCAGATTTAATCAGATTAAAAGAAGTTTTTGGTAATGATGGGTCTATAGATCCGTTAAGTATAGTATTAACAGTATGTATATACAACCATACTCAAATGTATTAGACACCTTACGAATTTATGTACATACATATATAGTTTATATAGTTTAGTCAAAAGAGAGGTGAGGAAAATAAAACTGTTGTGAAAATTATGTACAAAGTGTTATTTTGTAATATACGAGGGAGCGTTTTTATATTCGCGGAATGAGCGGGTTGTAGAGGGGTGAGTAGGCGCATTGGGAGCGTGGCCTGTGCAGCGACTCATGATTAGTATAAATACGAAGTTTCATTGTTATTAAACAGTTAGTCTTTGAGCTATCGTCAACCAAGTAACATAATCAGGAGTGAAAAGTGAAATATGGAAAAAATCGAATATCGTGCCGTTATAAAGTTCTTTACCAGGCAAGGAAAATCAGTCGCGACCATAATGAATGAGATGTCCTTGGTTTACGGCGACTCTTGTCCAGGAAAAACCATGGTGTACAAGTGGCATAGTTTATTTAAACAAGGAACGGAATCCCTTGAAGACGACCCGAGGGCGGGCAGGAGCATTGAGATGACCACGCCAGCACTTATTCAGAAAGTTGAACAAATTGTACTTGAAAATGCTCGACTAAAGAAGAAACAACTCGCAGAAATGGTTGGAGTATCCGATACAACAATTTTTAAAATCCTACACGATCATCTCGGCATGTCTAAGGTCAGCGCAAAATGGGTGCCGAGAATGCTCACGCCGCCGCAAAAACAACAGCGCGTAGAGTGTTCGCGTGCATTTTTGGACCTCTGTAATGAAGACAAGGATGGTGTATTGAGTGGAATTGTTACTGGAGACGAAACTTGGGTTCATCATTATGAACCTGAGTCCAAACAAGACTCCATACAGTGGCATAAAAAGGGCACAGCACCTCCCAAGAAATTTAAAGTGTCACAATCAGCTGGGAAACCCATGGCAACGGTATTTTGGGACTCGGAAGGAATATTGTTGATAGATTATAAAGATAAAGGTGTTTCTATATCCGGAGAATATTACGCTTCAATATTAGAGCGACTAAAAGAAGTCATTAAAGAGAAAAGACGGGGAAAATTGACAAAAGGTGTTCTGCTTTTGCAGGACAACGCGCCCGTCCACAAGAGCCGCTTTGCGTTAGCTGCCCTGCATAAGATGGGCTTCGAAATTGTGAATCACCAACCCTACAGCCCAGATCTGGCCCCGAGTGATTATTGCCTGTTTCCGAAAATGAAAAAAGAGCTGCGGGGTAAAAAATTTACTGCCGATGATGAAGTCAAGGAGGCAGTTTCGGCGTATTTTGCAGATAAAGAGAAATCATTTTTTTATGAGGGTATAAATAAATTAATTGAAAGATGTGAAAAATGTATCCGTCTTGCATGTGAATATATTGAAAAAGGAAAATAATTTGGTTTTTTTATTTCCACCCCTTGTCCCCCATTCCGCGAATATAAAAACGCTCCCTCGTAGTACAATTTATCAATATTTTGTCGCTCCGCCCTTGGCCTTAATGACAGCTCGCACTCGTCGAGGCATACTTGCTACTAAATTGTAACACTCTGCCGGTGGTAATGCAGCCCATATTTCGCGAATTTTTGTAGATAATTCTGCTTTTGACAGGGATTTATGTTCCGTGATCTTAGTTTTTAAGATACGCCACAAATTTTCAATGGGCGACAAATCGGGACTTTGTGGCGGCCAATCTAATACCTCCACTGTGTTTTCCTCAAACCAATGCATTACAGCTCCCGATTTGCGGCAGGGCGCATTATCTTGCTGAAAAATGTATTGTGGAATATCTTGGTCGAATAGTTTTAGCACATACGGTTCTAATACTTCCTCCAACATGGCTAAATAGCGTTGGCTATTCATCCGTCCATCGCACAGGTACACTTCTTCAACACCGTATGCAGACATACAACCCCAAATCATGATACTACCACCTCCAAATTTTACTGTGGGAATGATACATTGTGATTCATAAGCTTCCCCTTGCCTACGACGAACGTATAGCGTCCCAGGTAGTCCCCAAAGCTGCCAGGCAAAAGAAGAAAGTTAGCACTTAGACAGTATTAATTTTGTTTAACGTTACATGTAGACAGAATTGCATACAACGATAAGAATATTAGTCATGAAGATGTACTTACATACCTCGACATTCGATTCATCAGACCAAAGAATCTTCGACCACTTCTCGATTGTCCAATTTTCATGTTGTTTGGCCCATAAATACCGCTTCTTTTTATGAGCGTCAGTTAAAAGCGGTTTACGTCGCGCATTACACCCTCGTAAACCAACACGCTGGAGATGCATTCTCACTCTTTGCCCAGAAACTGTTACGTTATAACTATGTTTCAGCTCACTGGCGAGCTGTTTCGACGATATTTTCCTATCACTGAGAGCCACTCTTTGTAAAATTCTGTCTTCTTTGGTCGAGGTACAGGGTTGTCTGCCACTTTTTGGTCTGTTAACAAACGACCCACTCTCCTGATAGCGACTAATGGTTGTACGGACTGCACATTGCGAACATTTTTTTTTTGCAATTGCAGCTATTGATAACTTCTGGGAATGCAGTAGCACTATTTGGACGCGTTCCCCTACCGGCAACACACGTGTTCTATGCATTTTTCTTCAACAAATAACTGATACAACGTGAAAAAATGGGATAATCTAATTGATCTCTACCACAAACTCACAAACGCACGTTGCTCACACACTGCTAGAATGACACTAAATTTCTAAAATCCACAATTTCCCCTTTCCACTTATTCTTTTCAATAGGGGATTAACTAGGGTATTCAAAAACGCATTTCTGTAAATACCATTAACTATTATTACGGTTAATTTCCGTCAGACTTGGTACTACCGAGAATAAGGGTTTTTACCTGGGGTGTCTAATACATCTAAGCATGGTTGTGTGTATATATATATATGTATATCTAGTATTATTTTAATTATTCAAGTATTTCATCATTAACATCTGCATATAAGAACATTTGCTACTCACGGCGAATACGGTTATATAAAGAAATTGTCGAAACATATCTGATACTACAAATACTTAAACGATCTTATCCATTATGTGCATCTGCATACTGAAAAAGCTGCTCAAAAGTGCATTTATTTACATTTATTACCTGCTAAACCCCTTGCAATTCATCCAAGCACGCACCACTGACCACCAAACATTTTTTTATTTAAATATCGTTTTTGGATTGATAGTTTATTATTAATTGGTATGTTAGTGCATTTTCTAAATAGTTTACATTCATTACGCAACCATAAATTTCCATATTTCGACTTTTACAAGAGTTTTAAAACGAAAACGAGATGCATCCCAGTTTTTCTCAAGTATATAAAATAAACATACAAGGCATAACAGTTACACCCCATAAAATCTAAAATTTATTGTACTTACTGAACGTGCGTGCATATGTTTAGCACCCTCCAAAAATGAGATCCAGTATCTGTGTTATTATTTATGGTTACATCTAATTATATAATTTCAACAGGCATACATGTGAATTTAACCTAAACAAACCGCGCTACATCAGGGGTGGCTTGATTAAACTGAAATATTAATGGTGACTGTGACAAGTGTTTCCTCTTAAACCTGATTGTTTTATTTATATGAGCGTCGAATATTTTAGGCCACTGTGTTTTCAATAATGATTTCAACACTTTTAAATTGAGTGCTAGAAAAATGTTACTGAAAGTTTTCTAGTGGGGGTGAGATTATACTGTACTTGTGAATAAGATACAGTAGGTGCCGACATTGCTATAAATAAAATTACGCGTCGTTTTTGGAAACAAATTACATATTGAAAGCATAAATAAATGCCATATAATTGTTAAATATTTTCAATGTTATTCATATGTGGTTTACGAAGAACAAAAAACTGTTTTATATATGCAAAGTGAAATAGTTGATACTAGAATTTGATTAAAAAAGAATACTCTTTCAATTCCTTACAGATGTTTTTAATATTTTTAATGCTTCCCTCAGAGTCGTACAAGAAAGATCGAGTGATGTTTCGAAAAACACATTGCTTTTTCTCGAAACTTTTTCTATTCCATTCAACAAACTTTTGAATTTGAGACTGCAATGTTTGTTTCTTTATATTTCTGATGCGGCGTCGTTTTTTTTTGATGTGGAGTTATTTATATCTCTTTCGAAGGTATCAACAATGTCATTGGTCGACATTTATTTAAATGGACCACTGTTAATAGTAATATGTGGGCATGTTTTATTATGATTCAGTATGAAGTTACCACCTACTGTGGATCTCTTAAAGGGTTACTGGTCAGCATGTTGTTGCAGTATATAATATAAAAGTTCCACAGGCCTATATTAGCAACACTAACAAAGCCAAAGAAATTGGAATGATTTTTCATCATGAATAGTTTTTGTTGAAACAGACTCACATCTTACCATATTTAACGCATATTATCGGCTTGTTTTATTAAGATTTAGATTATTTAATAATTGACTGTCTTGTCCAATAAGTTCTTGGAAGATCGATTGGGTCTTACTTAAAAAATATATATTATATCTATATAAATGGCAATGGCAGGCACAGTCTGGTTTTAGGAAACATTTTTATCGAAATACAGTCTTATTAAACGTAATTGATGATATAATTTAGGGTTGCTGATGAGGTAAAATAAACTATAATGTGTCTGTTCGACTATTTTAAAACATTTGATACATTAAATTATGACGATAGTAATTTTTCATCATATTGGTGTCGGCTTTAGGGCTGAGACGGTTTGGGAAGTGAGATGTCTTTTCTATCCGTTGCATGTGGAAAGCAATAAAATTCGATAGTCCGCCCTATGCTATACTCTCTGTCTTTCTTTATACATATATATGTTCGAACGAAGATTTTCGCAGTTGTAAGTATGAAGAATATTAGACGTTGGACAGAAGTTCTAGAAAGCTTCTCGACCTTTCTACGACATCTCAATCATCTTCTTCAGGAGATACATTCGGAGATATTTCGTAGTGAAGCGTCAACCTGAAAACTTGATGATCCATCACACATCGTTAAAAAATCGGATCCAACAACTTACTTAGAGAAAACCACTAAGAAGAAAATTCTATTCCGATGCCCTAAAATCTACGGTCTGCCAAAAGTACATAAGGACGATATACCACTCACACCGATTGTTAGCTCCGTAGGGTCACCAACACAGGCACTAGCAAGGTATCTCGCTAAAATCTTCCAGCCTCACGCAGAAGAAGCTACATCAAAAAAAGTTTTGAGGTGGACGCTTCGCTACGAAACAACTTCCGAAGAAGATGATTGAGATGTCATCGAAATGTTGAGACGCTGATTCTCTCGAGAACTTCTGTCCAACATTGCGGAGAACCCGAGAATATACTACTCATACATATACACACACACACATATATATATATATATATACATATTATACATATTATATTATATACATATTTCCTTTAATAATTGTTCTTTTATTAACAACATAAAGTTGTGCAATTTCCATTTTTATCCTGACGATAGTTGGCTGTACCATTCCATTTTGAAAAGCAAATTAAACAAAGCCTTATTTAAACTAAATTCGACTACTGAAAATTGGTACGCTTATCTAAGGTGTACTTACTTTGCCTAAATGTCACAAGATGTAATTTTATTTGGTACTAGAAGACGATACTTATCATTTACGAATTAGTATTCTAGCTAGTGCCAATCATATTTCGTTGAAGCGCTGAGAAAAATCTTGGAAGAGGTAGAGGTATGGTGAGCTGAATTCTGTAGAACAGATTGACTTATGCGTACGATGTGTCTATTGCTATGTATACTAACGGAATAAATATAAAAGAACTAGGCAAGTACTTAGTGCATCGCTTGTTTTATTTAATTTAAATTACGGTGATTCATTGCACAATGAAAAACAGAAAGAACACATCTACAATTTATTGGATTTATTTTATAGATAGCAGCTGGTATCCTAGGTGGGAGTCATGATTCATTCAATCTGAAAATCTAGTAACATATATTGTATGTTACTAGATTTTCAGATATGTTCTACATTGCGCGAGCAAACACTAAAAAATGCTGCTATCACACATATACATATACGAGGGAGCGTTTTTATATTCGCGGAATGAGCGGGTTGTAGAGGGGTGAGTAGGCGCATTGGGGGCGTGGCCTGTGCAGCGACTCATGATTAGTATAAATACGAAGTTTCATTGTTATTAGACAGTTAGTCTTTGAGCTATCGTCAACCAAGTAACGTAATCAGGAGTGAAAAGTGAAATATGGAAAAAATCGAATATCGTGCCGTTATAAAGTTCCTTACCAGGCAAGGAAAATCAGTCGCGACCATAATGAATGAGATGTCATTAGTTTACGGCGACTCTTGTCCAGGAAAAACCATGGTGTACAAGTGGCATAGTTTATTTAAACAAGGAAGGGAATCCCTTGAAGACGACCCGAGGCCGGGCAGGAGCATTGAAGTGACCACGCCAACACTTATCCAAAAAGTTGAACAAATTGTACTCGAAGATGCTCGACTAAAGAAGAAACAACTCGCAGAAATGGTTGGAGTATCCGATACAATAATTTTTAAAATCCTACACGATCATCTCGGCATGTCTAAGGTCAGCGCAAGATGGGTGCCGAGAATGCTCACGCCGCCGCAAAAACAACAGCGCGTAGAGTGTTCGCGTGCATTTTTGGACCTCTGTAATGAAGACAAGGATGGTGTATTGAGTGGAATTGTTACTGGAGACGAAACTTGGGTTCATCATTATAAACCTGAGTCCAAACAAGACTCCATGCAGTAGCATAAAAAGGGCACAGCACCTCCCAAGAAATTTAAAGTGTCACAATCAGCTAGGAAACTCATGGCAACGGTATTTTGGGATTCGGAAGGAATATTGTTGATTGATTATAAAGATAAAGGTGTTTCTATAACCGGAGAATATTACGCTTCAATATTAGAGCGACTAAAAGAAGCCATTAAAGAGAAAAGACGGGGAAAATTGACAAAAGGTGTTCTGCTTTTGCACGACAACGCGCCCGTCCACAAGAGCCGCGTTGCGTTAGCTGTCCTGCATAAGGTGGGCTTCGAAATTGTGAATCACCCACCCTACAGCCCAGACCTGGCCCCGAGTGATTATTACCTGTTCCGAAAATGAAAAAAGAGCTGCGGGGTAAAAAATTTACTGCCGATGATGATGTCAAGGAGGCAGTTTCGGCGTATTTTGCAGATAAAGAGAAATAATTTTTTTATGAGGGTATAAATAAATTAATTGGAAGATGTGAAAAATGTATCCGTCTTGCAGGTGAATATATTGAAAAAGAAAAATAATTTGGTTTTTTTATTTCCACCCCTTGTCCCCCATTCCGCGAATATAAAATCGCTCCCTCGTATGTACGTTGTTACCAACAAGCTGTCTATCATCCTATCAACATTTTCTTGTCTTGTTTTCAAAATTATCTTTAATAAATTTAGACTTAAGCTATAATATAATATAACAAATCTTTTTTATTTTGCCTACACTTGCACCAATAATTTCTTGTTTTTATGTATGTACGTACAGTGATTACCACAAAAAGGTCTATTACCTAAATCGCAACTGTTGCTCTGTATTATCAGGTCGAGTCGTATGGGCAACAAACTAGAAAGAGAGCTCTTGTATGTTTAATTAAACAAAACGAGTTTGTTTACATTTTCGACCTGATAACAAAAAGCTTCACAAAACTACATCTTCTCTTACCGTTTGGGTAATATTAAGAAAAATGTATATATTAACTTCACTCAGCAAAGTTGCCAAGAATGTGGAACGTGCGGAACGAACTCTTACACTGCATTTGGCGTACTTATTTCTGGGGAGTATTTAGTTTTGTTAAGGTAATATTAATTCCGAAATTTAATACTTTAAGTAAAAGTTTCGGCACCATACCGTTTAATTTTATTAAGTTAATGCCTGTTGAGAATGCTTGACGAAGGTAACGATAATTTAAAATGTATTAGTTATAGTTAAATTACTAAAATGTTATACTAATTTAAAAGCCTTAGGTAGTGCAATGATTTGGTTCAGAACTTTGTATTTTGTTTGTATTATATTTCATTATAGAATATTATATATATATATATATATATATATATATATATATATATATGAGTAAAATCATCACATTATTTTAATTTTTAAATTAGTGAAATAATTTTGACTATAACTAATATAAATTTAGTTTAAATTCATCGTTATCTTCATGAAGAATTCTTAAATTAATTTAATAAAATCAATAGGTATGGAGCCGAAACTTTTACTTAAAATATTAAATCTTGGAATTAAAATTACGTTAACAAAATTAAGTATTATATAGAAATAAGTACGCAAAATACAGTGTGAAAGTTCGTTCCTCACGTTCCACAATTCTTGGCTATTTTGCGGAGTGAAGTAAATATATACATTTTTCTCAATATTACCCAAACGGCAAGAGAGAAAATGCAATTGTTTGAAGCTTGTTGTTATCGTGTCGAAAATCTAAACAAACTCGTGTGTTATTTGAATTGTACCCTATGTACACCATTATCGTTCTCTTTAATGAAACACACAAGAGCTTTCTTTCTAGTTTGATATTGCTATGGTGCAACTTAAAAATAGAGAGCAACAATTGTGATTTAGATCGTAAACTTTTCGTGGTAGTGCTTGTACATATAAAGTATTCTATAGCAATTTTATTCGTTTATAATTAAACAGAATTTCGAATGGATTTTATGAATAACGTATATATAAATATATATTTTTGTGTATATGTAATGATCTAATTAGTTACTTAGTCTAAATTTTTTTAATTTCATTTACTATATTTTACTAATGTTCCTTGATATATATATATATATATATATATATATATATATATATATATATATATATGTATGTATGTATATTCTTATATACATATACATACATACGAGGGTGGTCTGAAATGTTTCCTACCTTAAGGTGAAGATGGCAGCACTCATCAATAAAAGCTAGGAAATATAGTTGTATATCTATTGTCAGGTACTCACTAAAGTTTTAGCCATTTTGGACGCGCAGTTTTTATTTGACAGTAGTTTGAGTGAGTCGATGTGAGTGTCGAGTATCGAGCTGTCATCAAATATTTGTTTTTGAAAGGCAATACACCTACGCAAATCAAAGGTGAGTTGGACTCTTTCTACAGGGACTCTGCAACATCATTTACCACAGTGAAATTTTGGGCGGCTGAATTTAAACTTGGCCGTAAGAGCTAGGAAGACGATGAACGTTCGGGACGTCCAAAAACTGCAACTACTGACATCACTAAAGTTCCTCAATTGGTGCTAGACGACATATGATCTAGGCGGCCATTGCACAGGTCTACTACGTGAAATTGAATGTTCACCAAATTGTTCTCGCAATAAAGTCATGCTTTCACGGTCTGTGTGACAAGTAGCGCCCTCTTGGGAACTAAATGTCGCCGGGATTACGGGCTTCAATTTCGGGCAGCAAATAGTCCGTTATCATGGTCTGATAATGGGCACCATTCACAGTTACGTTGCGGCCATCTTCATTTTTGAAGAAATGGACCAATTTCCACTTGCTTAATGTGGTCTATTTGGTCGCGTATTATCTAATAGTGACAATCGCGTTCCAAGTTTTTGGATAGTATAGTGAATTGTGCGTTCGGTTATGTAGACCATAAGTTGCTCTAAGCACGCGAAATACATTCCTCCAGCGAACGTCGATTTTCGGAATGCAGCTGAATCATTTGTAGAGGCTGTGCCAGACTGAGCCTTTCCATAATAAAATGTCACGCAATACTTAACTAAAATAGCGTGAAAGCTTGACACGATTCACGCTTTATCTGTCAAAAAATTGCTATTGAAGAAAGTACATCATAACGAATCACCTATTATATCCTTCATAAATAATATTCTACATTATTCTGATTATTATTTCAATAATATTTAAGAAAGGCGGTCTGTTTTAAACAAAGAATCGAATTCCATTACCAAGAATTAAAATTTGTTATGCTTTTCTGACAAAAAGATGATATATTAAAAAAAATACCTGCGTAATATAATTTTTAGCAGTTTGATAATATTTTTCGTATTTATTATTAACGCACATCTTTATATTAGAAATTTAATTCTAATAATTCGATTTATTTAACTAATTTCCTAGTTATACTAGGATATTATTAATAACACTATGTAATAAATACGATTTTAGCATATAAATGTACATACACGCATTTTCTAATGTACGCTTAAAAAGAATTTTAATTCACCAACTCCTGCTACACAAAAACACACTCAATGCACAAGTAGAAGAAAAGGACTCGAAAGTTCAATTTTAATTATTTTTAATCTGTACCGTGCTCTATGAATGAAGCTATGTTTTGACACTTAAATCGAAATAATTGAAATTCCATAGCAATTCTTTGCCAGTGTGCCTGCATAATCAATTCCAAATTGAATTTTACGTTCCACGTAAAGGAATAATGAAAAATTATAATCGGTTACGGTTATACTTCTGTCTGGAGGTTTCGATTGCGTTTACCATTCGCCTGGGTAACTTCTCACGTTTCATTGTCGGAGAATATTTTATTTTATTATTTGTCAAATCGTGATTACCTTCTACGCGTTCATAATTTTTATCGTTAATCTTTGCGACCAGTTCGTGAGGCAATTTCGATTCAATTTTGATATGGACGGCACAAAATTAGATACAAAACTATTTTGAAATATCAGGAAGGAGAATATGGAAACGTGCGCTTTGACTCCAGATGTATTGCTAGGTTGTATCGTACCATAAATAACACGATCCCTATTTTACCAAACGTAATTTTGATACTAACACTGAGTTAAGTATCTTAAGCTCATATACATATGTTGCAGAATTTAATAAAGACTACAAACACGTCTTAAATCTTTAACTAAATTAACGACTCAATGTAATAAGTATATGGCTTACTCTAAATAATTGCGTCCCACAAAGATGCAGGTACATATATAAGGTTTATCTTCCATGACTATAAAAGTGCTCAAAATTATACGTACCATATATGTTTCGACGTTCTATACTGAGTAAAAAAGAATAATAAAGCATCTACTCCCTTTTAATTCAGCAATATTCCAATAGTTTTTTTAGAAAATATTACAGAGGTTTTTAATTATTCATAACGTAAGTGGAATATGAAGGAGGTTTAGTAATTATTGAGCCTGAGTAATGAGTGTAACACTAACAGAATATCTAATTTTCTGTTTTTAAACCTAGAAATTATAGTTGAATTTGATGGAGCCTGTAGTTGATTAACTTAATCACTAAGGTTAGTATATAACCCCTTTCCACATTAACTTTTGTAATTCTGTATACGCATTTCGACAACTAAGTTATCATCATGAGCAGACAATTGCAAAGTGTCGCACCTGGTAAAACACGGCGAAAAATACCTGTACGAAAAACAAACTCCGTACGCGATCTACACCGCTGGGACCCAGGATGTACACTGTGTACACCTTGGTTCTCGACTTAGTTGTCGAAATGCGTATACAGAATTACAAAAGTAAATGTGGAAAGGGGTTATATACCCACCTTAGTGATTAAACTAGCAATTATACTAAATTTACGCTCACTCCGATAGCAAAGATATTTGTTAGCTGCGTGTTGGGGCTGTTTTCATGTTGTTTTCAAATATGGAAAGAATGAACTACCAATCAGAAATTAAATTTATATTTTTGAAGAATTAAACAAATGATGGAATCAAAGCTGAGATGAATTTTGTTTACACAGACGTAGAGCAATTGCTATCCGAGTTTAAATGTGGTTAGATCAGTATATTTGATGAACAATGCAATGCGTCCCCAAAAATTGTGTGCACTGCGGAAATGATTAGAAAACTACATAATATGGTACTAGCTAACCGTTGAATAAAACTACGCAAAGTAGCAGAGGCTGTATATATATATATATATATATATATATATATATATATATATATTATAGGTTGGTTACAAAAAAATTATGCCCAAGACGGTTGCCGTATTTATCGATTGTAGACCACAAACATAAACGAGAACGCACTTCAGCCTTCAATTTAGTGAAATTAGAATAGGTCCGAGCTTTTGGCACCGAATAATGACGATTGATGAAATCTAGATATACTATTATATGGTATATGTACCTAATACGAAGTACCAATTAACTGACTATGGACTGACGCTAGAACAAGTTCCAATGAAGGCAAAAACCGTGCACTCAGTCGAAAAGGTTATGGCTACTTTTTTTTGGGACCGCAGTGAGATTCTTCTTATGGATTATTTTTAAAAAGATAAAACCATAACAAATAAATATTATACATTCTATTTAGGTCAATTGTGAAATACAATGCAACGTAATAGGTTCAATTTAAAAAAGAAACGAATCCTTCTTCTTCAGGATAATGCATACGTTTACACTTCGACTGTCTCAACGACTAACTTCATGAAGCTAACGTTTCTGAATGAATGAAAGGACTTAAACGTCTGTAAATGTAATGGAATTATAAGGAGACAGTGTTTAAAAATAAAAAAATACCGGAAAGCTTGTTTGTCGATTTAGGCTAACTAATTAATGATTTATCCTATTTTGGTAATTATTTGATAATTTTACATTCTATTGCTTTTATCATGCATAGCTCATTGATAATCCTATACATACAAGAATTAAAGCGAGTTTTCATATATATCATTTAATCCTAGCATGATTTCTAAGATCAAAATTATGAAATGGTACTGTCGTTGAAAGCAGAGTAGTTCTGTGTTTCATTATGAGAAGTTTAAAGGGCTTAGAAGCTTATGTAAAATTTTGTGTGAGTATAAAAATTACATAAAGATGTCGAAGATTCAATTGAAGCTAATCTCAATCATTTATTTAATTTTTTGCGCAGTAGGCTGGGGACAACAGGAATACTCAACAGCTTAGCAAGCCCGCTCATTATTTCCATTATTATTCCTTTCTCTGTATTGCCTATAATAGAGGAAGTATTAGTCAAACAACAGGTAAATTGCTTGATAAGCTGGCAAGGACATTTTGTACAGTTTTTAATAAATGATCCATGACATGTTTTTGCGAAATCTTTGTCTTTATAATTCGCTATTGTTAATCAATTACTTCCTTAGTTTTTACAGACATGTGAGAGGGAGAAGGACTTGTTCTAATGTACAGGAAAGCCAATATCTGAATAACTATAAGGCAACAGCAGTTTTAAAATTTTTTTAAAGCTTTCTTGAATGTCATTCATTCAAACATATTTAACAACATTAAGCCCAACCTTTCAACTTTTCAATAAGGGTTTTACCTGAAAGATGTATAGAAAAAAAAATTGGGATTATTAGATCTTTACACAATATAAATGCGTACATCTTGATATACAAGGTAAAATAATCTACATGGACTTTTCTAGTGCGTTTGATACCATAGATTGGTATTCATCAGTTACTACTTTGTTTATTAGCATCTTGAAATCAATGCACCTTTTCAAAAAATCATTGACTCTTATTTAACACATAGAGTGAATTATGTGTATTATAATAATTTTAATTAAACGAAATTTGAGAACTCGTTAAGTCTGCTTTACATCCTCTTGGGACTTAAGCTATTTTAGCTTATGGTGATGACGTACAAGTTTATTCATAGAACTAATTCAGTGGAACATTGATATGTTAACTTCATTAAACATAATTAAATAATCTTAAATTAATTGTTAGCATAGGCCAAACCTTATTGACAACGCTATTAATGCAGAGATAATTCTATAAAAGAACTTGGAATATTTTTTGATAACCGGTTGGTTTTTGTTAAGCATATAGTCTCTCTCACCTTAAGCTTCTAAGAGGTAGATCTATATTATGTGGTCTTCCAAACTATTTAATAATCAGATTCAGACAGTATTGTTTGCTTTATACTTGAGTTTTTTAGAATATTGCTAAGTAATATGGATATCAAATACAAATAAAGCGGTGACTTTTAATTCTTCTACAAAAATGTTCATTGACAATAATGAAAAAGTGGAAAAATATGAAGTACTTTTTGATATTGGTGAATTGAGGAGATTTATAGTTGGTATCATCGAAAACAATTTCAATTTTAACCTAAATGTTTCTATAGTTTTCTGTTAAGTAAGACATGACACTTTATTTCTAAAAAGATAAGCTCGACATGAGATACAATAATCATCGACGTGCTTTTGTAGTTTCAATTGAAAATTTCCTAATATTCACAATAACGAGGCCGATGTGTGAAATGTGTGGAACTTCTTGAGATTTTAATTTTAACGTCTCTAAAAACTGAAATTATTCGACATTCACCTTACTTATTACGAGCAATCATAATCATCATTATCATTACTATAAGCTTATACTGCCTACTGTTGGGCAAAAGCTTCTCCCAAATTATTTGAGAATTTTATTAGCCATTTGCTTCCATGTTGGCTAGATGGGTTAGAAAATAAAGTGGAAGATGTAGGGAAATGGTTTGTGAAGAGAATTTATGGCTGGGACATAATCTCTCCCTGGTAAAGGTGGTGGGAGAAAAAATCAAGGCTCGCGTGGGCAGGGTCGCATCCCTGAAGTAGACATATCTTTGCCAGGATTACAAATAATGTCTATCCGCTACCCATCTTATGAGCCCCAAAGAAAAGGGCTACACACGTACAATTGATATATGTAGTTCGGACGAAGTTCTATTAAAGCCATCAAAGGCATACGGAGTCTGACTTATAGCACGGTCTTGCTAGAACCACGTAATTTGAGAAGCCGAACTAATTTTTGCTTCAAAGATGTGACCATATTAGCATAACGCACAGTAGTGAAACTTTTTGAACAAGGTAACATATTAATGCATTTTCTATTTAATGAATCATATCAATGTCTGCATAATATTCAGAGAAAAAATTCATGGTATAATCCAAATCTAAGCTAAGGACTTTAAATGTTTATTATAAGAAAGAGATCGTTTAGTGCAAAGGATAGATATTATCTAATTCACTAAATTTACTTTAATTTAAAAGTATCAAGTTTAGTTATTATAATACAAAAGGTACTAGGAAAGTTTTGCAATATGACGCAACAATGAATCGTAGGAAGCAGCTTGTTGCTACATGTTGAGACATGTTCATACGTGCATAGTAGCCGCCGCGCCATATCGATGGGCTCAGCTATTCATTAGCAGTGAGAGTGCAAAGTGCTTGCAATGACATCATGGTCACGAAATGAGATAACAGCAATTTTGAGTTATAAGTTTGTGCGTGATTTAAACATAGATCAGTCCTTCGAAGAAATGACTCTTCCACTAGATGATGTTTGTCTACATCGCACAACGATATTCAAGTGGTATAGGGAATTCTCAAGAGGAAATTTAATTGTGGAGGATGCTGAGAGGCCGGGAAGGCCACGAACGTCGATTTCGGGGGAAACCGTTACTACTGTGAGGAAAATGCTTGGCGAGGACAGGCAAGTGACCTACCAACAGATAGAGGATACTTCAGGTCTAAATGCACCAGCAATTCTTTCGATTCTGCATGATAATTTGCACGTGAAGAAACTTTGTTCTCTCGGAGTGCCCCATCGACTGACGGGAGATGCTAAAAAAGTTTAATAAGGGACAATCTCGGTACGTGAACAACATCGTGACAAGTGACGAGGCTTGGTTGTACTATTACAATGTGCCGACCAAAGCTCAAAACAAAGTTTGGGACTTTGATGATGAGGACACACCCATAGTTGTCAGAAAATCCCGATCTGTAAAGAAGAAAATGATAGCTGTATTTTTCAAATCGAGTGGAATTGTGAAACGCGTCGTTTTGGACACGCAGAAGACAGTCACAGCTAAGTGGTATACTGAACAGTGCCTGCTTAAAGTCATAGGATCTATGAAGAACCTGCGGCCAAAGTCAAGAATGGATACCTGGTTCCTCCATCATGATAATGCTTTAGCTCACTGCGCCAAAGCCTGCACCGAATATTTGTCCAAGACAGGATTGAAACTTCTCGAGCACCCTCCCTACAGTCCAGATCTTGCTTCCTGCGACTTTGCACTGTTCCCGCATGTGAAAATGAAGCTAAAAGGGGGGTGGTTTTTCAGTGATGAGGACCTTCTGCGGGCTTGGGACAACGAGTGTGCTATACTCCCTGGTGAAACTTGGCAGAACTGGTTTAGAGATTGGTTTCGGTGTATGGCGAGATGTATTGAGTGTAGAGGATATTACTTTGAAAAAATTAAATTGACAAAGCTGTATTGCAAAACCTTCCTAGTACCCTTTGAACATGTTCAAAGATGAACAGCTCCGTTTTGTAGGCACAAGTTAGGGCGCCTTTCATATTATTAAACATTGTCACGGGTTCATTTGGCTCATTTGCTTACCTTTGCGTTTAAGTCTATGATTTTTCAGTATAGTTTATTGTTTTATCCATATTTTGTTGTACACTATTGGACATTCCAGTGAGTCAAATTTTTATAAATATTACAGACTATTATCACATCCTTAACAGCTTTTTAATTAAATTTCTTATTTTACTACTGACAGTTTAATTGATTTATTTCATTACTGCCCTTTACTATTTTTACTCTCTTAATCGATAATATTCTTACATAATTCACTATTTTCATTTTTAGTATTATTTTGGAATTAGTTTAATGTTTATTTACTATCAATTCCTTCTGTTGGATTTTTATTAATACGTAAGTATTGTTTTCATTTGTTTACAGGATGAATTGATCGGCAGATAGATTTTAAAATATTTGCGTTTTATAAATTAATTTGCCTCATTAACGGTATTAAATCTTTTGCAATAATTAATTCTATGCTTCAAATTATGCGGATCTCATTGCTGCAACACAGACACAATATTATTTAACCTACCACAAAATTTTTAAATATAAAAATATTTGTTATTTTACAGAGTTCGATAATATTTGAAACATTGTCTCAATTTTCTTCAACTATGGTCCAAATTGAAACGAGCGTCAGATATAAAGAAACTCAAAATGGTAATTTTAGAGAATAATATGCTTGTGTGTGTATACGAGTGTGATAAATATAATTTCTTTCTGGTATGTTTTCAGTTATCACACTCAGCTTCGCTATATTAATGCATTTTTATCGCTTCACGCTATAAAGTATTCATAGTCTATTGCAAGAATTGTACTCCAACTGAGCAACGTTAGTGTTATTACGTCATGCCCATGCTCTTAATGTTACTTTTACGATACAGTTATCTCTTTGTGGAAAACATTTTCTTTGTAGACGTCTGAGTGTGCCATTAACTAGTATTAAATATGACCACAAGATGTTAGTACTTTTATAACAGTATCAGTTGTATATTCGCGCACATTTTCCGTTTGTAACATATTAGAAACATTAAAGTTTAAGAAAATTTCATTTCGCTCTCAAAGGAGTAGAATAGAGTGCTATACTTGAGTACATGAAACTGGACTTGGTGGTTTACCTTATTTGCACATTTCGTAATTTCTTTAGAAATATACAATTTAAACTGACATACATCGCCAACACTAATGCTAGTTGGGAGAAGACGCGTCGTCAATGATAGTAGATAAATATAGAAATTTGTTTAAAAGATTTCATTCCTCAGCTAATGCCGATAAAATATTTATAATTGTGAAAGAAATTGCTACCGATAAAATTTAAAGTTCGAAATGTTTTTTGTCACCTGTATTTTATGTATAGCCATGTGGTTTTTGTTCGAGGGTACTTAAGAGTTTCTAAATAAATGGTAACCATTTCTAAGCTGCATGAAACCATCCCCAATTGCTGTAAATAATAACAAAAACAAATTTCGTAAATTTATCTGTAAATAAAATACGCGGTATGGCGATTAAATAACAAGACTGCGCTCCTTCTATCGCCAACCCTGATATTTCCCAAGCAACAACTCGCAGTTTCGTCTCTCTATGTGTTTTAGTTTGCTTCCGAGCTTTAATTGTACAGGACACTGTTACTTAGCAGTGCTGTGATAATGGTTGACATAAGCGAACTAACTAAAATTGCTTGTCAAATTTAAAAAATCGCCAGAATATTTACAAATATTAAAGGAGGTGTTTGATAATAAAGTTATGTCGCGCGCACAAGAAAAAAAGCACGATTGAGCAAGTTGAAATTGACGGCAATGCTGATCGCTTTCTTTTCGATATCAAGGATGTTATCATGACCGACTGAGTACCTGACGGTCGAACTGTTAATCAGAAATACTACAAAGAGGTCAAGAGAGCAACGAAGAAAATACCGGGTTTGTGGAAAAACGAGCAGTGAAATCTGCACCAGAATAACGCGCCAGTTCAAAATGCCCTATCTGTGACGCAGTTTTTAGTGCTGTTCTTGATCATCCTCCGTATTTGTCAGATCTTGCACCATGTGACTTCTACCTGTTCCCAAAAGTGAAAAGTGCATTAAAAGGAACACATTTTCAGTTTGTTGAACATGTAAAAGCAAAAATGGAAGAATTGTTGAAAAGGCTAACGACTGATGAACTGCAGCATTGTTTTGAACAATGGAAGACATGTGTACAGCGGTGTATAGACAGAGGAGGAGAGAATGTTGAAGAAGATAAAAGTTAAATATAAGTTTATTTGCAATAAACAACATTTCTCACACCAGTCTCGCTATTTAATTGCCATACCTCGTATACTTTATAAATAATCTAAAACGCCAATAAACACTTTCTAGTACATCGGCCACAGTTTGCTGCTATTTCTATCGTGGAAAAAAGCAGACGTTAACAAAGATCACTAATCAAAATTAGAATTATCTTTTATAAATGCAGTGTCATCGAGAACGGCAAAATTGTTGGTATACCTGAGAAATTGGCTATAAAAGTTCTATTTAGAATTGACTAGCAGCTTTGCCTTTATTTCGGCAAATAATTCTAATTTATACACCATATACATATGATTGCATTAGCTAATGTGAAATATTTAGGATAAAAAGCGACAAATCTAAACAAAAATTTGACTACCAATAATTATTAGTGACTATAAATTGTTGTCGAAGTGACTCCAAACAAAGGTGAACTACAAACAAATATGATCCAAATGAATAAGCAAGCATATAGCGATGTTGTACCAAGTGATCTAGCGACTATCTTCCACTATTTATTAATGTTTGAGAGAAGAAATTTTCTAAATATTACAATGTTTCAGCATCATCTTTATTTAATTGATTTAAAAAGGGATTCAAGATTTCTTTTCTCATTACCTCACCTCACAATAGTAATTTATTGCTATCTAGTGAGCTGGAACTCACGATCCTATGCTTACAACGTATTTAATCACAATCATAGAGAACAGTGATACTGGTATACACTAATACGCTCTAAATTGCAAAAGAAAAATGTGAAATATTCAGTTTCACATTGTAAAAGCGCATAATTATATGAAAATAAAAATATACTATGGATTTCAATTCATATGTTTCCACAACGCAATTCATGGCATGTTAATAGACTTGAATATGATCGTTCTCTTCGGTTTAGTGGTTAGACAGATGCCCATTAAGCAAGGGATCCTGTTTGAGACTCTGCCCAGAACAATAAATTTTAAAAAAATTTCTGCCACGCATATACGATATCGAATAAATAGTGAAAATTGGAATTTTTCTGTAGAGTGAGTTCATGATTGCTGAAATAGTTTTCGAAGAGATTTATTTGGACTCTGTACCATCCAATGCCGTGTACCTTCCTTACCTTTCACAGTTACAGTTTTAGGTTTACTTGGAGATTGTCCGTTACAAATATTTTCGTAATCAAAAGAACGTTCAACAATATGTTAATGAGATTGCTTTAATGTACTAAACGACACAACATCATCTGCGGACATAACCGATATATTGTTCGAAACAAGTCGATAGAATATATCCATGAAGCATGTTTGTCCTGTATGCCACTATGAAAATAAGCCATAACAATAAATTCAACTTGTTCCACGTTAAATTGCATTCTCACTTACCCTCATATTAAGAAGTATTAATATTTATATGTAGATAGAATAATAATAATAATAGTAATAATGTAATAATACTAACAAACTTTCGCACGCCAAAGGCAGTCATAAAATAGTGAAAAATTTTGACACTACTATTATTGTAAACTCAATAAGTTAGAGGATGTGAGATTTTATTTTTCAACATGATAATAATGTCGGTAGGTTGTCGGTAGGTTCTTTAAAGGGGCTTTTGCTATGGATTCTCAAGTATTTCGATGCTGGGACGTTATCGATTTAAGGTTAAAAATTTGGAACATACACCACAACTCTTCGATGCTCTCGCATGTGAACTACAGGCAGCCTGGGATACGATATCGCAAGAAAACATTTATTATAGATTGAAATCCATGTCAAGACGCACAAAATTGTATATAACTAAGCGGAGAAAGCTAACACGTTACTAATATAAAATGAAAGATGTTTATAATTATCGAAACACCATAATACCAATTCGATAACGTTCTCCCACATTCTCTATCTTAGACCTACTTTTCGTCTTCTCTAGATGTCCTAACCACTGTAAATTTTTGTTTTGTACTGCCATACAGTTTTTATATTTCGTCATTTAAACATCCTTCCATGCATATCAGGCTTCTTTTTGACATTTATTGTCCAAGCTTTACAGTTATATGACAGAGTCGAGCAAAGCAATGATTTATAAATTTTGAATTTTTCATTGGGATATGTTCCTTTTGATTTTGAATTATATAGGTATTATGCGTTCTTTTTTGCTTTTCAACAATATTTACATAATGCAACCAGTCGCTATCTTACATTCTACCTTCTGGTTTTCCATACCAATTTCCAATTCTTTTATTATCCCTGATGATGGGTAAAGCAATTCATGATTCGACTTATCGACGTTTTCGATACGTATTTAAATGAGATATACATATGTATGTTAATAAATAGATTGCGTATTAGGTAAAAAAGTTATGTTTATTCAACAGAGACAAGATCGGAAGATCTATTCAAACGCTGAAATACTACCTACATATACATATATACATACATATGTAGTGTCGTGCTTGTACATCAAACGAATTAGCAAATTTACTTCTTTGAGAAAGCAAGTACATGTTTGAGATTCGCCGGAATATCACATTCCATTTAAACAAATACGAACCGAGAACCGGCGTGTAAAGCAATACCGAAGCAGCTCTTACGGTAATCAGCAAAGAGCCACATCTCAGGAGCCGATTCGCTTCTGAGTAAACCTCACTAGTTTTTATTTTTTTTGTACTTTACTTTATATTTTAGCTGCATCACCTTAATTTTTCTTAAAGATATAACTGACTCATACTTTTTACAAACTCTTTCATTCGTCAATGGGGTAGGCTAAAATTTTAATTCTTTCGTCCGAATATAATTCCGGAGATGAACACGTCGCTTTTACCATTTTTTTCAAGCACTATACGAAGCGAAACTTTTTAAAGAACAACTTAGGAATCTTTCACTTTCACTGTGCATTTCGTATTACTTAGCTTCTTTCTGTGAACATATATAGTATCGAAAATATTATTTTTTTCGTTTATGAATATACAAGTGTTTAAAATTGTATAAAACGTGCAGTAATAAAATATCATGAATTACGATTTTTACTATTCGAAAATCAGTGTTGTTAGTTTACTTCCGAATAAAAGTAATACTCAGTGCAGGAAATGCTATATCTACTAGCAAAACAAAAGAAATAAAAAGTACCCGTTAATGTGTTTTTACTTCCTGCATTGTAAAGGAGTGCATTAGTTCAACTATCTGCTGTTAATTTAATGTGCGGAAAGGGGGAGTAGTGGTACAGTACTTTTATTTTCCTTTTTGTATCACTATTTACGTATCTATTAGGTTAAATTCGAGGTAATTATTTGTTAGCATATTCTTATATAATGAATACGAGCACTAAAATTTTAAAATATCTTTGTGTTTCATTGTAAAAAATGTAGTTAGAACCTATATGAGGGGAAGAAATTTAATTTGAAGACGTGAAAAAAAGACTTTTACGAGGAGCGTTTTTATATTAAACCAATGACATCTTATTCATTATGGTCGCGACTGATTTTCCTTGCCTGGTATTTATAACGGCACGATATTCGATTTTTTCCATATTTCACTTTTCACTCCTGATTATGTTACTTGGTTGACGATAGCTCAAAGACTAACTGTCTAATAACAATGAAACTTCGTATTTATACTAATCATGAGTCGCTACACAGGCCACGCCCCCAATGCGCCTACTCACCCCTCTACAACCCGCTCATTCCGCATATTAAAAAAACTGCGAAAAGATTAATATAACTTATAAGGGTAAGTCAAATTTTATTACGTACATAATTTTAATCAAAACTTCTATTTATTCTAAAACAACTATTAGGCTAAATAATATGCATACTAATAATTAACAAGAATAATAAATTAAGCAAATGCTTCTTGCTTAATTTGATCATCAATAATATTACGCCCATCTTTTAAAAATAAGTGTATTAACAAAATATAATTTTACATATCCAGATATTTCTTGTCCACGATGAAGATTTCTTACTTTCTTGGAAAAGAGAGGAATTTCAATATAAGTAAATGCTAATACTTGACAAAGTTGCAATTTTAATAATGGCAATCATCAGTCTTCAACATTTGTCCCAAGAAATGTATGTATGTACATATATAGTATTGTCCCTTTAGACTGGATAATATATAGACTTCTTCAATTTAAACTGGGTCTCAGGTTCCATAAAATAAGTGTTTCTGGGGTTTTGTGTTACCAGAACCATATACAGAATGAATTCTAATTTTAAAGGCATGCTTCCTAAGTTATTCATATAATTTAAAACTATTAACTTACATACTTTTAATAATTAACTTATCATTTTCAACAGGAGCAATAATTTTTTTGAACATCTTATAAAAATTTTAATCGCCGTCCATTTTCTATATTTGTTTTTCCCAAAGTTATGATTTTCTTTTTTGCCCATACTTTGCATTAATATTAAATTATTTTCAGTTACAATTTATTATAAATGATAATGTATAAGACGTTTTAAATATTGTAATTACTACAATTTAGTTTTGGAATAATATCAAATTACAACTGGTCATATCAACTATTAATGTTAAAATAATCTCGTCCTTTTTTATAATATATATACATAAGTATAACGTCTAATACTTTGTATATTTGACATATAAGTTGTATCTAGATTTAGATAGAGAGTTATAATATATTAAATAATAGACTCTGTTAATTTACTAAATTTTGAATAAACTCTTACTATATTTTATTTAATATTAAATAATAAAAGAAAATTTAAATTAAAATGACTATAATTTCAGAAGTTAATAACATATTGGGTTGGCAACTAAGCACTTTTGATAGAGAGCGTTGCTTTATTTTTTGTATATCGTATTTTAGTGCTGTACTTTACCGTCACATTGACATTGACGTAACTTCAGAAGCAAGTAGTGCGTGTTTTTTATTAAAGTTATTAGTTGTGGGTTAATTTTAAATGGAGTGCAAAAACGAACATTTTCGACATATTTTACTATTTTATTTCCGTAAAGGAAAGAAAGCTGCTGCGGCTCACAAAAAGATATGTGAAGTTTATGGTGCTAATTGCTTAACAGAGCGCACGTGTCAGAATTGGTGTAAAAAATTCCGTTTTCTCTCAAAGATGAGCAACGTTCTGGTCGACCTACTGAAGTTGATGATGACCAAATCAAAGTCATAATTGAAGAGGATAGTCATATAACTGTTTGAGAGGTTGCGGAGAGGCTACCTGTATCGCACACAACAATTGAAAAACATTTAAAATGTCTTGGACCAGTTAAGAAGCTTGATATTTGGGTACCTCACGAATTGAAAGAAATTCATTTAACACAAAGAATCAACTTTTGCGATATGCACCTTAGACGAAATGAAACCGACCCTTTCTTAAAAAGAATCATCACTGGTGATGAAAATTGGGTCCTGTACAGTAACAGTTTGGTAGGATTACAAAGGTGTTGTGTTTTTTGAGGTGCTTCCAAGGAACCAAAAGATCAATTCTGATGTTTACTGTCAACAATTAATAAAACTGGATGAAGCAATCAAAGAAAAACGGCCAGAATTGTCAAATCGGAAAGGTGTAGTTTTCCACCAAGATAATGCAAGGCCGCACACATCTTTAGCAACTCGTGGGAAACTATTGGAGCTTGGCTGGGAAATGATGCCACATCCCCTATACAGCCCTGATCTACCACCATCTGATTACAATTTATTTCGAAGTTTGCAGAATTCTTTGAATGGTAAAACTTTCACAAATGACGATGACCTTCACTCGCACCTGGTTCAGTTTGTTGCTGATAAGGACCAGAAATTTTATGAGAGCGGAATCATGCAGCTGAAAGAAAGATGGCAAAAGGTCATTGAGCAAAATGGGAAATATATAATTGATTAAAAACTATTCTTTGTTTAAAAAAAAAGTGTTTTATTTTATACTAGAAAACCGAAAGTACTTAGTTGCCAACCCAATAATTTGAATAGATATTCTATTATGTAAGTCGTATTTATTTTATTATTAATATAACCACTAGTTGTTTTAATAACATCAAATAATTGTAGCAAGATACACTATTAAGTATATTTATATTATAATATTACGTAATCATTATAATATATACATATATATATATATATATATATATATATATATATATATATATATATATATATATAATTTAAATAATCTTATGTAAGTAACATTTGATATGTTGTATATATTGTACGTATTGTATACGTAAAAATTACCACATGCAGAGTAAGCGTATATTGTGCCATAACAAAATGTAATAACAATAATTCATTAATAGAGAATTATAAGAGAATACAAAACAATAGTAATATCTACTATTTATTCTAATGACAGAGCAGATATCTGGACAGAGTTTGGTGAATGGGATGCATTTGTTTAGTATCGTGCAGTGTTAAAATATATGGAACACATTTCGAAACAGATACATATGACTGGAAAAACAAAATATTTCGATTGAGTTGTATAAACTCTAACTACCTTCGTCGTTTTCAGCAAGTATAGTGTTCTTCATTGCTTTATATATAAAAAATATATTTATATAATGCATACAATGCAAGAAATAATAATTATATTTCAGGGTAAACGTTTATGTTGGTAAATTATAATGGAAACCGTCGTTAATTGAATTAACCAAAAAAGGTAAATAAAACACTTTAATTCATCAATTGTTCGTATTTTGTATACGTATTTCGACAACTAAATTTTCATAATCAAAAGATAAATCAATCACAGTGTCACACTTGGATCCGTGGTAAAACTCGCACAAAATAACTCTGCGCACTTTTTTCCAGTAAAAACCAAACACAGATTTTCACAAGGAACATATAAATCAATATTTCCTAGTCTTTAAACTAGCATTTGTAGTAAAGTACCCCTCCACACAGTTACTGACCTTTTTTTGTCGGTCTCATCTTCGAGAGGCCAGAATATATCAGACCTCTGTCAACGTTTAACACACGGTTATCAGTTTTTGCAATAAAGATGCTCCCATAACTGTCCACTTCATGGATATTGTTTATATTTTTCATTAAATGTAGATAATCTGCAATTACACTATGATTATTTTCTAGCACGTGTTTAGGTAAGCTGGATTTCTCAGGCCGATTAAGCTTCATGTGCCAAGTATATCCTTTATACCAGGTTCCTATTGAGCGTTTAGTTTGACCGATGTATTGTTTATTACAATACCGGCATTTTATTTCGTTAATCACTAATATTTGATTGATATTGAACTTAATTTTATCTCTCGCATTTGCTAAGCGATATAAGAGTTTCTAATCCGATATACAACTTAAAATCCATGTTGTATAAAAACTTTATCTAATGCAACTGGATAAAACTGGATGGAACAGTAAGCATATAATTACATTGCTTGCCTCGATTGTTTTGACGTGACAAGCAAATGGTATCCCAGATTGTCTTTTCTAAGTTGGCTTTCCTAATTAATTTAATAATTATTTCAGAATCAATACTATTGTATCTGGCAATGTTCTTAAAAAAATTTAATTCTCTTTCGTATCTCATTTTCATTAATAGAAAACTAAGCAAACGATTGATAAGAAAGTTGAAACAAGCCATTCTCTGTTGTATGCCATGACTTGAATTGGTCGTGATAACGGCTACAAATACTGGTTACTTTTCGAAAAATATCAACTTTTATTTCGTAGTTATTTCTAATAGCTAGGGCATCTAAAATGTCGTTGTTTTCTTTTTCTACCACTTGATCGTCGAAAATTTTGAATTTAATTGCTTAATGAAATCGTCCGAGTTACACTTATGTGTGTCTAGGCGTAAGCCTGCTGATGATGGCATCTTAGTTGTGTGAATTGTATACAAAATACGACCATTAATGTGGTAAGGGATTTCATTTACCTTTTTTGTTTAAACATTTACGTATGAATTTAGAAATAGTTTCATTTTCAAACATTTTTTGTACTTCATAAAGGTAAATTATATTACAAAAGGACGATGCTCTTTACATTAATGAAGACCATAATTTTGCATTCTATCTATAAATGTCAGTAATTTTCTATAAACATTATTAAATAAAATTGGTTTATTATCGGGTTATCCAATATAAGAGACAAATTAAATTATGTCATATAAAGCAGTAGTGTGTTTGTTTCCGCTCTAGATTTCAATACAAATGCTATAGAAGGTAGTACTGATGCTTTATTGGGACCAGGAGGAGACATTAATTTATCAATAGACTGCACAGTATACTTTTGTCACTAAAGCAACAAGCGACGTGTACATATTATATGCACACATCGTTGGTTGCTTATTAATTCAATTAAATATTGTGAGCAAATACATCAACTAAAAGCGATAATTGAAGATAAACGAACGGAATTTCGAGAGCAACCAGAGATGTATGGATGTAAAGGGTTTTCCAATAGGGACTTGACAATTTTTAATTCAATTTGTGAACGCACCCTTTCACTAATCATGGAACTGTCACTGTCAATTTATTCGGTAAACTTAACATTTTCATCATGGTAAAGTACACGAACGAACAACGTCTGCAAATTATATAAATTTACTACAGAAATTCGGAGTCGGTGACCGCTACTTTAAGAGCGTTAACTCCGATTTTCGGTTGTAATTCTCGCCCTACTAGACAAGCAGTAACAAGTTTAGTACAAAAATTTGAGTCTACATATTTGTTGTGTGATGTTGCCGTGTCAGTGAGGCAACGGGTTGGTCGAAGTATCGAAAATATCGCTGCCGTTGAAACGGCCGTAGCAAATGATCCAAATCAGTCAATTCCACGGCGTTCTCAAGAGTTGGGCATCGCCCAGACTACTTTATGGCGAATTTTGCGTAAGGATCTTGGTTTACACCCATACAAGATCAAGATGACTCAAGAATTGAAGCCGATTGACCATTTGAAGCGACGTACGTTCTCCGATTAGGCTCTGGAAAAGATGCGCCAAGATGATTAATTTCATTGCAAAATCATTTTCAGTGACGAAGCTCATTTTTGGCTCAATGGGTTCATCAATAAACAAAATATGTGTTATTGGTCGGGTGAAAATCCACATGTGCTTCATGAAACACCACATCATCCACCAAAAATAACTGTTTGGTGCGGTTTGCATGCCGGCGGCGTCATAGGGCCATATTTTTTCGTCGACGATAATGATCGTCACGTTACTGTGAATGGTAATCGTTATCGCGCCATGATTACCGACTATTTTTGGTCCGAATTGGAAGATATGGACTTGGACAACGTGTGGTTTCAGCAGGACGGTGCCACAGGCCACACAGCACACGTTACAATCGATTTATTGAAGAGTAAGTTTGATGAGCGTGTTATCTCAAGAAATGGACCAGTCGATTGGCCGCCTCGTTCGTGCGATTTAACGCCTCTAGACTTTTTTCGTTGGGGCTACGTCAAGTCATTGGTCTATGCCAACAAGCCGACAACGTTGGAAGAGCTGAGAGCCAACATTGAACGCGAAATAGCAGCCGTTTCGTCCGAATTGTGTGGCCGAGTCATCGAAAATTGGGTCCAACGAATCGACCGCTGCAAACGTGCCCGCGTTACTTCAACCTGATAAAAAAGTTTTTGAAATATCTCAAATGGTCTGCATTTTATTTTGAAACAAAGTTGTCAAGTCCTTATTGGAAAACCCTTTGTATATGCACATGTGGCTGGTTGCTTATTAATTCAGCAAAGCATTGTGAGCAATTCTATAAATTCAAATTGACAATTAAAAATAAACAGACAGAACTTAGCAACAGAAAAGGCATAGTCTTCTACTATAACAAAGTATAGATTCATCCTTTCTTGGATATACGCCAAAGTCTTAGCTTGGCTGGAGTATCTTACGTCACCAACCATAGAAAAACGTTTCGATGTACGTATTTTATGAAGAAAGAGCTGAGAGAGATAGAATGTCTTAAAAAACGAAATCAAGAAATTCAACGATAAATAGTTAAAAATTAGTTGGACTTAATAAATTGTTCGATTCGATTTTTTGCAAAAAATTGTTACGTACTCCTTAAATGACTTGATAATTTCTTATCCTCTTTAAACGGCTGCTTTTCTATAGAGGTACACTACCGGTCATATTTATTTGCCCATCCTTAGTTTTAGCCAAAATTATTAAACTATCAAATGTGTACTGAAAATTTATTTATTGCACCAATACAATAGTGTAAAATAAACATAAAATAGTTATATTTTTCTTATATAAAAACTTTATCAACATTAATTATTATTAAATTTTGCTCTCATCAATGTGCCCACCTTTATTTTTGATAATTGCGGCACATAACCGCGGCATCCTTTCAATTAATTTTTACAGTGTATCTGCTGTAATTTCTGCCCAGGCTTCTTGAAGTTGTTCCCACAGTACAGTGGTGGATGATAGAGCACGTTCTCGAACCTTCCGGTCCAATTCTTCCCAAAGAAGCTCTATTGGGTTCAGATCAGGACTTTGAGCTGGCCATACCATTATAGAGATTTGCCCTTGCTCTTCTAGTAGGCGCAAGTAATCGTCACACAATCTAGAAGTGTGTTTCGGATCGTTGTCCTGTTGAAATACAAAGTTTTCGCCAAGAATCCTTAATCCTGAAGGAACAGCGTTATTTTCTAAAATTTCGTTGTAGCCTTCTTTTCTTAGGATTCCCTAAATTTTGACGAGATCGCCTACATATCTTCCACCAAAACACCCCCAAATCATTACTGAACCTCCTCCATGTTTTACGGTAGGCGCAATACATTCTGGCGGTACTCTTTCTCCTGCGGATCTTCTTACAAATATTTGCCTTTTACTACCGAAAAGTTCAAACTTCGATTCGTCTGTCCACAACACATTATTCCACTGATCAATCGTCCAATTCGTATGTTCTTTAGCCCAATTTAGTCGTTTTATATTGTTTTGCTTTCGTAGTAGCAGTTTTCGCAGAGCAATTCTTATACCCGCTTGCCTTAACCTTCTCTGTCGCTTTGCGTCATCCAGATCTTCTTTTGTTGGAAAATCTACCACTTTCTTAAAAATTTTTAACGTTATAATCAACGGTTCTGCGATTTAATCGTAATTCTTTTGCAATTTCGCGATTACTTTCACCCGTACGATGATAAGCAATTATTATAGCACGCACTTCAACAGATAGTTCCTTCGTCTTCGGCATTGCATTAAAATATTCACAATAAGTCTCTATTTCACTGTTTTCGCAACAAAAGACGAACGATGACTGACATAAAATTTATTTTCCTTTTTGAGTAACACAGCCTAATATTGTAATTAGTTAGTACAATAACACAATATTGGTAATACCTTTCGGAAATGCAGGTGAAACTGTTAATACTGTTGGGTTTAGCCTATATAATATTTATGGTATTTTTTCAATTTATGACGCCTTTACGATATATCATAAACATTTTAAGATTTTCGTAGAAATTCATATGGAATTCCTTCCACTAATAATATTGTTGAATAATTATAATACAGATTTTTCGAAAGATAATCCGTATTTCAGGAAACACATAAAATTGGGGTGGGCAAATAAATATGACCGGTAGTGTATTTATTATACATGCTGACTAATTGTGTAAGTACCATGAAAATCAATTTCTTATTTTAAATAAACATAAACTGTTTGCGGTCTAATCCGATCAATATATAAGTAATATATTTTATTACAACAAATTGCGAACATTAATATCGCAAGTAAAATATTTTTAACAAAAATCCAAACGCTTTTAATGTTATTTTCGCGAATGTTACGAACAGTAACTGCCTTTTGCAGCGGCGACAATTTTAAAAACGCTATTTAGAAATCTCACAACGCTCCGTAACTTAGTTATTTGTTTTGCTTTATTACAACACCAAAACAAACAATCTGTGATAAAACTCCACGGGAAAAGCACACTTCCTCTGCTGCACCTGTAAATTATTTGCTCGGTCAATAAAACTGGAACGGCCTCGTATTTTTAGTGACACATTTCGGTATAATACCGCATATATAATATACACAGCAGGGCTTTTGTAAATTATATGTGGGCGTGTAATACTGAAAACATAAGTCAATTGTTATACGAACGTGCCTACAAAAGGTTTCACCGAAACTGAAAAAAAAGGTATTTAAATTACGTTTATTTAATGAACATTTAATAAATATTACGCATATGCGTGTATTGTTCAGAGGAATAACGAACAAGACGCTATTTCTAGTTCAAACTGCTATTGTAGAGTAGGCACTATAAGCGTTATATCAGCGGCCCGTGCTTTGAAGTGCAAGAGAATTTAAGTAATGGTTTTTATACAGCACATAAAACACGTAGCGGAGATTATGTATTTTATGTGCTTGTATTTCAAATTTCTTCACAATATACGAATATTGTTATTGATGATATTGTTCTATAGTTCCACATACATACATACAATATACACACGTACATACATTCACACACGCACACAGATATATATATATATATATATATATATATATATATATATATATATATATATATATATATATATGGGTAATATTAGATTCTCGGGTTCCTCGCGATGTTGGACAGAAATTCTCGACAAAATTGGGATCTCGACGATTCGATGACATCTCAATCATCTTCTTCAGGAGTTGTTTCGCAGTGAAGAAGGTGATTGAGATGTCATCGAAACGTCGAGACGCCGATTCTTTCGAGAACTTCTGTCCAACATCGCCAGGAGCCCGAGAATCTAATATTACCCATACCCACAACTGCGAGAATCTTCGTTCAAACATATAATATATATACATATATTTACATATACATATACATATATTACACTTGAGATTTTCGCGAAAGTATGATGAATTTTCTCGGTTTATAAACTGCGTGTGGGTTGTGTCATTTGGAGCTGGTTTGTCACTAACTGAACTGAAAAGAAAAGCAAATTTACTTTATTTTGTTACTGCACTACCTACTATATTGGCAGTGAAAACCAAAATCCAGAACTTTATTTCATTTCTTAAAATATAAAGGAAATGGGTAAATGTAACAAAAGCCAAGCTCATATATTTTAAATACATTGGGCTACTCTTCGTTTAAGCTTTCCAGACTTTTTTGGTCATTTTATCATCCGACATTATAATTAAATGGTCAATTTAACTCAACTGATAATAGATCGTTTCCAAAGGTGATCCTACTTCTAGATAATTTCTGACATTATTACGTACCTTTCCTGGCGATGCCTTTAATCTGCCTTTACGAGTTTTATGTCATTTTTGAAACCGCTTTCCAATTTAAGTAAGAATATATTTATATTTGAGCTTCTGCTTAGATTTCTATTCGTTTCTAGCTATCTATTTTTGCTTCGAAGTATTTGAATAATACATATAACCAGTTCCAATAATTTGCCTTGCGAAAACGAAGTCAACGCAGAAAATGCAAAACAACAGCAGTAAATGATCGATTTATAACGTTGCAGACGATGAAACAGACGTCAAAGAGCAATTCAATCCCGAAATGCATTGGAAGAAGTTCATGGAGTCAGAATATGTGAACATACAGTCAGGAGAAAGCTCAGAGGTTGGTTTCAAGTCTAGTGTACTAATAATAACTCTAGAACATCAGAATTAATCAATGGGGCCAAACTTTGTTCACAGATGAGAAGCGTTTCTGCGTAGTCGATAGAGAAAGCTGTATAGACGTGTTGAAAGCTCTACATATTCACTTTTCGTTACTCAATAACATTACTTTTGTTTTGACTTTGGTAATGTATAAATTTATTTTCTAGAATACTCCAGTTCCAATTTAATTGTAATTATTTTTTGTTATTGCGACATACTACATCATCGTCGGAGACGCATTCTAAGTGCCGCATGCGATCGTATACTGTAATTATGGAATTAACTAACATTATAATAAAGTTTTCGTTTTTAAAATAAAAGTTTAAAATTCCAAACCGAGTTAGATCATTTATTGTTAACTGTTGAGAACAATATAATTTATTTGCTTACACCGCCGTTGTTCATCAGATGCATAAAGTTTCGAAGAAACTGCAGTTTATGAATACAGTTTCAGAAAGACTTTCCATTTAGGTAGAAAATTTTATAAAGTTAACGCTAATGTTACCATAAATTCTGAAGAAACTTCAGGCGTTTATTTAATAATATGTGGTACATATTGTTCAATTTTCATAAACTTTATTCTTAGCACCAGTAAATACGAAACTAGTTTCAATATTTAAACTTGGTAGAATATATAAAGAATTTTGTATACTTCATAAAGTTGGGAAGCGTAGTTTTATTTAGAATAGGTTTACACATTTTCATCAAATGTTTATATATTCTTTATTTGGAGGAGGAAGAAATAATACTACTAAATAGTATTAGATTAATCAAATCTTATCTAGCAGACAAAAGTATATAAAAAAGGTTTTAAAATATTGTATATGAGCGAGAACAGTCGTAGAGTCGGTACTTGGAAAATTTTCGTTCTTGGTTTATACTAATGATTTTCCCTTGAAATATAGACAAAACTACATTGACGAATAGTGTAATGATTTTGCAGAGTGCGATCGAAGGGGGACGTACTGCCCAGTCCAGTGACGAGCACTGTTTTAAGCATAAATTACACTTGAAGGCCAACAAGACAGTAACGATGAAGCAAATTGATGTAGAATCAGATTCTGTTAAATTTTTGGGTACCTGTCTTGACTCAGTGCGGAAGTGGAAGGATCATATAAGTATGGTCTCGTAAAGGTTGAATTGTGTCAGATTTATGCGGAATTGGCAATCTTTCTCCAATGTGTCTGCACATCATACGTTATTTGCGCTTTTAATTGGAAATTGTTAAAAGAGCCAAGATGGGTGGGGCGTCATAGCCCTCTGCATTGTAGTAAATAATAGGTATCAGGTTAAACGTGATAATTGTAATTTTATTTAAAATCTCTTAATATATTTGTTCATTTCAAGGTACTGTTATATCATTAGAGTAAAAGTTCGTTCTTAATAGCCTGTCTTTGGGTAGATAACGAACATTTGCTTTAATGATAAAACAGTACCTTGAACTGAACAAATATTTTAAGAGATTTTAAATAAAATTACAATTATCACGTATGACCTGACACCTGTTATTTACTACAATGCAGAGGACTATGGCGCACCACCCATCTTGGCTGTTTTAACAATTTATATATTAAATAAAAAATTGTGAAACATCTACTCTTCAACATGATCAATTCCAGTGAACTGGGTTGTACATCTGTAATAACTGATGTGTCTCTAAGAGGGTTTCGTTTAGTGATGTACTCCGTACTGGAAAAATGTTCTTGCACAAAGAAAACGATGGTTCCACATCTAGTGATATAACATTTGTATAGCTAAAATAATTTTTGAAGTTACGTAAGGGATATTGAGAGGCACATAGTGATAGTGCCTCTCCAGCTTCCTTACATAATCTTAAAAAATGTCCCCATACAAAGAAAACGATAGTCCCATACCTAGTGATGTAACACTTGTATAGCTAATAATAGTAACAGTTCTTTATTGAGTCCCACAGACAATCTTTTACAAGATTAAAATAACAAAACAAACAATTTACTGCAATCAAAAAAAATGATAACTAAATAAAATAAATATTACGAAATAAAGTCAAATATAACTAAAATAATCAAATAATAGTAAACCAAAAAATCATAGGCACACTATAAAATACATCGTCCAGTCTTCGTTCGGCACTTGTACACATTACAGTTACAGGAGATCTTTTCATCAAATTTGTTCTAGGTCTGGGTATTCCGCAATAGAATTGTGTCTACTAGCTAGCTGTAGTACATAAAATTGTAATTTAGATAATAAATATTCCTAATCAACTTTGCTATGAAATAAATTTCGCAAAAGACTAGAATAGTGACCACCTCCACTAGATGCCAGCGTAACAAAGCCATGTATCAGGAGTAATTTCATGTGATTTAACACAGTACTGGGATAAATTCTATCAATTTTAAATGACAGAAATTTTAAAAACTTTCGTTGAATTCTCTCAAGATACATATTGTATCCAATATATATGAGATATATGCGACACATTTTGTTATCTAGAAAGGAAAATAGTAAGTATAGTACATCAGTCAACCAAATCATTCAGGTTACTTGTAAATTTACAGCACCATCGCCACTATTGACTTCAGAATACAGCTTTATATCTTCGGCATAAAACAATACCAGATACGTAATAGATCTGAAGAAGCATATCATTACATATTTGTCTTAATCAAATAAAATTGGCATGTTTGTTTAAAATATTATTTAGTTCTTCTGCATCTAGATGCTTTTCCTGTCACATAAGATATTCAACTGTGAGTGTACATCCCCCAGTACGTGCAGCAACTCCACTAACAACAATGAAGGATTTTCCTATTTGCCTACTGCTTAAAGTATGTATATAGCTTTGTAATTGTGAATAGTTTGTAAATCTGCAAATATTTGAGCATCTTCAAATTTCTTCTAACTTTCTTTAATATTTGCGGCTTTTTTTTCGGATTATATTGCAAAAATAAAATCTATTTGTTAAAATCTGTTTGTTGAAATTATTTAGAATAATAAAATACTGCTTGTAGCCATGTGTTTCTTAACGTTTAAAAATTCACTCATGGTGGTTGAGGGATTGCGGGACACGGTCTGTGATATTCTCGAATTCATTTAGAAGATTTAATATAAACGGCTTTCGTTTGAGTAATTAATCATGGATAATAATTTTCCACTACAAGGTGTAAAACACGAAGTTTAACGTTACATACGTATATTAAGCTACTACATTTACTTTCAAGAAAGCGTCCCATACGATATGCATTTAGCATTACCCAAAAGGATAATAGTTTAAGAGATTCTAGCGTTTGTACTATAGCATTGACCACAGAACTTTTTTATAGTCTGTAGTCTCGTCCAGACATAACAGCAGCTTTTTATTATTTGAATGGGATTTAATGTTCTTTTCAATTTTATCACACAAAAAATCTACGTAATTTTATAATACTGCCTGAGACGATATTTTTTTTTTGAAATAATATGTAATACAAAGTTTTTGAAATTGTTTTTTAGCAATTAAAGAAAACGAAAAACTATAACCAGTCAACAACAAACTTAAATAAAGAATAATGTCATTAAGAAGCATTTATGACGCGTTTTGCGTATATATGTTGTGCACTTTTGATGTATCTTTTATATCCATTATTTTTGCACCATCGTACTTTTAGTCTGAAAATTCTTTTATGAACTTCCTTACACTATGTTTTCTTCTACTTGTAGCACTATCGTAACCTTCAACAGTTATGCATTGCAATTGTTCTCGCCGAGCTGACGCGATGTATTAAATTCACACGTCTTGACGGTTAATTATTAACAGCATTAGCTACATGGCTCCTTACCATGCATTTGACTCAATCATCACCTATATTTTGTCATCATCAATGTCAGTGGGTCTCACTGATTGAAGAACGTCGTTAATATTAAAGTAACATACGCGGTATTTCGTGAACCACATGGTGTTTGGTACTCCTTCTTATGGAGCACTGGTACTCTAAACTTTATGTAACTCTTCAAAAGTTTGACGCATGTCCTTACTCAAGTAAAAGAGTGTAAATTATACACCCTAGATTTAATCTGTTTATAAAATTTTACAGAGAAGTATCAACTGTCAGTTGTCATACTGTATAGCATCAAAAATACTTGCAAAAATTAACTAGATTTAATCTGTTTATTAAATTTTACAGAGAAGTATCAACTGTCAGTTGTCATACTGTATAGCATCAAAAATACTTGCAAAAATTAACTAGAGCCATCTATTGCAAAAATGTATCAAAGCGTTTCCAACAACACAGTATATTTATTACGAATTTTCTAAGTACTTATATGTTTATGTATGTACACGCAGAGTTTAAACAAATAAATATTATTAACGTCATATCAATTTCTAATATTTTTGCTGATTAATTATACAAGGAATTTCGAATTAAATTCATGATATAATATTGTATTTGATGATATATTAAGCTTAGCAAACTTAGCAAATATTATAAATACATAAATTTATTCTTTTTAATGCTTTTGAATTTTTTGTGTAAAATTGCAAATTCTCTGTGAATAAATAAAGTACTTTGAATCAAAATGAGTACACGGTAGGTACCGTGTCTTTTTCAAGTGACTTCCTTTTTGTACAAATCCTAAAGTTCAAGATATATTGACTTAATAAAACGTACTGTTGCAGAACAAAAACTGGTGTACATAAAAAGAAAACGACTGCAGTAAAGCACTAATTAGGTTCGTTAATAAAACAAGAAATCTTACAAATTACGACCCTCCCCGGATTCACTTTTTTTGTCTTTGTCCTTGTTGATGTGGAAAGTCCTAAAAAAGTTTTATCGCTTCCTAATAATGTTGCCTTTTTGTGATATCTCCGTCTAGATATAAAAGGGGTAATTATGAAAATGTGTTGTCTGAGCACAGCGGAGAGTGAAAAAGGATGCGTTTATTTTGGTCCATTTATAAACGTCAGTGTCTATGATCGGACAGATAAATTATACAAATACAGATATGTTTAGTCTAGTAACGTCTGCGCACATATATAAACATGAACGCGTACGTCTATCTAGCAATAATGAAAAACAAACGTGCTATAAAATGAAACACTTTTGACTAGGAAATGTATGAAAATATTTTTATATGAAAATATTCTTTGATATATTTTACACTTTTATTTCGTTCTTTCTATGTAGGATCTAGGAACGTCAATTACTGCGCATAAGACAGATGAAAAGGTATCACATGTTGAGCATTTTACTTAATTAATCCTTGGTTATTCTATTATTAGTTTTTATCATTTATTTCTGTGTCTCTTGTATAACTTTGATCTTTCGGATTTAGCAATATTGTGCATAGTATGTCTTTAAAACGATTTATTTAAGGTATGAATAAAATTTAGTATACAATACAATCACCATTATTTTTAGTTATTTCTTCACAATGTTCGGTAGCGTTTTAAATCCGAGATTATAAAACTCTAAAGGTTTTCTTTGCAAAAATTTGGTCCGACTATAATACTTTCTGTGTGGTTATTCATGTTATATGAAGCACGATATTATTTTATTGCAGAGTTACCCTTCATTGATTGTCCAACATTGATTCCCCCTTCTTTTTAAATTTAAAGTATTTGTAATTGTTGACAATAAAAGTCGACTGTGATCGTTGATTGATAAAAATGGAAAGACAAGCACGTCGATAGACTGCTTCTTAGACATCTTCACAAAAGCAGGTGCTTTAAGATAATAATAGTTTATTTATTCTACAGATAATTATCCAATAATATAACAAAATACTATACGTATATTAAATACAAAACAAGAGATGCAGAAAACCACCATATTATTTTATTGCACTTCATTGATTGTCGTTGCCCCCTTCATTTTAAATTAAAAGTATTTGTAATTGTTGACAATATCAGTCGACTGAGGTTTATAAAAGACAATTTTTGTCTTCACAAAAGCAGGTGCTTTAAGATAATAATAATAGTTTATTTATTCTACAGATAATTATCCAATAATATAACAAAATACTATACGTATATTAAATACAAAACAAGTAACCTCACTATTGAATGTCTGAAAGGGTTGATAATAAACGAGGGATTGATAAAAATGGAAAGACAAGCACGTCGATAAACTGCTTCTTAGGCATCTTCACAAAAGCAGGTGCTTTAAGATAATAATAATAGTTTATTTATCTCATAGATAATTATCCAATAATATAACAAAATACTATACGTACATTAAATACAAAACAAGAGATTATATACGTTCCAAAACTGAATAAATTCCTTGTCCGGTTGAAGTGCAGTAGGTTACGTTCAGAGGACAATGTTCTCTAGACAATATATAAAATCAAGGCCGGCCAAATATGGTAAAAAAAATTGAGCGGTCACTAATATTAGGACGTCTTTTCTCTGTAATTAACAAGTTTGCACTTGTAAACTTTCTAGTACAACTAAGGAACAAAGCCAAAGATGCCGAGATGTGGCGGACTTGGTTGGACCATATCATGAGACAAGCTATTACCGTCTACAATTTATTCACTTCAATGAATTCAACTACTTTTTTGCTAATTAAAAAACTTGTCCTTCTTGGCACTTTACCAGAAAATAAACCAGATATGGTTGATAAATAAAAAAAAAAGTAGTTTCTCTTTCAGAGCATTCCTCAGGATTTCATTCTGATTTGACAAGTCAGATACTTACAACTTACGTACCAAAAGAAAATAAAATGGTGCAGCAGCTATTTTCTCAGCATCACGATAAGAATATTTCTGTGGAAAATTACATCAAATCCACAATTATATTAGACTACAATCGCACGAAATTTGGAGAGGATAACGTCGATTAATTAGAGTGTATACCTGTGCTAGACAACAAGATACTAGCTCTATAGGCTTTTCGCGAAAGTATTAAGTATAGGTGCCTTGAACTTTTCTAGTATGTACATTGAAAAGCATTAGAATGAAGAAACGATGTTCTTGTCGCAAACGCCTATTTTTTTTTGAAACTTGGAGACGATTTAGCGCATATAAACATGGAACTTTGTGCTAATAATGTTCAATTTTATGCATATATTGAAGCTGTCTTAACAAATTTTGATATTAATCTATCTAACCTTTTCATGGACAAAAAGGTTGAACAAGTAAAACGTGGTAGGTGTTCCCGAAGATAAGACACGGAAACTGAAGTTATCTATAATATTTACAAGAAATTTATGTGCGAAACTCAGCGTACCACTGGAGCTTAAAGGAAAAAATGTGACAAAATAACGGCAATTAGTTATGTTTGGAATATGTTTATCCAAAACTGCACGAAGTTCTTTGAATCGTCAGAACATTTGACGGTTGAGAAGCAGTTGGCTGCTGTCAAAGAACGGTGTCCCTTTAAATAATATAGAATCATAACCAGCCGAACACGATATAAAAATTTAGGTAGCCGCTGATACAATGACCTTTGTAGTTTACAAGTTTACACTGGTAAACTTCCTGGTATGGTTAAGGAACAAAACCAAGTATATCGCAAAGTAACGGATTTAATTGAACTATGATATAATACAGAACAAGAATTACTACCAAATAGATTGAGCTGCTAAGTAAGTTGATATATAACAGCTTACATTTTGGTTGTCAACGGTGCGGATTGCGTACGGAGTTTGTTTTCGCCGTGGTTTACCAGGTGCGACACTTTGCAATTATCTGCTGATGATGACAACTTGGTTGTCGAAATGCGTATGCAGAATTACAAAAGTTAATGTGGAAAGGGGTTATATTGTATATCAACCTTAGTGATTAGAATGAATCTAGTTTTTGTTAATATTCCTATTACTGTTGCTTTAGTAATGCAAATTGCTTAATCAATATTCTCAATATTGTTGCTTTAAATTTTCAAACTATACTTGAGTAACCGCACTTAGATCTTTAAGTAAATTTACTGATCTTCGGTATTCAAGGGTTAAGGTAGTTATATCAATGACTTGATAACTACAAATTTTCAAAGAAAAATATGTGCTTGATTTAACTACCTTAATCCTTGAATACCGAAGCTCCGTAAATTTAAATTTAATATTTTTACTTGCGAAGGATATATCCTAAGATGTTTAAAAATTTACCTTAAATATTAGATATTACTGTATGTGGTACGATTCGTCTGTACTGCCTTTACAATAGCTAACTTGATGTGACATCATAAATTGAAAATAATATCGGAGGGTGATCAATGGGAAATATGTATGTATCCCACAAACATACAGGGAGGCCATCTGTTGACAATATTATTGAATAAGTTAAAAAGTCACAGTTGGGATAAATTAAGTCTCACAAACAATCGTCAATCAAATGTTGCTTTTTAGTTTACCACGAAATTTTATCCCATGCTATAATATTATACCCAGTGGGGTACATAGTCCATCGAGACGCGGCACTGTGACGAGATGAAACCAAATGCGAAACAAACTCTTATATATTATGGCCGCAAAGCGTGCACACTACCCATAGTAGAAACACAAAGGAGTTATTCTCTTTGTAGGTCGAAAGCTGGCCTTTTTTCGGTCATATTTGGCCCACTATTCATAAAAATCAATGTCCGTAGAAACGCCCCTCCATTAAGAAACCCCACGGTTTGTATAACTTTCAGTTTCGACATTGCACCTGCTATGAATATCGTTCTCTTTGTGATTATCAATGTAAAACACTTGTACGTTGGCTGACAAATAATTTCTAAATGTAATAAAGATTTTCGTTTAATATTCGTTACGGTGTAAGATTAATCTGTATACAAATAAAATTTTATAATAAAGAATGATAATAATATTTTTAAATCTAAATTTATATTGAAACTCGAAATGAAAATATATTTATGCTAGATTCGTAATTATAAAATGAAACCCGAGAGTGACAAGCATGTCTAAATTCGTACTTAATTACGTTCTTTATTCCACGCGATATATATGTCGACTCAAAAAAAAATTCTTTCAATAAAAATGTAGTGAAAAACTAACTATTAATGAAGTAGAATCATATAACAAATTTAATTCGTTCTTCGAAAACGACTAATATTCGAACCGCTTTAAAGAAATATTAAAAAATATTTGAGAACAATCAAGTAATTACAATATAAACTAAATTCTCTATTTGAATACCCAAAAAAAGTACTCAATACACAAGGTATGGCATACTACTGCCCTTGAAAGGTGCATTTATACACACTTAAATAGTGATCAAGTTCTTGAGACAAACAGGAACAGCTTTCTCTTCTTCTTAGCTATCTAACAAACAAACATATAATATTTTCCTATCAAAAATAGTAGAAATTTGACGTTATTAGGGCCTGTCGGAGCGACTTCACTGAGCAAATGGTTTAATTGAAACCCCACAAAGAAATAATAATCAGCTTCCAATTTACCTTATTTCTGATATGAAGGATAAAAGAAAAGGATATTACTATGCTACACTAAATTTTCGTTTCAACTGTAACGATAAACTTATATACGAGGACGGAACAGTAATTAGTGAGCCTCTTCTATCAAATTGTTTGCGTTATCTATTCATGTGAAGAGCAGGTTGAAAGAGAGGAAGATTTTCTATTATGAGGATCTTTGTAGGACATGAGATGACGAGTGCGCTCAGTTTAAAAAAAAATGTAGAAGAGATTGTTTCGATGACTAGATTCCAGAAATGAACATGCAGTGGTGGAAATTATTTAGAAAAACTACAGCTCTATTGCTAAGTATAAGAAATTAATGAGTGTAGACAAGAAGACTGAAACTGTCTGGCCAAAAAATTGTTTTACTTTTTCAATGCATTCTTCTTGCATTTATTCAGTTAACCAGCATTAAAGTCCTTTTATTCATTCATAAAAGTAAGCTTTATCGAACTGTTACCGAAATATATATTAGCTTTAGCGATTACCTTCAAACCTTTTGCAATCGAACCATGTTTTCAGGTTGAGAAAAGGATTATGCTGGATGTGGAAGCAGTTGAAAATGCAGTTCATATATTTTTACCATTGAAACAGTGGAAGTGTGCAAAAGTCCATAATGCTGAAGAAAAAGCCCTCGTATCTCTTTAACACAGGCCCCAGTCTTTTGTGATGTCGTGTAGATTCTTTAAAGCTTTTTTGTAAGCCTCAGTCTGTTGTTTCAATTGTTGTCTTATGTAGAGTATACAATGTTGCGTTCAAGTTTCATTAAGTCTTTCGGATCACACTTTTAATTACGTTATCGTTCTCGCCTGTAGCACCCATCTTCCATGTAATATTTTCATAGTCAATTCACACATCGAAACCACTGATACATATGAAATGTGAAGAACTTCTGCTATTTCGCCTACTTTTATTCGACTGTCATCTATCTTGTCATATACTTTTTAAAAATTTCTAGAATACTTACTTCTTTGGACGTCTACTGTGTTGTTAATCAAATATTCTGGCTCGGTCACATGTAAACTCAAATGTCTCGCATTTTGTTTGTAATTTATCTAACCAAGAAAAGAAACAAATGCTTCTTTTAGTAGTGATAAAGAGTTAATTTAATATTATTTTCTAGTTGTCTTTTAGAAGAAAATAACTGCAATTATGGTCGAACATGTGCATGGGCCCATCTAGCTGATTTATAGAATTCCGAAGGGAAACAATAACATATTTATGTTCGCACACGTGTATAAGAAAAAATTACCACCTCGTGCTCTTCTTAATGGCGGTTAAAGCTATAAACGCTTTTAAGTCTATCCGAAAGATGGAACGCTAGATCTCTCTGACTAGGTAATGCCAGTAATACTCACCAGCCAGCAGTGTATAACTTGTCGACAATCCCAACACTTGTCGACAAAGCCAGACTAACTGACTAGCTTTTTTTGTAGTTTTTTTGATTGATTGTAGTTTTATTTGGCAATTAGCTTTGTTTATAAGCACGCATCGCTGTTTGCTTGGTCAATTGTTGTACTACTGAATCGCGGTTAAAGCGAGATAATAATTTTTACTTCAGCATTTTTAAATGTTTGGTAAATATACTCGGCGTATTGCTCATAAACGATTAATATCGATAGTCGGATAAATGCATTTTGCACTGACTGAATTCTTTATTTTTACCAGTGTATGAGAGTAATATTGTAAAGGGTTTTCCAATAGGGACTTGACAACTTTTAATTCAATTTGTGAACGCAGCTTTTCACTAATCACCGAACGGTCACTGTCAATTTATTCAGTAAACTTAACATTTTCATCACTAATCACCGAATGGTCACTGTCAATTTATTCAGTAAACTTAACATTTTCATCATGGTAAAGTACACGAACGAACAACGTCTGCAAATTATAAAAATTTACTACAGAAGTTCGGAGTCGGTGACCGCTACTTTAAGAGCGTTAACTCCGATTTTCGGTCGTAATTCTCGCCCTAGTAGACAGGCAGTAACAAAGTTTAGTGCAAAAATTTGAGTCTACATATTCGTTGTGTGATGTTGCCGTGCCAGTGAGGCAACGGGTTGGTCGAAGTGTCGAAAATATCGCTGCCGTTGAAACGTCCGTCGGAAATGATCCAAATCAGTCAATTCCACGGTGTTCTCAAGAGTTGGGCATCGCCCAGACTACTTTATGACCCATACAAGATCAAGCTGACTCAAGAATTGAAGCCGATGGACCATTTGAAGCGACGTACGTTCTCCGATTAGGCTCTGGAAAAGATGCGCCAAGATGATCAATTTCATCGCAAAATCATTTTCAGTGACGAAGCTCGTTTTGGCTCAATGGGTTCGTCAATAAGCAAAATATGCGTTATTGGTCGGGTGAAAATCCACATGTGCTTCATGAAACACCACTTCATCCACAAAAAATAACTGTTTGATGCGGTTTGCATGCCGGCGGCGTCATAGGGCAATATTTTTTCGTTGACGATAATGATCGTCACGTTACTGTGAATGGTAATCATTATCGTGCCATGATTACCGATTATTTTTGGCCCGAATTGGAAGATATGGACTTGGACAACATGTGGTTTCAGCAAGACGGTGCCACAAGCCACACAACACACGTTACAATCGATTTATTGAAGAGTAAGTTTGATGAGCGTGTTATCCCAACAAATGGACTAGTCGATTGGTGGCCTCGTTCGTGCGATTTAACGCCTCTAGACTTTTTTCTTTGGGGCTGCGTCAAGTCATTGGTCTATGCTAACAAGCCGACAACATTGGAAGAGCTCAGAGCCAACATTGAACGCGAAATAGCAGCCGTTTTGGCCGAATTGTGTGTCCGAGTCATCGAAAATTGGGTCCAACGAATCGCCGCTGGAAACGTGCCCGCGGTGGCCATACGAACGAAGTCGAGTTCCATTCATAAATGTTTTGATTGTAGTTCAACCCGATAATAAAGTTATTGAAATGTCTCAAATGGTCTGCATTTTATTTTGAAAAAAATTTATCAAGTCCTTATTGGAAAACCTTTTATATTAGTATATTAAGAAACTGTGAGTTTTATGTAAATAAAGAATATTATTATATTATTACAGTTTTTAATATATTATTATTATATTGGTGATGATAAATTTTAATGGAGACGGTGGTTAATTAAATCAACCAAAAACGGTTAATAAAACCCCTTACCACACCAGTGTTTGTATTCTGTATACGTATTTCGACAACTAAGTGCGAGTATTACCGTGGATTCAGGTGCAACACTATGATTAATTATCTGCCTATGATGACAACTTAGTTGTCGAAATTCTATGCAGAATAGGAGTATTGATGTAGTAAGGGCTTTTAGTTAACTTTTTCGATTATGTTAGCGAGGTGTCTAAAACAAGTTTGAAAGCAAATGATGCTACCTCTAATATGTAAAGAATGTTATGGAGTGAAATAGTATTATCCTTTGCGAAAACATTTGATAATTCATGTAGGTAAATTTGAAAAGTAAATTTTAAACAACTGCTAGGCATTATTTTTACATTTATTTTAAAATGGAGACCGACCACGTTGGCTAATGTGTGTCTATAATTTATTTTTATGATATTTGTTTATAGATATGGGTTTCTGACGTTTCCTTAAAAGGTTTTAATATTTATAAGACCACCTGTAGTGTAGCCACAACGAATTTTCATCGTTGACTTTTTAAAATGTGGAAATGTGAGGCGGCATATTTTTTTTGCAGCGATTGTCTTCGAAAGTAACTTCGGTCGGGATATAAACCCCGCAGATTAAGATCTTTATCTTAATTACACATAATTTAGGATTTTAGTGAATACATAGTACTAGTCCTACTGTGCCTGTCATAAACGTCAACTCCCTCCTTTTCTATTTGGAATTTTATACATTATATATTGTTGACCCTTTTAAATAACATTTCATATTATAATATGAATTGGAAATAAAGTATTTGTATAATTTATCCCAATAATTCTCTCTCTAGTATAACGGATATCATGGATTTGATAAATTTTACAATATACATTGAGAATTATTAACCTTCAACAGCTATGGTCAATTATTGAAACATAATTAAGTAAAAGTTATTATTTTGGTGTAAAATATCGGTACTATACTGACCTACATAAGTAAACGAACACTCTAAATTTAGATATATTTTAGTGAAATCTTCAGGAAAGGTTTTATTTGTATTTTCTTGCTACTAACAAACAATAAAAATTTCAGTAAATGCATTCGATTACTTAAGAAAGAATTAGACACTATTTCCTTAAGAGTCACTCTAAAGTATAGTTTAATTAGTAACTTATTTAGCCCTAACCGAGCGTACAAGGATATCCCGTATTCGCTAACGTGTGAATCTATTATCTGAGTTTACACGTGGTAGGATAATTGACCTACAAAATATCGAATTATCCATTCCTGATGTAGCTGATCGTGTAGGACGTAGTGTTGCTACAATTGCTGTTTGTTGGCCAAGATGTGCAGTAGATAATGAGGATCGATGGCGTTGGTGTCTCGGACGCTCCAGATGCATCTTCCTTATTAGTGGATTTTAGGGACCGATTCTCGTCAAAGGAAATTAAGGTAGATGGAGAGGTTTAACTAATCTATAAATTTCACATACATAAAATATATTTTTTTGGAAAGTATTTATTCATCAATATTCATTTTGTCCCCTTCAAAGTAATCAGATAAAATGCATTTGTTTACCTCGAAGCACTTCTGAAATGCGCTTTTCCCATCAGCTCGTTCTTCGATAAAATTGTCAAAACGTTTTCCTAGAGTTTTGGGAATGTAGCCCGTGAATAAGGCTTGAGGCACTGGAATAAGTCAAATGGTGTGGGCTGGTGCATTATCGTGATGCAGAATCCATCTTTCAGTGACGAATTTTGACACAAACGTTGTTTATGGATTCCTTATTAACCGTGTTGGCATCTGCACCACACCATTGTAATCAAGAAAATAGTCGTCTTCCAGAGGAAGAAGCGCTTGTAACTTATAAAATTTACCGTACATCGATATGTGACTCTCCATTAAAGCGTTTAATACAAGGTCAAAAACCGAATATGCACAACAAACTGTACCAAATTGGAATAATACATGTGACACAAGTTATTAACAAAAAACAATTTCGTATGCAATGCAATACAAAATTCACCTTTTCTTTTGAACAAACCTCATATATCAAAAATTGGACCATCATTTGTTTACATCTAACTACACACATAAAATTTCACGGCTAAAGTGGTGTAGCGAAAGGTTTCACTGGAATAAGAAATTGAATCGAGTCCTCTTCAGTGACGAATTTCGATGTTTATAGACCTATGATGATCTGCAATGCTCAGAGGACGTCCCAGAGGAAGAAGAAACATACAATTTTCCATACATCGATATGTGACTCCCTCTCAAAGCGTTAGAAGGAAGAATATGTATGTGTGCAGGAATAATAGCGTACACAAGTTATTGTATGCAATGCAGTCTATCCGTTTCTGGAAGTACAACTGGAACCTAGTCTGTAAGATACTGTTAAGCAGTTCTTTCACATTATATTGAATATAGAAAATAATGAGGATCGAGGGCGTTTGTGGATCGGACGCTCCAGATGCGTCGTCGAGATCAGTGACTTTTAGGGACCGATTGTAGCCAAAGGAAATTCAGATGGATGAAGAGGATTAATTAATCAATAAATCTCCATACGATCTATTTATTGAAGAATTCGCCAATTATTTATTTACCTCTAACTCCACGCCATTAAAATTTCACAGCTAGAGTGGTATAGCGAAAGATCGCACTGGAATAAGAAATAGAATCGAGTCCTATTCAGTGACAAATTTCGATTTTGTTTATGGGTCTATGAAAGTCGTAAATGCTTAAAAAATCTCCTAAAGGAAGAAGGAACATACAGTTTCCTGTATAAAGTGTAATGGTGTGGGTGCTATCTCTCACTGAAATAGATTTCTTTTAGTAGTAATTCAAGAAACATTAAATGGGATTTATTAGGTCAGTCAGTTCTTGAACCAGTACCAACACCATATTTTCAACAACTGGTAAATTCAACTTTCCAGCAGGATAATAAACGGCGACATATCACGGGGGTTACAATGAATTTTTTGAATAATGCTAATGTTGACCGCTTGTCATGGCCTCCTTCGCACTTGTTACCTATACAACACGTGTGAGGTATGATAGGAGAAGGGATCTGTAATTCACAAACAATATAGATGTCCTTTAATGAAGATTTTAGATGTTTGAAATAGTATAGTACAGGCTACCATTTATTCACTAATTTCAAGTATTGCTTATAGACTAGCTAATTATTTAAGGAGCTGATAAGGATCGACACATTAATAGTGTTTATATGAATTGTATGAATTGTTACAATCATATTTTCCTGAAATTTTCAGTATTGTTTAATACGAATAAAATATGAACATATGTTCTGAACATTTCATTAATATACCGTGCTTTCATATTAAAATGCTACAAACACCGTATCATATTATATTCGGGTCTAGATATCGAATGCCGATCAGAATGTACAGTGCTGGGGCGCGAGTCAGTCGAATCACAGAAACTACTGACTACAGATTACAGATTAATTAGTTGTTCGTGTCACCTACAGTCAAATTAGTGATGGGACTGCAGCTAGTACGATCAGTAGTGAGTTATAGTCGTGATTCAAATGACTCACGCCCCACCACTTTACATTCTGATCGGTATTGGGCAGCTAGACCCGAATATAATGTGATACAGTTTTCGTACGAGGTAAAATAAATGCACTGTATACGAACATTTACTGCATATTCATTTATTTATGGCCAGGTCGCCATATATATATATATATATATATATATATATATATCTTGGAAATGAAAAGTTTATATATATTATATGTATTCTTGACATTTGTAAGTTTTAGTCAGTAATTCACTTTATTTTTTCTGATTTGGTGTGCAGTATGACGACAATTTTTTCCTTCTTTGAATATTTTGAGACGACCAGCCGATCTAGACCTACGAGTACTTCGTTAATTTTCACCATTGTGGCCCGATTTATGAGTGCTCGAACGACAATGAGTCTAAACTCTCTCTATTATTATTGCCAAATCGCTCACACAAAATGCTGGCGCTTACCATAACTGCGCCTAGGAATTGCATGAAAATTAGCATACACTGCAATTTGATAGAAGATATAGTGCTAAAAGTTGTTCTATAAGGCTAACCCCACTCATATTATTGTTAGAAAGATGAACAGAAAATGGTTTTTCTTATTGGAAGTAACTTTTTGCTTAATTTTCAGCATAAATTGAAGCAGTTTCAATGTAGTTATCAACCCAGTTGTAGTAATACAAATACTTTATTACCTTCTTAGGTATTCATCGTGTAATAAAATACTTTCCGCACCTACAAGATTCGATAGCAGCGTTCTCGCTCACCAAATTTACCAAGCTTATAGTTCTAAGAATGATATAGAGCAAAATAAGTTAGTGATTTTTTTATATAACTGGGTTAACGGTACAATACTCAACATCCTGGAATTATAAGTGTTGAAATAATATAAATAAGCAAAATTCTCTTCAGCTTATACCAATAAGGTAATTGTAAAAGCTAAGTGAATAGATGCAATTATTTTATAACTGAATTTTCGCATATTGTTCTAGTTGATACAAATCTTTAGATTCAATTACTCGTATCTCAAAATGCTTTAGAAATTATTACCAACTGAAATTTACTTTCGTCTACATTATGAGATAGATCGAATGTGCTGTTATTTATTGTATGATCTCACGTATGTGCTTGGCACTGCTTGTTGTTTGATTGCTTTCATATAAGATTTTCAAGATATTTATCTTACAAAACCGAAGAAGGTTTCTAGTTTACTGAAACTAGTCAGGTCAAATTACTTTCGTGGTGAAATATGACTTATTATTGCGGAATAGAAATGAAAGCAAATTTTTACCATCAAGAATAACTTTTCATGTCACAAAAATTTCTGTAAAGCACTTTCCATTTGGCGAAGGCGAGAACTAGTACAGCTTAGTCAAAATGCAGGCAAATATACTTCAGATATGCTTCTTACGTTTGAGATTATAGAGCGTCGGAATATCGTAAGACAATTAAAATTTTCATACCATATATCACAGCTCTGTAATTTATAATTATTTCTATTTATTATTGTTCTATAAGTACGTGACACTTGTACAATAAAGGCATACTATATATACATAATTATTAAAATTAAAAGATTATTAATGCTTAACTCAGTTACTTGATGGAAGACAATCGACTAGGATAAAGTAATTTACTTCAAACTTTTAGCGCCGGTTTATTTAATTTTCGTCTAGTTTCGTCAGTGCGATAAAATTTTTTATATACATACATATGGAGATTAGTGGTTACAGCTTGATTTACGCGTTTAGTAACAACCAAACTGAGAGTCGATTATAAATCATGTATTAACTAGAGGGATCAGATCTTTAACATTTATCTGGTTAAACAAATATTTAAAACAATCTGGGATGATAACTTGACCGTAAAAAGTTTATAGTGGACTATAAAACTATACGACACTGCGGCATATGAATTCTAAGAAAACCATAAACAGATTCTGTTTTGTACGTGTATGAGCGCGTTCTTATATTTCCATATTTTATAGTGAAACTAAATTAAATGTGTCTTTGTTTTATGTATATTTTATAATTTTATAACATATACATAAATATATATATACATACATATATATACGAGGTAAACTAGAAAAGTATTCGTTGGAGCAAAAGATTTTCTAATCTGCTTAAACTTCTTGAACGCACTTGTAGTGCCACTTGTCCTGCGATGACTTTATTCCAACAGAGAAAATAATTTCTGTTATTCGTCAAAAACAGGCATCAGTTTCTTATTTTTAATCGGCTACCGGTGTCTAATATATGTTTTCAAATTTCTAAATAAAAAGAGGTCGGATGTAGATGAATCTGCACTAGTTTCACTATAAAATATGGACTGGTAGATTGTCCAGCTCAAAAGAATTTACACTCGTGGACGATAATATATACATACAATGACTATTAAGCTCAGCAGAGAATAACTCTATTGATGACAAAAAAAAAAATGCTGTAAAAGAAGAATGAAATATCCATAAGTTATGATAAGGTAACATCAAAAGTAAAGGGTTTTCCAATAAGGCCTTGACAAATTTTTTTCAAAATAAAACGCAGATCATTTGAGATATTTCAAAAACTTTATTATCGGGTTGAAGTACAATCAAAACATTTATGAATGGAACTCGACTTCGTTCATATGGCCACCGCAGGCACGTTTGCAGCGGTCGATTCGTTGGACCCAATTTTCGATGACTCGGCCACACAATTCGGCCGAAACGGCTGCTATTTCGCGTTCAATGTTGGCTCTGAGCTCTTCCAAAGTTGTCGGCTTGTCGGCATAGACCAATGACTTGACGTAGTCCCAAAGAAAAAAGTCTAGAGGCGTTAAATCGAACGAACGAGGCGGCTAATCGAATGGTCCATTTCTTGAGATAACACGCTCATCCAACTTACTCTTCAATCAATCGATTGTAACGTGTGCTGCGTGGCTTGTGGCACCGTCCTGCTGAAACTACATGCTGTCCAAGTCCATATCTTCCAATTCGGGCCAAAAATAATCGGTAATCATGGCGCGATAACGATTACCATTCAAGGTAACGTGACGATCATTATCGTCGACGAAAAAATATGGCCCTATGACGCCGCCGGCATGCAAACCGCACCAAACAGTTATTTTTTGTGGATGAAGTGGTGTTTCATGAAGCACATGTAGATTTTCACCCGACCAATAACGCATATTTTGCTTATTGACGAACCCATTGAGCCAAAAATGAGTTTCGTCACTGAAAATGATTTTGCGATGAAATTGATCATCTTGGCGCATCTTTTCCAGAGCCCAATCGAAGAACGTACGTCGCTTCAAATGGTCCATCGGCTTCAATTCTTGAGTCAGCTTGATCTTGTATGGGTGTAAACTAAGATCCTTACGCAAAATTCGCCATAAAGTGGTCTGGGCGATGCCCAACTCTTGAGAACGCCGTGGAATTGACTGATTTGGATCATTTGCTACGGACGTTTCAACGGCAGCCATATTTTCGACACTTCGACCAACCCATTGTCTCACTGGCACGGCAACATCACGCAACGAATATGTACACTCAAATTTTTTCACTAAACTTGTTACTGTCTGTCTACTAGGGCGAGAATTACGACCGACTCCGAATTTCTGTAGTAAATTTTTATAATTTGCAGACGTTGTTCGTTCGTGTACTTTACCATGATAAAAATGTTAAGTTTACTGAATAAATTGACAGTGAGAGTTCGATGATTAGTGAAAGGGTGCGTTAACAAATTGAATTAAAAGTTGTCAAGTCCCTATTGGAAAACCCTTTATTTAAAGGGCGTGAAGTTATCAATACACAAAGGATGAGATAAAAAATTTAGCTACTGAGGAATACTATTTTCTGTAAAGTTATATGAAAATGTTTGAGATAAGAAATTGAACGAAACTACAAAAGGAATACTCTACTCTCTGAAGTAAAAGTAGATTTAGAAAAAGCACAAGCACTCAAAACCATATATACACTAACAAATACATTATAAAAAACATTATACAACACGAAAAGAATATATACCTAGTTTAGCGATTTAGAAAAATTCTTTGATAAGGTGCCTAAGAGAGGAGTAGGTTGCTTTATCCTAACAGTAAGCAATGGAATTGATATTCAAAATTACCTAAAGACATGGAACAAAATAATTATAGTAACCACAATATTAAATGTCTAAATTTGAAGAAAATGAGAGTATTAGTATTAAAAAGAGCAGAAATAATGACAAATTACATGATTTTAAAATAGAATATGTCATATTAATTAAATATCTAGAAATATTTATAGAAGAAAATGGAAAAGAAGATGCAATAAGTAATAAGATATAGAAAACTGTAAAATTGCACTGTTGTACGAACTGCGACTATATTGCCTTGATGTTTCAAAAAGGAAATATTGAGACAAATAAAGAACCAAAGTATGATATACAAAATAATATACCCATTAGTTTTAAGGTTCGAAGGAGTAAAACGGTTATTAATTGGACCACCGAAACATTCATGAAACTCTACGATGAAACAATTTGGTAGTGTCGTACAATAAGAAGGGTTAGAATTCGAAATGAATAAATTAGAAAACAGTTAGATCTCAAATCGAAACTAGTTTATGAAAGAGAAACAACTAAGTTGGTGGGAAAGAATCCATAGTAGTTGAGTTAAATATGTCTAGGGAGCAAAGGATCAAATAATAAAGAAAAGAAACGGACCAAGGGACGTTTAAAACGATATAATTGGAATTATTCTTAAAGGCAGAAGATCAACGTGGAATGTAGCAAAAGCGTTAGAAGGAAGAATATGCATATGTGCAAGAATAATAGCGTACATAAGTTATTGTATCCAAAGCAGTTTTTCCGTATCTAGAAGGACAAGTGGAACCTACTTTATAAGATACTGTTAAACAGACCTTTCACATTATATTGGTTACACATTTTATGTCTTAACTTTAGCGCGCATTTTTTAACTTTTAAAATAGCCGCAAACTACAATGATCTTGAACAAATGAATAGGCAAAATGATATCGAAAAGCCTGTCATAATAAGCGTGCTGTAATTATATTGTCATAGCGAATGATATTCATTGCGTTTTCTTAGCCACCTTTAAATAGTATTGCAATGCAATCAGAAATGTTTCGCTTGCTATTTCAATTTAACGTTGGTTCATAGTTAACTCGGCAAAGTATGAGAAATGTTGCGTAATATCTTATCATAAGGCAACAAAGGTGTTCCAGAACTTTCACTGTTTTTTTACCAAATTATTCAAAAGATCTTAATTTCGAATACCTTAGATCTTCTGCAAAAATTGAGAATCATCGTGGCTGATATTTGAGTTTTAGTTTTTCAGTAAGACCATTGACGTACAATATTTTTAAATACTTAACTACGCATTTCCAAAAAAAAAAAAAACATGAAATTAATGAAAATATTTCCCCACAAAGGATTTGCCAGATTTTAGTAATTAATTTTTAAATTTCTAAACAATTTTTTCGTTCCTTGCATATCGCATAACTAAGTGGAAGAAACCTTATTATTATCGCCAAAAATAATCCAGCTAGCATAATCAAAACGATATTTAGTAACATCTAAGCTAAAAAGATTCAGATAATTGTTTCGAATAATTGATAGTTTGGTAATATAGTGCAAATTGGGAGAAACAGCTTCTTTTGAAAACTTACTTCTTTCTATTCAACTAAATGAGATCAAAGATGTTGATTAGATAGTTTACGTTTGCTACGATGATAATACAGATGAAAACAGAATTTAATGCAATTTTGAGATTGTAGATGCAAATCTAATTCACATAACTTGCAAACTCTGGTCTGGAGTGAAAAACCGTGCAAGTATTTATATAGATGACACCGGTGATGACAGAAAAGTAAGATGTTTGAACTACAACTCGTTTGAGCAACTAACAGGAACATATGTGACATTAGAATAGATAAATCTTAAGTTTCAAGGGATGTATTATTCTTATATTTATTTCATGTTTTTTACTTCTAAAAGAGCATGCAAAGTTTGAGGAAACAAAAAAAATATTTTAAAAACAAGTCTCGTGAACAAAATTGATCTTGCAGAACGTAAACATGAATGTTCGTGACGTTTGCGTTTATAAATCTGTACATACACTTTCAGCCACGTAGTAAAGTATGTATTATAATAATATGTGTATCATATAGTGTGTTTATATAACAACGTTTACTGGACATATTTAATAACAAAACAATGAATAATAAAACAATCAGGCATGACCTATGCAGGCTATGTTTATCTTATTTACATTATAAATATGTACGTGCATACGAGGTGTGGCTATTAAATAACGAGACTGACGCTGGTACAGAAGAAATGAGCATGCGCCAAACGCCAACGACTGACAACTATTTATCGTGAAGCATTCTCTTTCGAATGCAGTGCCTCTCGCCTCTGTAAACAAATCAGTATAGCCGTAGCCTTCATTCGCATTAACGAAGTTGTTTCTTTTCTTTGAAACTTGAAAAAACCGCTACTGAAACTAATAATTTATTGAAAGAAGTGTATGGCAATCCTCACCGAGAGCCAAAACAGCACGAATAAACACATTCAAATTCAAAGCAATTTTTTTAGATATTCGATATTTATGTGATTGTGTACTTTCACTGGGTTCCTGAAGGTCAAACTATTAATCAACATTACTATCTTCACGTTCTTGCTCAATTCCGTGAAAGAATAAGAAAAAACGACCCGAATTGTGGAAGGACAAGTCATGGGTTCTCCACCAGAATGCACCGGCTCATTCCGCACTGTCAGTCAAGAGGTTTCTATCTAAGTACAGCATTCCAGTGTTAGACCATCCGGCTTATTCGCCGGATCTTGCGCCGTGCGACTTCTATCTGTTTTCTAAGCTGAAATCTGAATTAAAAGAAACAAAACTTGAGTCCGTTGAAGCTGTGAAAGCAAAAGCTGCATGCGTCCTGAAGGAACTGAGAGAAGAAGACTTCCAGTACTGTTTGGAACAACGGAAGATTGGCATGAAGCGTTGTAGGTATAGATGAGGAGTGTATACTGAAGGTGATAATAAGTAAATATGTATTAAATCGAAATAAAATGTTTTACAGCATTAGTCTCGTTATTTAATAGCCACACCTCGTATATGTACATATACATTTGGAGTTAATAAGCGACCAGTAAAAATAATAAAATAACAATGTGTATACTAGTTTCAAATGTTTTACAGATACCATTATGGATATCAGAAATAGAAAGATACTATTGTATATATATAACATTAGCATATAAGAATGAAATACAAGGCCTTTTTGCAGTAACTTCTAATGACCCTAGCATAATTCGATAGTTCTCCTGAAATGCTGTACATACAGAGAGTATTACAAAATAAATGCATGAAACTCCATGATTTGGACTTTGTAAGATATTTGGTTAAAAGGTTCATAATTGTTTAAAAGATGTCTTTCCAATACTGATTGTATACTCATTCACTTTAACAACAAAATTATTTTTAAAATTTATTTAACGTAGACCAAAGCAATAAAAATCCTGGGGGAATTTACAGCTCGTTTTTCGCATTAAATGGCGTTTTTAACTTAATTTTGTTAAATTTAGCAATTTTGTTATGTTTGAAATTTGAAGAAAGTTAAAAATGGTAACGCAAATGTCCATTTTCGTATTTTACTTTCCGCAAAAGAAAGAATACGCGTCAAGCTTATGCAAAATTGCAAGTTTACAGGCACGCGATATGAGATATTGTAGAAAATTAAACATCCATTATTTACGAGATTATGAGAAAGGTAGGATACATCGGCAGATTCGGTATATGAATTCCTGATATAATTCACTTATGCATGTATGATCATTTGCGGTATGTTTCTTAAACGTGAGGAATTCTTCCTTTTCTTTAAGTGACTGACAACTGATGATGAGAAGTGATTGCATGCAACATATTGCTGTAATATAAAATCTAAAGAATTGCCTCAAACGTCAACGAAAGCAGACATTCATCAGATGAAAGTTACGCACTCAATGTGGAGAAATTCTAAATGTCGTGTTTTTCGAGCTCCAAAGCTACCAAAGAGCAAAACAATCATGAAAACTAAATTTACAGAAATCAATTAAAAATTTTTTTTAAAATATATATTAGATCTGTTTCCATAATGAAATTTATGGCGTATTAAAGGACTCAAAGTTGTACTGCCAGGTGGCTTAATTGGTAGATCAGCTGTCTAGAAAACGGTAGGTAGAGGTCCGAGTCCATCTCCAGCGCAGAAATTTTCAATTGATTTCTATAAATTTAACAATGGAATAGCAGAAAATAATAATTTTCATGAATTCCCATCGTAAAAGAACTTAATTACATATTTATATATAATTACTAATATAACAAAACAATCAGTTTAAGTGTGTACTAACGCCAATTGGACAATTTGAACGAACCCTTCATCTAGAAACATCCAAAACTCATCAATTGTAAAAGAGTGACAACTTGAGACAGTGCACAAATTTGATCGCCCATCAAAAATGTTTGATCTTGTTCACTACACCTTGCACCTTCATATGTCTACTTGTTCCGTTCCCTTCGAAACTCCTTGCGTAACGTCCGACAAATGAAATTATGAGTCAGTATTTTGTAAAATTTTTGTGCGATAAAGATGTGTCCTTCCATGAACGAAGGATTAAGAAGCTTATCGAAAGATGGGAAAAAAGAAGAATATCATAAAAACACTCAGAAAGAGTATGTCATTTATGACAATATATACAGACTGTCCCAGGTAATGGTTCATCATTAGGATCTCGTAAAAGAAAAGGGTCGGACAATTGATTAAATGAAACTAAACTGTCAGGCCCCACTATTTTTACTCGTAACAAAGAAATCTAAACAATAGAACGGTAAGTGAGCTATAAGGAAAAAACTAAAGATCGACAATTTAAATTCTGTCGTCTAACTTGTTTCGTATGTAAAAATACTGAAATATTATTTCAGCATTGCGAGGACACATTTTTACATTGAATTCAAATATGCTATTGAAACGCATGGAGGGATTTCTATACAAACTTTCTTATTTTAAATACAAATCATAGATGACTTTGACTGTATCAGATAAACCATAATTTGCTGATTTCGATTATGTATAATGCAATTGTACAATTATAACTGTTCTTGTGCATGTAGATGCTATGAATCAGAGGCAATAATGAACTAATAAAGCAATAAATAGAAGTAATCTGCGAAATTTATTTGTAAACAAGTTAGGTATCTATAATTTTTTATTAAGTTTCATTATTCAAAAATCATCACATTTTGATTAGTTTTATTATTTGTATGTTTCTTCGTCTACCGTTCATCACGTTATGGAGAAATTTAATAACGAAAAGAAATATAATATGCTCGAATGTTATTACACAATATTTCATAAAAACGCAAGGAATGCAACTAATTATTATCGTACGAGGATCGACGTCATTCACACGAAACTATATTTCGTGGAGTAATTGTAAACTTAAAAATCTATGGTGCCTTTAGTAAAACGAAAAGAATTGAAAAGGAATAAATGAACAATTCAAGGAATACTATTAAATCAGATGCATGAAAATCCTAAGATTTCCATAAAGGAAAAAGACAACAACAGAAATTACTAAAAAAATCCAGCGAATATTGAGAAAACTGGTATTACCCTTGCAAAGTCCATATTAACTAAGGGCTTCACTCAGGAGGACAGAAAGACGGATGCATTCCTGTCATTGATACATTAATTAGATAACGACAATCCTATGTTTCGGTTTAATGTATTGTGGTAGGGTGAACTCTGATTTACGAACAATGAATTATTTAGAAAAAATGTTTACTGTTCGGCGACAGGAAACTTCCGTGTTTTTTATAAACGTCGATATCAAAAACATTTTGAGTGTATGTTGTGGTATTATCAGCGAATATTTCAGGAATAGCTCAGTTATGTTTAAGAATTGGTAACCAGCGACAGGAACAGTTGAGCAAGGTGGGCAAACGCATGGAGGCATTGGATAGCCTATACCTTGTAAGAGATGCGAATATTAATTGTTATTTAATCTTCGCAAAGGAGGACTGTTAACTGCGACGGGTATAAATAAATTTTTAAGTCGTTTCCCCACGTTAGTACGAGGGAGCGTTTTTATATTCGCGGAATGGGGGACAAGGGGTGGAAATAAAAAAACCAAATTATTTTTCTTTTTCAATATATTCACCTGCAAGACGGATACATTTTTCACATCTTTCAATTAATTTATTTATACCCTCATAAAAAAATGATTTCTCTTTATCTGCAAAATACGCCGAAACTGCCTCCTTGACTTCATCATCGGCAGCAAATTTTTTACCCCGTAGCTCTTTTTTCATTTTCGGAAACAGGTAATAATCACTCGGGGCCAGGTCTGGGCTGTAGGGTGGGTGATTCACAATTTCGAAGCCCACCTTATGCAGGGCAGCTATCGCAACGCGGCTCTTGTGGACGGGCGCGTTGTCGTGCAAAAGCAGAACACCTTTTGTCAATTTTTCCCGTCTTTTCTCTTTAATGGCTTCTTTTAGTCGCTCTAACATTGAAGCGTAATATTCTCCGGTTATAGAAACACCTTTATCTTTATAATCAATCAACAATATTCCTTCCGAGTCCCAAAATACCGTTGCCATGAGTTTCCCAGCTGATTGTTACACTTTAAATTTCTTGGGAGGTGCTGTGCCCTTTTTATGCCACTGCATGGAGTCTTGTTTGGACTCAGGTTCATAATGATGAACCCAAGTTTCGTCACCAGTAACAATTCCACTCAATACACCATCCTTGTCTTCATTATGGAGGTCCAAAAATGCACGCGAACACTCTACGCGCTGTTGTTTTTGCGGCGGCGTGAGCATTCTCGGCACCCATCTTGCGCTGACCTTAGACATGCCGAGATGATCGTGTAGGATTTTAAAAATTGTTGTATCGGATACTCCAACCATTTCTGCGAGTTGTTTCTTCTTAGTCGAGCAATTTCGAGTACAATTTGTTCAACTTTTTGGATAAGTGCTGGCGTGGTCACCTCAATGCTCCTGCCCGGCCTCGGGTCGTCTTCAAGGGATTCCCTTCCTTGTTTAAATAAACTATGCCACTTGTACACCATGGTTTTTCCTGGACAAGAGTCGCCGTAAACCAATGACATCTGATTCATTATGGTCGCGACTGATTTTCCTTGCCTGGTAAGGAACTTTATAACGGCACGATATTCGATTTTTTCCATATTTCACTTTTCACTCCTGATTATGTTACTTGGTTGACGATAGCTCAAAGACTAACTGTCTAATAACAATGAAACTTCGTATTTATACTAATCATGAGTCGCTGCACAGACCACGCCCCCAATGCGCTTACTCACCCCTCTACAACCCGCTCATTCCGCGAATATAAAAACGCTCCCTCGTATATACAGGAACTATAATTAAATCTTATTTAAAACATTAGTATTTTGTCGCACCTATACGAGGGCCTACACTACTGCGAATTCGGAGATTTACTCAACATTAGTTATCTATCTTGTTATGGGATACAATGTACGTGACTTAAAGGCCAACTATTTGAAACAAAAAAGGAATATATGTGCGCTATAGGAGAGGAACTAAAAGTCGACAATCTAAATGTTTTAGTAAACTTGTTTCACGTAAAATGTATCGAAATGGTAGTTTGACATTATCAAGAGATATTTTTAAATGTGCTAATTTTGTAGCTTTCATTACATGTAGCATAACAACGGACAACAATTTGAGCATTTGGTTTAATTTATTTTGGTAATGTACTTTCCCATAATAAATAATTGCGTGCAATTATTATCCAAGTTACTTTTTACTAATTTTTCTATAGTATCCGATTTTTCAATAAGGACATAACAACTTTGTATTTAAATAAAACACAGAATAATTGACGAATTTATTTCAGGTGTAGTACACATGTTACATTTAACTATGGAATTCGATCTCGTCGATATGACCATCGCGAGCACGTTTGCAGCGATCGGTAATCTGGAGCCAATTTTTCACCAGTCTTTCACACATATCGGCCGGAACGTTGGCAATTTCACATTTGATATTGTCCCTGAGCTCCTCTAACATTGTTGACAAAAACAAACTTTACGTAACCCCATAAAAAGAAATTCAACGGTGTTAAATCACATAAGCGAGGTGGCCATTAGATTGGACCATTTCTCAAGCTTATACAATTACCGAATTTCCCCTTCAATAGATCAATTGTTTGACCCGCTGCGTAGCATGTGGCAACATCTTGTTGGAAGCACATATCGCTAATGTTAAGTCCATCCAATTTTGGCCAGAAATAGTCTTCCAGCATGACACGATAGTGAACTTCATTGACCTTAACAGGGCGATCATTTTTATCGACGAAAAAATATGGTCCAATCATGCCACCGGCATGAAATCCACACCTCGTTGTCACGTTTTATGGTTATAGAGGAGTCTCTTGAAGCACATGTGGGTTTGTTGCTGTCTAATAATATATACTTTGCTTATTAACAAAACTATTAAGCCAAAAATGAGTTTTATTGCTGAAGATTGTTTTTTTGGTGAAATTCAGGATTTTCTTCAAACTTTAGCATAGCCCAATCGGAGAAAGTGGATCGTTTCAAAATGATCACGTGGCTTCAGTTCTTGAGTTAGTTTGATCTTGTAGTGGTGTAAGTCAAGATCTCTATGAAAAATTCTCCACGATGTGATGTGAGAGATTCCCAATTCCTGTGAACGGCGTGGAATCGACTGATTTGACTCATTTTGAACTGAAGCATTTACAACTGTAATATTTTCGGTGCTTTGGCTGGTTCGTTGATACAGGAACACCCTGCAGTGATTATTTTGACTGGAACTTATCCACTATAACACGCACAGCCTATCTGGTGGGACGATTATTACGATCGAAAATTGGAGTAAGCGCTCTTAAAGTTACGACCATAGACTCAGTATTGCGGTAGTAATTTTTAATAATTTTCAAACGTTGCTCGTTCGCGAACTTCACTATGATAAAAATGTTAACATTGACTGAAGGTTTGACGTTGACAGACCATGAAAAACGTTCAAGACAAAATTGTTATGTCCCTATTAGAAAACTCTTTTTTTTCTAGAAACGCGTAGGTATAAAATAGAAAAACAGTATGCAAATTATGGTGATTCTCCTAAATAAACTCGTTGTATTATACATGATTCAATTAGCATATTATTCTCTGCAGGTACTATTCTGGTACAGTTAAAGTCACGTACGATTTGTATTTAAAACGCAAAAGTTTGTATAAAAAACATATGAAAATATCTGTTGATAATGTCAAACTACTTTTTTTCCTTACCACAAGTTTGAAGATAAAATTTAGATTTTTGATTTTTAGTTTTTCTCCTGTATTTTTCTCCATGTATAGTCCATTTTAATGTTCTTCTTTTGTTTTAAATAGCTAGCTAGCTCTTACCTCAAGTACATTTTCTGCCATTCAGCTAACTGGCTTATCATTTATAAGATACCAATGGTGAGCAGACTGTCTTGGTCAGTCTGTTAACGTTTATTATAATATTTGCATTTAAGCGAGAATTTCAGTTTCAAATTGAAGGAAAGTATGTTAGAATTATAATATATGATATTATAATTCAACGTGTGATTTAAATTTTCCTGAACATAAACTAATATACAAGACAGAAAATAATGTAGAAAAAATCACCCAATCACAGTTTTAAAGTGAGTGATTTTAATGACTGACTGCAAGTAGGTTCTTAGGGTATTCTAGCCTAATAGATTTAGAACCGTGCAATTTAAAAGGGTTCATAAATTTAAAATAGTAGTACTAAAGACGGAGTTCATTCTATATTTTTGTATTTAAACCAGTTGCTTTTTTACGCTGTTTTTAAATTAATATTTTTCCTATTCCTTTATTTAAGTTTTCCCAATATAGATCAATATAGACTACGAATACGACATAAAAATATTATTAAGGAATGCGAACATCCAACACTGAAAGATCAAAATAATTATATCATCTCTCGGCATACATTATATTTATTTTAAATATATTCCTACGTTTGGAAAAAGGTGATCAATTGAACTAATAAAACGATAGCGTAGTAAATATTCGCTGCGTGCTGTAAACACAGCATTTCTTCTAGGCAGTGGAGATTATTATTATTAAGAATAATCAGAGGCTAATATACGCGCATAATATACACATTAAGAAAAAGTTTAATACGAAAATTACTGATTTATCACACTATAAATCCCATACTCTTTTTCATTTATAATGGAGTAATTTTTTAAATCAATGTTAACATACATAATATGACGCAATTACGTATTACGATAATAGTTATTATATAAATTTACACTTTTTCAACATTAGCAGAGATTATAGGTATAAATCTGATACCTTTTACTTTATACCTGAAACCATATTTTTTTTAGATATTTTATGTTTCATTATGTTTACCTTTCTTAACAAATTTTAGAGAGTCTGGCGCTGTAGCAGGTAAATTGAAGCACGAAAATGTCTTTCAGAAAACGCCACGTTTTAGTTACTACATAGTATACGTGATGTTGTAAAGTGTAGTTAATATTAAACGTATGTACACTTACTAATTTTGTTGATGACGCGTTATCCTTTGCTTAGAAAGAGGTCGATATCAAAGTAGAATTAATATTTGCTTTAAAGAAACTAATTTCATTAATAATAGCATTTTTTAAAAATTATTTAATCAAATACTTATACGAGGGACACTAGAAGAGCATTCTATCTAAAAATGAGTCAAAAAGTTTTCCGAATAATTTTATTTTTCGACGCACTTACGCCACCTGTCCTGTAAAAAGTTTATTCAATAAGCAACAAAATTACTTCTGTTGTTATTCAAAATAAGCACCGATCTATTTAACTAAATGGTTATTCTTTGCAAAATGATATCCTCGATGTGTTTTTTTTTTAAATTTCTAAATAAAAGGATGCAACTGAATCCGAACTATATGGTAGGTAGTCGAACTCAAAGAAGTTATACATGCGGATGTTGAGTTGGACTCTACCTGCTTTATGAACTCGTGCATTATCATGAAAAAGTGGACTTCTTTGTAGCGTAGACCTTGACGTTCTTGATCTACAGGTGTATATATTTTTCTTGGCCTATCATCGTAGGTAACTGCTGTTATTGCGGTTATTTGGGATATACTCAACTCTACTTGCTCAAGAGATGGTGGATGATCTTCAAAATGGATTCATAACTTTATTCAAACTGTTTTGACAATATTTCGCTTTAAAATATGATAGTAAGTCGTCCCTAAATGTTGCAATCATTCGTTCTTGAATAATTTTAAAAGATTCTTTCTAAATAATGATACAAAAAAAAGATAACAAAATAATGTAATTACTACAACAAAAAAAAGCGAAGTAAGTTCTTGCAACACAACAAAACGTTCTACATTGTACATTTTTATGCGTTTTTTATAGTCTAATTCACATTTTAAGTTTGAAAAATCTTTTATAAGTTCGTGTATATGGTCTGCAAACCGACGTATTCTTATAATTCTAGTTCTAATACAACCTTTTAGGACATAACTACGCTATACAAAAATACGCCTAGGCTACAACGATATACTCCGACGTACGTTAAAATATAATAGATACGGCAGCAAATAAAATCTACAAAAATTTTTATTCTATTGAAACTTTAATTTTTGCGGAAATTTAGGAACACAAACTTCCGCGGTCGTGGTCCATGCTACCTGCTACTGGGTTTCCGGGATGGAACCGCGTCACTATTATATTTTATTTCAGTTTCAGTGCAGTAGTTCAGCCCTGAAGATGTCCCATACAAATGGGTACGAAACGTCGGCAGATATAATAGTGACGCGGTTCCATCCCGGAAACTCAGAAGCAGATTATATTTATCTGTGTTTTTATGCCATCTGTTCTGGTATTTATTTAAGTAACAAGCTATTAACCTTTGCAATAAGAATAAATCACTTGAAGGGTATCTTTTATTCAAAAATCGCCATTCTTAATACATCTAGTGGCTCTATTTCTGCCTGTTTCAGCATATAGTGAAACGATATCTGTTTATTCGCGATTCAAATAAGCCATACATCACAGAAATTGATAAAACACTGACTTTTGACTGTATCTGTCACCGCATCAACTATCACCACTAAGCTTTAGTTGGGGTAGCGCTGCAACTATAAGCTATATAAATAAGTTCTAATTATGAATTGCGCTAATTTACGAGGGCAGATAATTTTAACTTCAGAATTTCTTGGAAAGTTACTACTGACTGGTAGGTAATGTCTATCTTTAACACAAGAAAAATTAGACAGAAGTTTGCAATACACCTAAGGAAACTAATGTTTGAAAAAGCATGTTCATATTCCTATACAAAATGTAAACAATCGAATGTTTGAAACGTAAAACCAGTAAAACATTTTACGAAGCAGAGAAAATATTTTACACTTCAAGCTACATCTAAATTATTCTGTCACATTTATAATACATGGCACAGCACAATCGCGAAACATAAATGTTTTAAAATAATGCAGATATTGTGATATGAATCTTTTCGAGTATTTATATTATTTGGAGAATATATTTAATATTGACATAGTATTTGCATTCATTTTAATGTAATTTATATACATGTCATGTTGCAAATACACTTGGGAATCGGATAGGATCAACAAAAGGCTGTACGTACTCCGACATTTCGTTAATTAAAAGTTTATAAAGCATGATAAAACTTATGATTTTAATCATGAATTCGAAACGTAAATACGTTCCGAATTCAACCTAATTAAATCCGCAAATAAAGGTACTTTTTGTTCCCGCTTGTGGCAAGTAATTTTCTATAAATATTATCTTTGTTCGGTTTACCCTCACACTTTTTGCACTAGCAACCAGCTGCCGCAACAACATTTCACCCACATGAGTTAGTTTTTCATTGGGCCGTTTTGTAATCAGCGTATCTGTTCCGAGGGATCGTCGAAAGATATATCGCCGAATATACCATGTCATTGTGTGTTTTCAGTAACAGATCTGTTGTTTACTTATACGAAAATTATGATATTTATATTCCCTCACTCGTATTATGTACGCGAGTTGTTTATTTTCACGATATTTGCGTATATTCTGCTCAAATAAATGTTATTGCATCTGTAATTAGTGCGAACATGTTTATTTACATTTACTGTGTTGACTCTCATTAATTCCCGACAGACCAAAAAATTTCGATTAGTGTTTAGAGCTCAAATATTAGTGACATGTGAGTAATACGCACGTACATTTATTTTGTTTATACCGTGTGAGTAAATTCAGGACATTTTTAAAATAACATTTTTGTTATTGAATTAATGAATTTAGTAATAATTATTTGTATTTACATTAGTTTACAAGTTTTTATTAGGTGCGCAACTAAGTTCTCGCTGTTTCAAAATATTTAAAATATTGCCCACCGCTAGCGACAACTTTTTCCCATCTTTCTGGCAGAGCTCGAATACCGTCCTGGTAGAAGTGTTCGTCTTTTGAGGCTATCCACGAATTAAGTCATTTTGAGATGTCTTCATATAAGCGGGACTGCTGATTAGCCAGACCATGTGCCATCGAACGGAACAAGTAATAATCGGACGGCACAATATTTGGTGAATATGGCGGATGGGGTAGGACCTCCTATTTCAGCGTTTCTAAGTAAGTTTTAACGGGTTTGGCAACGTGAGGCCGAGCGTTGTCATGCTGTAGAATCACTTTTTCGTGCCCATGCTCGTCTTGTGGCCGCTTTTCGCGCAGTGCTCGGCTCAATCGTATCAATTGACTTCGATATCGTTCCCCAGTGATCGTTTTGTTCGGTTTCAACAACGCATAATAAATAACACCGCCCTGGTCCCACCAAATACACAGCAAAACCTTCGCAGCCTGAATATTCGGCCGAACCGACGACGTAGAAGTATGATCGGGCAGTCCCCATGACTTTGTTCTCTTTGGGTTGCTGTAATGAATCCATTTTGTCCCTTCCTTTTTTGTCGCTGGAGCAGTTGTTCACAGGCGAAAAAACGACGCTCAACGTCTCTTGGTTTCAAATCATAAGGTACCCAAGTTCCTTGTTTTTGAATCATTCCCAACGCATGTAATTGCTGGGAAATGGCTTTTCGGGTAACTCCTAATGCTGAAGCAAGCTTTTTTTGGTCTTCCTTCACACGAACGGTCGTCAACATTAAAATCACCGTCGTCGAAGCGACGGAACAATCACGGCACGTTTTTTCAGTTAGAGTAGCATCTTCGTAAACTTTTCGGAGTTCTCGTTGCGCTCCAGCCGCCGTTTTCTTCGAATGAAAAAAGAAAAGCAACACTTCCCGCAAATGACGATTATTTGGCACAACTACTGGAGCCATCTCTTGAAAAACAGCTAAAATTTAGTTGCGCACCTAATATAATCTGGCTGAAAATTACCACTTATTTCGATATGCCAATGCGTAACTGCATGTTTTGCTTGTTGGTACTATTCACGTTCCTGTTTCTATGTGAAAACTACAAGCTTGCTCTTAAAAACCTTTATTAAACCTACATCATTCATATTTTCTTATTCTACTTTTTTAGCCCAGTGTTTTTCAAGCTTTCAATATTTATTATCCAATTTTGATTCTAACCAGCCTCAGGAGAGTTGATCCTCGTTTGTGTGTTGTAATTTACATATTGACTGCAATTGTCAGTATTCGAGTTGCAATCAATTTATATAGAAAATTATATTAAGAAAATTTTTCGAATTAAAATGAAAATCACGTGTAAAGTAAAAAAAATATTTTTAAAAAGTGAATGAAAAAGTTTTGCTTTCCTCCTGTAAAGTTTCATATGAAATAGCAAAAATGTAAAGAGTCTCATACCATTAATGAAGAATTAATTCTGCTAGACACGATCGAGATTGTAGAAAGATAATTTTGTCAAATAATTGCAGTCCATACTTTTATCAAATGATAATAATCGTCTAATTGGTGTTGTAGTTAAAGATGTAGAGCATATCTGGGCAACAACAGGCCCGCTGTAAGTTTTGATCCGGCCCGCGAGACATTTTGAAAATGTAAATTGTAAATGCGAACTGTTCTTTTCAATGTCGTAAGTTAATAAATCAAAATATCGTACAAGACTGACTGATGATAATTTGGAAAATCTTTACGTCTTTGTATCATTGGAATTAATCGAAACATCGATGGATTAGTTTCCCAAATTTAAGCTCAAGTGTCTCATTGATTTCGGTGTCGCTATTTAATTTTCCTAGTTTGTAACAATTCCAAATTCAGCGATTTAATTATAATGTTGTACCTATTTTTTTCAATTCATTTTGTTATTTTAATAAATTGTGTTATAATAACATTGTCGTATTACTTCATGCCTGATATCTATCGCTAAAAATTTTGAACACTACTTTAAAATGCACTACTTTTAAACGGGTATTTGCACATTAAAGTTTGGCCTATAACATGTCAAAGGTTGCCCATACCCGATGTAGAGGATCAGCTTTTTGGGAGGTTGGGTGACAAATTGTTTTCAATTCAGCTTGATTAGGCAGCAGATATAAATAAAGATGCTCATTAAATTGCCTACGCCCTATTGTCCAACAGACTCAGAGCAACATCACTCGCATTATTTAATATACTGATTAATTTAGAGTGGAAAATTTGCGTCGGGACATATACCGATGGTACTCGTTCAATGTCTGGAAGACTCCAAAGTTTGCAAACACTTGCGAAACAAAAAGCTCGACAGTATACTTGGACATATTTTATGATTCACAGAGAAGCTATGGCTTCCAAAACAATGAGTTCTGGTCTATGGTAAATATTGTGCTTACGACGGTTGTAACCATAGTAAATTATGTGAAAGTGAGAACCGTTCAATCAAGAATCTTTGGCGCACTTTGTAAAGGTGAGTGCAAGACATTCAGCTTTAGTGTTTTATAACGGGATAAGATAGTTATTACGTCTGAAAATTTAGCAACGGATTTATAAATTAAGAGACGAAATCGCCTTATTTTTACAAGAAGAAAACAGATCGGACGCCAAGAAGTTTCAAGATGATTTATTTGTTATAGAATTGAGCTACTTAGTCGATATATTCGTGAAATCAAATACCTTGAATCTTCAACTCCAAAAAACAACCGCACATATTTTGGATACGAGTGATAAAGTTAATGCTTTTGATAGAAAATTGAAGTTGTGGAGCAGAAATATAAAGTATGAAAACTTGGAAATGTTTGCAAATGTGGATGATTTTGTTAAAACTTATAATAGTAAGCAATATATTAAAGTAGTTTTTTAATAATTCAAAAGCATTTAACCATACTGGCTAATAATTTTAAAGTATTTTTTCTTGCAAACGACAACTCGATAGCAATATATGAATGGATCAGGGATCCAAGTCAAAATACTCCCGAAGAGACCTTCATAAATTTTACGGGGAATGGCGGAATGAAAAAGCAATTTAACAGTAAACCAGTATGTGAATTTTGGCAAAGGGTAGAAATTTTTGCACTGAAAACTAAAGTATTTCATATACTATTATCATTTTAAACATTCTAATTTTGGGAAAACGGATTTGCTACGGGAGCTGCTTTTAAGACAAAATATAGATCTCAGTTAAATACAGAAAAAAAACTTTAAGAATTTACATTTTTCCTTGTTTTTTCGATATGCTTGTGTCCCACAGATTGTGAATCACTGTTTTAGAGTTATTACAAGTCCAGAGTACTATCTGTTTGCTATTTTATAGGATATACCTTACAAACAATATCAAAAGTGCTTGCCATTGAAACCCGAGGCCAGTTTTGACGCGCTGCTCTTCTTTTGCAATGATTGGGTTTTGATTATAATATATGCTTTTATGATGTTAAAATGAAAAATTCTTTTTTAAGCCGCTTATATAGTGTAGAAATTTTTGGAAAAATTTCAATTCAAAAATTTCTGCATTACACCTATGATGTACAAAGTGATTAAAGTTAGAATTTTTCGTTTAAACATTGTAATAGCGCATAATTATAAGTAGTTAATAACCTACCGTGGGTTTTAATTTAATAACAGTTCCCATAATGCAATTTATGGCATATTTGGAGGACTCGAATTTACTGTTTCCGTGGTTTAAGGGTAATGACACATTCCCGGAGAGAATGAGATTACCGGTTCGAACCCCTTCCGAAGAACAGAAATTTTTTCAAAAATTTCCGTATTACAAATACGATGTAAAAAGGGTTAAAATTAGAATTCTTCTGTTTAATATCGTAAAGGCAATTAATAACTTACCGTGGTTTTCATTTAGTAATAATAAGCAAGTTATGGCAGATTAACAGTCTTCGTTGTGTAATGGTTAGGGCATATTCCTAGGGAGAATATTTGATGTTCCAAAAAAACAAACAATAACAACACCATATGAGTCTAACTATCTCTGCAATCATTTTATCCTGCTAGCGAGGGATTATATGATCCAAACATTCAAACGTTTGAATAACACTTGTGATAAGAAAGCATTAATTAAATTATCGTTAAATTGTGATTAAATTCGTTAAAAAAACAATATTAAACATTTGAATTAAAATCTCATCGTTGGAATAGATATTACCTGTGATGAAATATAGACTTTTTTAAACAAAGAGAGCACTAATATTCGCAGTACAAAGGATAAGCCGTTTATAATTGGATATTACATGAAAATTTAAATAATAAGGAAACTTAATAATCATTGTATCACGAGGAATTATTTTACGTGCATATCCCGTAACGAGATTGCTTTTGTTTGTAAACATATTGGAAGAATTCCGTTTTGTATTTTCGTCGACACATATAATGGGTGTCCCAAAAGTAACGCAAGATTTGAATTTGTCGCCATTTGTGCAGTAAAGTGTTGGAAACCCTAAAAAAAATAATTCAACAGCTGACAGTTTAGGGTTAGTAAAAATGGAACGTTACACGATAGAACAACGTGTCTTCATTATTGAACAATATTTCAAAAATAATGAAAGCTTGGAGAGCGTAGTTAGAAAATTTCATACAAAATATGGTCGGAATAGTGTTTTAACTTCGTCAACTGTGAAGAGATTAATTGAAAAATTCAGGGAGACTGGATTCGTTGGAGACACCAAACACACTGGTCGTCCAAAAACAAGCAGTTCAAATGTAAATATCGAAGCAGTGCGCGAGAGTGTCGGTGACAATCCAGAAACCTCAATTCGGCGTCGTGGACAAGAATTGCAAATTTCAAGAAGCTCTCTACAGTGCATACTCATTAAAGATCTGTGTCTCAACAACAAACTGAAGACTAATGACCATGCACAGCAAAGAGAGTTCGTTGAATGTATTATTGAACATCAACAAATGGATGCTCATTTTCCGAGCAAAATCATCCTAAGTGATTAAGCACATTTTCACCTTAATGGCTTTGTTAATCGCCAAAATTGCCGCTTTTGGGGATCTGACAACCCACATGTGATTGTCGAAAAGCAAATGCGTTCACAACATGTAACTGTTTGGTGTAGATTTTGGGCTGGAGGCATAATTGGACCATACTTTTTTGAAAATGAGGCTGGTCAAGTAGTGACTGTTACTGGTGCTTGATATCATGACATGATAACACAATTCTTTCTGTTGAAACGGGTTGATATTGATGTGGCCAATATGTGGTTTCAACCAGACGGTGCCACATGCCATACAGCCCGTGGAACAATTCAATTACTACATGAGACATTTCTAGGTCGTGTACTCTCTCGTTTCGGTGATCAGAGTTGGTCCCCTAAATCCTGTGATTTAACACCATTAGATTTCTTTTTATGGGGTTTTTTTGAAATCACAGGTCTATGTCAACAAGGGCACAACCACCCGTGCATTAAAGGAGGAGATTCAACGCTGCATCAACGAAATTCAGCCACATTTATGCATAATAGTCATGGAAAATATCGATAAACGACTCCGTATGTGCATGCAAAGCCGTGGAAGCCATTTGCCCGATGTGTTATTCCATAAATAACCCTATCCTATGTACTTTATGATTCAACAAAAAAATAACAATCAAAAGACTAAAAACTGTGTTTTCTATTTAATTCAAATCTTGCGTTAATTTTGGGGCACCTTTACAACCCACAATGATAAACCCGATGTATGTATATAAAGGTAATAAAGCCTTTATATACATATAAATATATATTTAATTTCTTAGCATTAAAAAAATTTAAACGTCAACAAAGGAAAATGAATTTTTAGGAGTTCCCAACTCCTGCTGAATCCATAATAAATAAATGGACAGAAAATTTTCTGTTCTTTCAACGTAAAATGCAGAGAACGAGGAATTCTCCAAACCAACAGAACGCTTAGATTGGCATCAGCGTAAGATCGGTCCTATTTCTTACCTTTAATTATTGTTATTGGTAACATAACGTAATGACTTACCGTTTTCATTTAAAACACAAACAAGTGTCGCCAACGTACAAAGATTGAAACGTCCTAATATGGCGATTTTTATATTAACAACTACTGACAGATCAAATTACTCACAGCGTATATACATATGTAGATTGCTATTTATTAAGCACCGATAATTCTAGACGTCGTTTTAACATTTATATGTCCCAATATGCAGTTTTGTTTAGACTTGACACTCCAAGCGTTCGGCCAGTACGCGTGCTTTGAAGCGGTGCAAGTTATTTAGCGGGTATTAAATGTAAATAAAGTACCCTTTTAAGCAACGTTCTCAGTATGTAGATGTACAAAGTGATAATATCGGTTAAATATTTGCAATATCAGAAACACTTCAACAGTTTTTTCATGTAAATGTGTTCGCCACGAGGAATAAATGTCCTTATATTCAAAGAATAACCATTCGAAACCTAGTAATGAAATAATTATAAAGTCAAAATAATACTTGACGGATCTGTTGCTATATAGCAATAACACAAGTATAATATTAGTGTTACTAGTATAACGATATACTAAATATATAGTGTGTTAACTAAAGATTATCTTAATTATGCAAGTATTTCTTAATTACATATCAAACGGTCGTTATCTGCATATAAGAACATTTATTCCTTACGGCGAGCATGGTTACATGAAGAACTAACAGAAATATAGCTGATCCTGCAGATATTTATAAGATCTTATCCATTGCATCTGTGCATTCAAAATGTTGCTTAAAAGAGTCAGTGTTTATTTACTTGCAAGGAAAACACGCGCTGCTGACCGTACACTTTTCGTAATAACTACTCTTTAGAAGTATCAAAGCTTCGACACGGCTCCATATATGAAGTAAAAGTATTGTTTAAACACAAAACAAAATGTTTTTGCTACAAACAAATATTATTTCTCCCCTCTAAGCGGCTATTTCTTTATTTTTGAATAATAACATTACTGTAGGTTCAGAAATTATTTAGGAAGAAAAAATTTGAATTAAGGGAGGCATTGTGTGCATTTGCACTATAATTTTAATGGGTTTGTTACTATAGCTTACGATACGTGCTTGTTTAATATTACATGTAATTATATGGAAAGCTGCACCGTAAACAAAAGCATTTATTACACTTCAAGCATTGATATGATCACATTAAAAAATGTTACTGGCGCCTCTTAATCTAAAGGTGTAGTTGTTAACATAATTATCACCGACAATTGGGATTTCCGAGAGTTTTTCCACGAATCTATTTTCTCCGAATCGATAACAGAAAAGATATAACACCGATATTGTTTTATCTCCCTTTAGTTGGATTTCTATCTAGCGTTATTCATACATACGTATGTGAGCTTCGATTTTTTTCTCGCGTCAACTGCCTGCAATATTGCGTAATACTTATAATAAATAGAAGAATTTGTAGTTTTCGAGCACCTATTTCATTTATGTAATTGCTTATGCGTATTTTTTTAGAATGATGGTTGATTAATATGCACTGTTGTCATGTGAATTTCGACACTGGAATAGCGCTGTTAATTTCTAACATTATGACATATAAATAATGTAAGGTGCTCTTACAAGGTAAGAGAATCTTCGTGCATCTAATGGTTAGGTATAAGTAGGTTCGTCAGAGATTCTTTCAGGGAAACAAACTAAATAAAGTAAATGTGTTGAACGCAAACAATCGCAGTAAGTTTTTTAAAGAGATCAGTAACAACTGACGAAGAATGAATATAAAAACAAAAGTAAGGGATCTTCCAATGATTTGATAATCCATGTTCATCTAATCTCTCCAAATAATGCCCAAGCCTCCATGATAAAATAGATAAAATTAAAGTTCGATGCATGACCCGCATATCCCAAATTTTTACGAACAATAAATACTAGTCCAAGAATCGCTTTCTAGCACCACTGCTTGTAAAAGTAAGAATATTCTTAATTATTTAAATCTATACAGAGTGGTATATGAGAAGAAGATGCCTGCTGTCAAAGTAAGTCCCTTTTTGTACATGGCTTTATAATATGCGTGCTATAATGTTTGTGATGAAAAGTAAAAGGAAGCAGAATATAAGTTCTTTTGAAGAACACGGCTGATATATACTCGACCATGAGATAGCTCACGTGAAAATAATGACGTACCAGAGAATCTAATAAAGACTCTAAATGGCATACCATCGCAAAAGAAAGGAAAGGAGACAGCTAGAAATGTTTAGAAACTAAAAAAGAATAAGATTGCGAAGTACAAGGACTTTGCATAGAATTTAATACTCAAAAATGTCATGGAAAAACCGTTAATGCAAGTAAGTGCTTTGAACTAATTCTGCTGGAAGCACCTCAGAAAAATATTTGAATAATTTAATAAACGCTTTCAATATTTTTTGAATATATCAGGTCTACCGGAAAGTTCTGTCCGGTTTCAGAATAAAACAAAATAATAAATTTTTCATACTCTGAATAAACTTCATTGAATAATATAATTTCCATTATTATTTATGACTTCTTGCCGCGGTGATGGCAACTTGTATATCTCATTTTTAAAAAATAGCTTATCCCCAGAGGCGAAAAGTTGAACCAGTACTTGCCTGACATCTTCTTCGCTTTTGAATTTTTTGCTCTGCAGAAGTCCTCAAGAGTACTAAACAACAAAGAATTATCTCTAAATCAAATTCATCCCTTGTGGATTTGATATGAAGGTAACCCCTTCAAACCTTCAAAGTAAAACATTTAATTTAAGAAAACTTTCGCACGCGTCCCTCAGCCACACATTGTGCTGAATGCAAATTTGTTTGATATATCTATGCGCAAGGTTAAAGTGGGAGCATGTTAATATTCCCTCGTATGTACGGTGACATAACACTATAAATCTTAATTTAGAAATCGAAACATTTTAACTATAAAGTTCTACGAGACTCATCACATTCACAAGACTCTGCAACTGATTATATTTTTTAAATACCTAAATGCTTTCTTAGATAGAAAACAATTTTTTAAAAAAGAAAAGACTAGAGGTGTTTCTAAAACCCTTGTGATTAGCGACTCAAATTAACTAAAAATGGTATTTATGCTTTTTTTTAGAAGTTAATGTAAATTCATTGAAGTTGGGACGGATAATTTTTCTTTTTAACTTTGCCTATTTTTAGAATCCTATGATTGTGTTTGCTTTTATGGGAATTTATCGAATTTACTATAAATCTGAATCAAGTGAGGACTTTTGAGAGAGTCAGTTACTTTTCTATATGTAGATGACTTGAATGAAGCTGTGTATTTTGTAGTTGGAAATATAGTGTTTTTTTTTTTGTATTGTAATGAGTTAGTGTCGTCCAAGGAGAACCTGTAATTTTATAATTGGCTCAACGGTTTTCAAATATTAGAATTTAGTACTACGAGATTATAGAGAATTGCATGTTAGTTAATTGTAAATCGATAAATCCTGCATTATCCTGGTTTTTATTGAGTATTTAAGCGAGTTAGTGTCTCCGGAAATTACATTTCGTATTTTAAATCAGTTGGATATTTATGGAGTTTAAAACTTTGTAGATTAAGTGTAATTTCCGAGAAAAGACAAAATAACGAATCCTCGCACGCAACTAGGCATGTTAGTCAGTTAATATTGACCGAAATCAGTTTCAGAACACAGAAACGTACCTGTGTACGAAAGGAGGCTAATGATTTCTGGAAGTTGATTTTAATATTGGATAAATATTTTATTGTAGCTTGCCGCATTTTCCGAAATGGGATCAATAGAAATTTTATGGAGAAAAGTTATTAATTTATTCATAAAGTTGTTTAATTATACATGTAATCTAATAGAGTATTTATTTTTGCAAATTTACAAATTCGACGAAGTTGGAAGAAAACGCCCAAGATAAGAAATTTAACAATAAATACAAAGAAAACTTGAATTGTTGATAGTGGAATCAAATATAAATATTTTCAATACACTGAGCGCCAAGAGATTGAAATAAACTGCTTGAATTTAACATTTCCATAAGGACCGGTAGTTTCAGAAAACAGACGTATCAGAAATAATCGTAGGGCATTACGTTTGCACCATTTACTAAGAAATACACTAATAGGAAAGAAACGAAGGTCAAGACAAATTAAAATTAAGACTTAGGTGCGTGTCCATTCGAATTCTTCCAATAAAATATGAGATTTGCCTGCTAAATAAAAGAGTACAAAGTATGTGTTTGGTAACTAAATATCCGGACTGAGTTCTGAAACGACAAGCCTAAATCCAAAGAAAACTGCTATGAAAAAATATATAAGTGTGGGCCAAGTGGAAAGATTATCAGAATTTAATAAACAAGAACTGATAAACAAGATTCAGAGAATGACCTTATGAAACGTGGAATGATAGTATTGAGAACATTTTGAGATTTTTCTGGAGCTTGTTTGAATCGAAGTGTATTCTGTCCATGTAAGTCACTCTTCTTGAACATGTTCTGTAGTCAGGTAGTTTCGTCCACGCGCTTAGGTGACCCAATGTTCTACGCTTGCTTGTGTGTGATTGTTTTTGAGTGTTTAGGGTTGCAATAGATGTTTGTTGCAACTATTCTGTTCATGCTTTCATTGTTATTTCCTGATCGATTAGGACAGTATTGTGAGCAGTAGAGAGGCATTGAACTTCAACTCTTTAGTCTAGGTTAGTTTTCCCCTTACTACGTAACTAAACGTAGCTAAACAAAGAACACTATAGCACGAGTACAAATCGATAGAATATACTTAAATTTGAACAGCTCTGAAAATTCACTGAAAAATCATATAATAAGAGGTTCTTCCACCCACTAGATATTTACGCAGACTATTATCCGATAGAAGTTTTTATATGTACGTATATATGTACATACTTCTACAAAGTTTAATGAAGAATCAATTAGGTAGTCTACGTTTTTATATAATACAGTATCCGGCAAAATCTACAACTCATTTTAAACAGTCTATAAAAATGTATTAGCTTAAACAACAATACAAAAGACATATTTCTTAAATAGGAAAGATGGGAGCTTATTATACTGAGTACTGTACGTCACAAATGAGCCCCATTCCCTTTAATACATTCGCCGAACTGGATTACAAATTGTCGCATAACATTTGATTAACATGCCAAAAAACAGCATTGATTTCGTTTCTGATATATTGCTTTCAATGCGTCTAATTTTCTGAGTTTATTCGCAAACACTGTTGGTTTTAAATAACCTCAGAGGAAGTGATTTAGTTCTGAAGAAGTCAGGGATATTGTTGGTCATGAAATTGTACCATTTTTAGAAATCAATTTGTTTGAAAAGGACTGTCCTAAAATATCCATGATTCTTCTCGCCTTATGCCTTACTAAGCCAGTCCTGTTGAAACTAGTTTCATTTTTAATTTATGTAAAAGAGAATATGTGTGGTGTGTGAGCATAGCTTAACGTGAAGTAGTAACTGTTACTGTGCCATTCTTTTCAAAAAGCTAAAGTCGATTTATTCTAGAGGAAGAAATTGCGCGCAATACAGTTACATTAAAGCGATGTAAAGGTCGCTGGTGAATTACATGGTCACTTTCTTGGTTCCAGTAATGACAATTTTGCTTATTTACGTCACCGTTTAGATAGAAATGGCCACATTACTTATTAAAAGACTGTTTTAGATGCTTTAATCATTGTGACAAATAAAATTTTACTCTACTAGCCCCATCTTAGTCATTTATTTCCCAAATTACTGCGACAATAATAACTCATCTTTTTAAAATTTTTGTGTATTTTGCTCGATCAAATTCAACTCAGTAGCATGTTTAATAAATTCTTTGGGACTAGCGATAACTGTAATCCTTATCCTTTCGTCGTTAAAGGCATTGCGCAAATTCTAGTCTTTCACTTGACTTTTTATCTAGAGCAGATCCTTGTGTACCCCATTTACGAATTGAAACCGAAATTGCTTTACTCTGCATTGCCTATGGAGACATCTTTGAACTGCTATTATTGAATTAAGTTGAATAAATTTATCAACACAAAAGATGTGTTGTTTTGTCGGTGAATCAACTCTCTATTTCGACAAATATCAACAGTTATAGCAAAATCTTCAATGCCTACTGTTCCATTTAAAAATAACACAGTTGTGAATAGCTAATTAATTTTGCTGTTTTTAGTGAAGCAAAATAGATAACACATTTCGTTGCACCCTGTATATCAAGGTGAAGCAAATAAATTTGTTTTGCATTATAGTCGATTATATATTCATTAAAAAGTGAACTGATAATTCTTATTATTTTATTAGTTATTAATAGTGTTTTATATGCGAATTATACTGCACATGCTTCATAGTTTTTAAATTTAAACTTTTGCTTTATTAAAGGAGGATGAGTTTATTGTTTAAAATAAATTCAATGATCATAAAGAGGAAAACTTTTTTGGGCCTACACTGTGCGAGGCAGATGCACCACGACAGACATATACACATGCTATATGCTTAAAACGTAACGTGACAGGTATTGTACCACGCAGATGTAAATTAATATGTTAATATAGCGCACCCCTTTTTCCGCTAAACGCTCCATCCTCTTGACAATAAATCAAGTGGAAGAAAAATGTGTTCATAAATAACGTGAATACGTATATATACGTAGAATATATCCAGCTAAGTTCTTTCGTGAATATTTAGGAGAAAAAAGTGTAATTACAATGTCATATATTACGTAGTACGTATTAATAGAACAGACTGACACTTGGGCGCGATAATATTGGAATTGCAACCGGAATATTTTAACTAATTCTATCCATATCCGACCATAAAGTCAAAGGCAAGTTTTCCGAAATATTACAGAATCAAATGTTAATTTGCACTTTTTAATGTTTATGCTGCTAGATATTTAGAATAGAATGTTATTCAATGTTTACAATAGCAGGAAAATTTACAAAATGACTAAGTTTAATTAGTTATGGGTTCGAGTCTGATGGCCTGCTATCTAGGAAGGATTTTTGTGGTTTCCCTTTTCCGTTTACGCTAATGCTCATAGGCAAAGATCTTAAGTCGTACCATGGGGGCAGACGTAATAATAACTCACGGTTTGCCAAAGTCTCTGTAATTTGTGTTAAGCTGTTTGGAGATGCAAAGGCGTGGATTATTATTATTTATTATTATGATGTAGATGTCTCGCACTTCCTCAGCCTCGGAATGTACACGGCTTATATCGTACTGTCTTATTACCTATCACAAAATAGTATCTATTACAAGTTGTATGATGTATTGTATGTCCATTTAGATGCTGTTGATTAAAAGATTAATATTAGTCAGATTATGAGATCAACTATTGCTACAATGAATAACAAAAGCGCCTCCCTCTGTCGTCCACTATACTGAACGACAAAGCGAGAAACGCGTAAATCTCGCTTGTCAATAACTGGGTTATTAGAGTATATAAGACAGACGCATTGCGTAACGGCTATTTACTAATTAAAAGAATGTTAAAAGGAATCATTCTATTATTAATAACACCCTATCTACTACATACGTTTTACCGATATCACGAATCGTCAGGCAGATTTGTGTTATTAATGAACGATTCCTTGGTAGCGTCTATTATATCATTTCGATACAGAAAAATAATGAATAACAAAAGCGCCTCCCTCTGTCGTCCACTATACTGAACGACAAAGCGAGAAATGCGTCTATCTCGCTTGTCGATAACTAGGTTATTAGAGCGTATAAGACAGACGCATTGCGTAACGGCTATTTGCTAATTAAAAGAATGACAAAGGGAGGCGCTTTGGTTATTCATTATTTTTCTGTATCGAAATGACATGATAGACGCTACCAAGGAATCGCTCATTAATAACACAAATCTGCCTGACTATCCGTGATATCGGTGAAACATATGTAGTAGATAAGGTGTTATTAATAATAGAATGATTCCTTTTAACATTATTCCTATAATGACTGCTTTTTGTATTTTTGTGTGTATATGTAGAGAAATTGTTTTGTTGTAATACCTGTTGCCGATAGCACTGTCGGTACTTTTGTTATTGTTTTTTGATTTCAAAGTTCCTGTAGTTCGATTGCAAGTGACGTACATTTTCCTATTTTTTCTTGTGAGTCTATAACCATTATTTCCAAGGATACTTTCTGGGGTGTATTTGTAATATATTGTGTTTATTTTTACTAGTTAATGTTTGAGTGCAAGTCCTTGGTGAATAATTTGTGCTCCATTATTGTGTCTCTCTGTATAATAATTACTAGCAAGTAGTTTACATTCTTCTGTTATGTTTTCTGTAGTTAATGACAATGTCTGCGATTGATATTTTTTAATGTCTCTTTAATTATTTTTCCATAGTTCTTTGTGACGATTACATCGTCTTATAAAGGGTTTTCCAATAAGGACTTGACAATTTTTTTTCAAAATAAAATGCAGACCATTTCAGATATTTCAAAAACTTTATTATCGGGTTGAAGTACAATCAAAACGTTTATGAATGGAACTCGACTTCGTTCATATGGCCATCGCGGGCACGTTTGCAGCGGTCGATTCGTTCGACCCAATTTTCGATGACTCGGCCACACAATTCGGCTGAAACGGCTGCTATTTCGCGTTCAATGTTGGCTCTGAGCTCTTCCAACGTTGTCGGCTTGTTGGCATAGACCAATGACTTGACGTAGCCCCAAAGAAAAAAGTCTAGAGGCGTTAAATCGCACGAACGAGGCGGCCAATCGACTGGTCCATTTCTTGGCGCATCTTTTCCAGAGAGAACGTACGTCGCTTCAAATGGTCCATCGGCTTCAATTCTTGAGTCAGCTTGATCTTGTATGGGTGTAAACCAAGATCCTTACGCAAAATTCGCCATAAAGTTGTCTGGGCGATGCTCAACTCTTGAGAACGCCGTGGAATTGACTGATTTGGATCATTGGCTACGAACGTTTCAACGGCAGCGATATTTTCGACACTTCGACCAACCCGTTGTCTCACTGGCACCGCAACATCACACAACGAATATGTAGACTCAAATTTTTGCACTAAACTTGTTACTGTCTGTATACTAGGGCTAGAATTACGACCGAAAATCGGAGTTAACGCTCTTAAAGTAGCGGTCACCGATTCCGAATTTCTGTAGTAAGTTTTTATAATTTGCAGACGTTGTTCGTTCGTGTACTATACCATGATAAAAATGTTAAGTTTACTGAATAAATTGACAGTAACAGTTCGATGATTAGTGAAAGGGTGCGTTCACAAATTGAATTAAAAGTTTATTATAATTATTATATTAAAAAATCAGTTATATACACAGTAGCGCACAAAAATTAAACAACTATACTTACACTAAATAGTGAACATACTTATTTTACAAAACAGCAACATGTAAAACATGAAAATGTGCCAGGGCAAAAATTAAGCAACTAGTTTAAGGGATTTCCTAATGAGCCTGTAACTCGTCTGTTTTCGGCTACCGCACGCGTAGGTATTTCACAGCACAATAGAAACACACATATGGGTCGTACAACGTATTCGGAAAATATAAAAAGGAATGTAGTGGCTTCGTACGAAACAACACAGCAAAACAAGTATCTAATTATATTTGCCTATAATATCGTATACATTGAAACGTTACAAAGAATAAAGTACTATAGTTACATCCTCACGTACAGGGTATCTTCAAAAATCAACTCTGAAACAGGATAAATTTCAAACCAGCGACTTATTTAGCATCGGAAATAGAAGCTTGTGTGAGTGCGCGTACGTCTTATTGAAGGAATTTTATATAGTCGAAGACGCATCAAAAAACTCTCGTTAACAAAAAACATAGGATAGCAGGGAAAGTGGAAAACAGCTATTTTTAGTGACAAATCAATATTGTCGATAGTAATGGTATGACTTATGCAAGCAACCAGTTGGACAGAGCCTAAAACCACAATATTACCAAACCACCATAAAATATGGTGGCGGAAATGCGATTATATTTGGGTGTTTGTTCCATGAATGGTATGAGTTCATATATGGCATTTGGGGTATCATGGATTGACTTATGTATATTTAGAGACTTATTGCAAAACGTACTGCTGTATTCTACTGAGGCAATGCTTTTACGATAGATATACGTATATAAACAAGAGACTGATAAAACATAGTTTAAGGAAAATATCTTGTCTAGAATTTGTGGCTAATCATCAATAGGGGCATCCGACAGCAAGGCGTTTTTTAAAGCCGACTGGTTGCTTCGAAAGCCTCGTAGAGTTCCAAGAAGGATTATTGACAACCTGGTAGAATTTATGCTACGTTATACTGCTGTAATAAATAGCAATGAATATGCCACGAGATTTAGCAATTACTTTCAGTATTGATAATATAAATTAGTTTATTTCAATAATTGCTAAGTTGCTTGTCATTTGTCGATTAGAAAATAACATTTTTGTTTTTTTTCATTTTTATTACGTTGCTAATGTCTAACTTTCGCAATAATAATAGTAATTCGGTTTCGCAAATTATTATCTTTCAGTTTTTATAGTTGCTTAGTTTATGTCCACTACTGCGTATTGTTCAAATTCATAGTCGGTTTTGATATTTAATGTAATATCTTGTAGAAAAATAGCTACATATATAAGACATTTTATAAATAATATTGAATTAATTGTGAATAGAACTGCATAAAACTTCAGTTACACTTACAATTGTTTAAAAGACTTGCAATAAAGTTAATTTTTTATATTTGCAAAAAAAATTAATGTCTCTACTTACTGCATAACCTTGTCACGGATGTAGTTTCAACCATGCTTCACAAAATGCGTAAACTCGTATAGTAAATAATATAGTTTTTCTTTAAAAAAAGGCGTCAATTTTTTCTTCTTGAATAAAACATCTACTTCTATCAAATATACAAATGGTACTAGGAAAGTTTTGCAATATGACGCAAAAATGATTCGTAGGAAGCTGCTTGTTGCTGCATGTTGAGGCATGTTCATACGTGCATATTAGCCGCCGAGCCATGTCGATGGACTCAGTTATTCATTATCAGTGAGAGTGTAAAGTGCTTGCGATGGTATCATGGTTACGAAATGAGATAAAGGCAGTTTTGCGTTATAATTTCGTGCGTGGTTTAAACATAGACCAGTGCTACGAAGAAATGACTCTTGCACAAAGTGATGTTTGCCAACATTGCACAACGATATTCAGGTGGTATAGATAACTCCAAAGGGGAAATATAACTGTGGAGGATGCTGAGAGGGTGGGAAGTCCACGAAAGTCAGTCACAGAGGAAAACGTTATTACTGTGAGGAAAATGCTTGGCGAAGACAGGCAAGTGACCTACCAACAGTTAGAGGATACTTCAGGCCTAAATACACTAGCAATTCGTTCGATTCTGCATGATCATTTGCACGTGAAGAAACTTTGTTCTCTCTGGGTGTCGCGTCGACTGACTGAAGAGCGGATGCCACGACGTGTAACTTGGTGCCGGGAGATGCTAAAAAAAAGCTTAATAAGGGACAATCTCGGTATATGAACAACATCGTGACAGGTGACGAAACTTGGCTGTACTATTACGATGTACTGACCAAAGCTCAAAGTTTGGATCTTTGATGATGAGGACACACCCGTAGTTGTCAGAAAATCCCGATCTGTAAAGAAGAAAATGAGCTGTATTTTTGAAATCGAGTGGAATTGTGAAACGCGTCGTTTTGGATACACAGAAGACAGTCACAGCTAAGTGGTACACAAAAAGTCATTGGATCTATGAAGAACCTGCGGCCAAATTCAACCAACACCTGGTTCCTCCATCACGATAATGCTCCAGCTCAACGCGCCAAAGCCTGCACTGTATATTTGACCATGAATGAATTGACTCTTCTCGAGCACCCTCCCTACAGCTCCCTGCGACTTCGCACTGTTCCCGCATGTGAAAATGGAGATAAAAAGGAGGCGGTTTTCCAGTAATGAGGACCTTCTGCGGGCTTGGATCAACGAGTGTGCTTTACTCCCTAGTGAAACTTGGCAGAACTTGTTTAAAGATTGGTTTCGGACGATGGAGAGATGTATTGAGTGTAGAGAAAATTACCTTGAAAAAATTAAATATAGAAAAATGTATTGCAAAACTTTTCTAGTACCCTTTGTACGTATTTTTTTAGGTGTAAATATTGAATCTGCTGATTATTTTTCATCAGACTTATTTATATAACAAATTCCTAATAACCAATAGAATGGGGCAATTTTTCTCGCTCTATAATTGGAATCTATTGAGTGAAATAAAAGCTATTATTATTAATAAAAATATTATCGGACACAATTTATTCCCTTCGCTTTACTTTTTCTCAAGATGTTCCCGTATTTATAATAGTGATTGAATGTTAACAATTTCGAAGGGCTTCTTTGTCAACCAATACTACATTGATTGTTCTAAATGCCTGGCACGTTCAGGTAGCCATTGCACTATAAGGATGTAATAGTAAATCACTCCAAGAGTAAAAGGCAACTTTTAACAATGAAATCATGAACATTATGTACGCTTTCTGTTTTCTTTTGTTACAGACAATTCTGAAGCACGTAAATAGTTTTTTATACTTAATACAGTTATGTGTGTCTTTTTGGGTGAATAGGTTACGATGCCTTGTTTCTGTAAAGAGTTTTAGAATTTCTTTATACCAAATATTTCTAGTATACGAGCACGAATAAATTAATATTGTAAACTTTAATGAGTAAAAATTGAATGTAAGGCTCTGTTTTAATTATTGTTAATTCAGTCATTTCGTTCTAGTAGTAAATGCGAGTAATAAATGTTAGTAGTAGTATTCTTTTCTTTTGTAATATGTTGGTCGTTTTATTTTAAATAAAGGGTTTTCCAATAAGGACTTGACAAATTTTTTTCCAAATAAAATGCAGACCATTTGAGATATTTCAAAAACTTTATTGTCGGGTTGAAGTACAATCAAAACATTTATGAATGGAACTCGACTTCGTTCATATGGCCACCGCGGGCACGTTTGCAGCGGTCGATTCGTTGGACCCAATTTTCGATGACTCGGCCAACCAATTCGGCCGAAACGGCTGCTATTTCGCGGTCAATGTTGGCTCTGAGCTCTTCCAACGTTGTCGGCTTGTTTTCATAGACCAATGGCTTGACGTAGCCCCAAAGAAAAAAGTCTAGTGGTATTAAATCGCACGAACGAGGTGGCCAATCGACTGGTCCATTCCTTGAGATAACACGCTCATCAAACTTACTCTTCAATAAATCGATTGTAACGTGTGCTGTGTGGCTTGTGGCACCGTCCTGCTGATACCACATGTTATCCAAGTCCATATCTTCCAATTCGAGCCAAAAATAATCGGTAATCATGGCGCGATAACGATTACCATTCACAGTAACGTGACGATCATTATCGTCGACGAAAAAATATGGCCCTGTGACACCGCCGGCATGCAAATCGCACCAAACCGTTATTCTTTGTGGATGAAGTGGTCTTTCATGAAGCACATATGTATTTTCTCCCGACCAATAACACATATTTTGCTTATTGACGAACCCATTGAGCCAAAAATGAGCTTCGTCACTGAAAATGATTTTGCGATGAAATTGATCATCTTGGCGCATTTTTTCCAGAGCCCATTCGGAGAACGTACGTCGCTTCAAATGGTCCATCGGCTTCAATTCTTGAGTCAGCTTGATCTTGTATGGGTGTAAACCAAGATCCTTACGCAAAATTCGCCATAAAGTGGTCTGGGCGATGCCCAACTCTTGAGAACGCCGTGGAATTGACTGATTTGGATCATTTGCTGCGGACGTTTCAACGGCATCGATATTTTCGACACTTCGACCAACCCGTTGTTTCACTGGCACGGCAACATCACACAACGAATATGTAGACTCAAATTTTTGCACTAAACTTGTTACTGCCTGTCTACTAGGGCGAGAATTACGACCGAAAATCGGAGTTAACGCTCTTAAAGTAGCGGTCACCGACTCCGAATTTCTGTAGTAAATTTTTATAATTTGCAGACGTTGTTCGTTCGTGTACTTTACCATGATGAAAATGTTAAGTTTACTCAATAAATTGACAGTGACATTTCGATGATTAGTGAAAGGGTGCGTTCACAAATTGAATTAAAAGTTGTCAAGTCCCTATTGGAAAACAATGTATAAGCTTCATTTTTTTCATATTAGCGACATTTCGGAGGCTTTTTCTTCTCTGTTTCTAGTTATTTTATGTAGAGGTTTCTTTTAGTATTTTTTCTGTTGAAAATTGTCAATTTACAAAAAACACAAACATTTCAAAACTAACACAATTATGAGGTGTTTTGAAATGGCAGTGTTTGATTGTCTACTATGGCCGAAAACCTAAACATAAAGGAATAGGTTTTATAGTTAAAGTATACGTTATAGTAGTTTATTTCGCGTTTATGTGAGTATGCTATAAAGCGTTGTCAAGATAACAATTGTACTTTGAGTACTTGTATTATTAAACACTGAACGTACAGGAAATCACAGTTATTTTTCCACAAACCACCCTATTCTTTCTTTAGAATTCCAAGTTTGATCTAACGGGTGGCTGATGAAAGCTGCTACCAAAAAAAAACGTAATAATTTGTTTTCTGTGTAACCAATCTGTTCCATTTTTATTTCATTTTATAGATTGATCTTTATATTTAACTAAAATGGAGAATTGGGACAATGAAATAAGAATTTGGATAGTGCAACAGTTTCATGCTTTAGAGTCTGTAGTTTCCAGAATAGTAGAGAAAATAGGCGCACGTTTGGCGGCACTCCTCCTAGCAGATGGACTATAATGAGGCTCGTGAAGAATTTTGCCGAGCGTGGCACAATCGCAAGAAGGCTTTATCATCGAGATCCCTCAGTTCGGACGCAGGAAACTATCGCTGCTGTAGCTGCTGCCATACAATCCAATCCTCGAGTTTCGACAAGCAGCTTATCTGCTCAAATGGGTGTCAGCAAACAGTCATTGCAGACAATTTTGCACCAAGATTTAAACTTATTTCCATATAAAATTCAATTAACAAACAAATTGAACCCAAGAGACTTCCCGATTTGCTTGGAATTTTGTGAGAAACTTATTGAAATGACGAGGGTGAAAACGTCTTGAACTGCATTTTTATGTCTGACGAGGCACATTTTGATTTAAACGGCAATATTAACAAACAAAATTGTCGAATATGGAGTAATTCCCCACAGATACTCCATCAGATGCAATTACATCCACTTCGCGTCACAGTGTGGTGTGCAGTTTCTTCAAGGTTCATTGTCGGGCCTTACTTTTTCGAAGAAAACAGTGTTACTGTTACGGTCAATGGAGACCGTTACTTAAAGATGTTGAAAGTATTTTTCTTTCCAGAATTACGCCGAAAGCGAATCCCTTTCAACTCTGTTTGGCTTCAACAAGATGGGGCAACTTGTCACATAGCCTGTTATGACAGAATTGCGGCAAAAATTCCCCAATAAACTGATTTCAAGAAACTCCACATTCCGTTGGCCTCCCAGGTCTCCTGACCTCACTGCACCTGATTTTTTTTTGTGGGGTTATTGCAAACAAGAAGTTTACAAAAGAAACATAACAAATTTGGATGATTTAAAGCAATCCATTCGAACGGTAATTGAGGCAATTCCCGCTGCAACACGCCAGGCAGTAATGAATAACTTTTTGATAAGATGTCGCACATGTGTCACCGAGGGTGGAGGCCATTTGAATTCAATTATTTTCAAAACTTCATGAATTACTTTAATAAAAATGTATTGTTTTTCAAATGAATTACTAAAAATAAATTACATAAACTGTACAAAAAGTTAATGTTCCAAAATTGATCAGAATAATGAATTAACAGTTTCAAACCAATATTCTCGTATTTTACTTATTTGTGGTTTAAATATTAAACATTAATGCCTAAACTAATAAATTGTCTTCTACAGAGATTGTATGTTTGTTAACCTGATCGAATTATTATGGCGTATGTTAAGTATTATTCTTAGATGGTGTGCTGCAAAGTTTCAGATGCGTGCATTTAGTTGCCTGTTTGTAGTGGTCGAATAAAGAAAATTAGTTTTCTACCTTCTTTTAATGGGTTTAACACCAATAGATACAAGAAAAGAATTAGGTTCCACTTCAAGCTTTCCCATTCGTTTTTGTCGGAAAAAAGTGGGTTATTAAATTTGAATTTGGTCGTACCAAATTGTATCTCTATTGTAAGATGTTGAACATTAGGGACGCCCAAAAATCTGTAACTTGAGGTTATCATAAAAATTCACAAGGATGCATTAAATGATCGCCGGTTGAAGGTATCTGATTTTGCAGGCATTGCAAAAAATCTGAAAGGACCATGTCCAATACATTCTATAATGTTTTGATATGAAAAAAATCTTCCGCTCAATGAGTGGCGTGCTTGCTTTCGAAAATAAATGTGTTCGATTGAATACTCAAGAGTGTTTAGATTCATTTAAACGCGATACTGCTGAATTTCTTCGACGTTTTATAACAACAGGCGGAACATGGATTCACCATTATGCATCAGAGACAAATCGCTAGTCCAAAAAGTGGGAGGGAGCAGGTGAAAGTGCGTGTACATTGATTATCAGGAATATGACAGATTTATTATCGGCAAAAGTAGTACTCTTCACTGTTAAAAGATATCCACAATGCCGAAAGCTGACGATGTCATTTACGAAAGCTAAAAAGTGTACTGGGTCTAGAGTCGATCTTTGTGCTGTTCTAGAAGTGGGTATGGAGGATATGGACATACGTCCCAAATATAAGATTTAAAACGTTTTAATTTTATCCATGAAATACAAATGTTATATTATGGTTCATTGATTACTACTCATTATAATAGTTACTTTCCAAGTTGATTGACCTGGATCGTCGCGTATGAATGAATTAAAGCGTTCAGACGGTCTTTTTCAATGCGACGGTCTTCCTGAACGTTGAGAATTGTTTATGTTAAAATGGTCCTTTTTAAGTCAAGAAAATAATTTCCGTGCTGTAGCTCTACCCAATTATGTTTTCTCCGTAAACGGCAAAAATAGTCCTAATGGCTTACGATGCATTAATTTTCTTATAAAACGCGACCAAAAGTGTATGTGAGAAGTACTCGTTTTTCTTTATTTCACATTTAATTTTCTTTTGTCAATAAATGAAATAACCTTTACACAAATTCAAATATCACCAATCAAACAATAATATGACAATAAAATAACTTGACATATGTTTAACAATTTTTTCAAGATTCTCTCATCCTAAAAGGTAAAAACACTATGAACTTATGCATCGAAATATTTCCCATACAGTTTTCTATCAAGGAGGTAAGACTCAAATAAAACAACGGTTTCACAAATTGACCGACAAAGCAAGAACGCTGCTACATCTTTCCAATTAAAGAATGTTAAAAGGAATCAGTTTCAAAATAATGAAAATATCTTAAGATAGTTTGTTTAGAAACAAAGGTTGGTCAACCTTATCGAAAGCTTTTTGAAAATCGATATCGATCACATCTAACCGCCTATGCTTTTCCAGAATTTGTGAAACGTATTATGGAAAGCACAAACGCTTCAGAAATGCCCTAGAGATCTTCTAAGTATAAAATTATGCTGGTTTGGAGATAAAATTGTAGCGATATTACTCAAATACTGAGAATGAGAACTTGTTGCTTTTCAGCAATTACAATTTTGTTAAAGTTCTTAATAGAACACTTATTCAGGATGACAACTGAATGAATATAAATTTCGAATCATGTAAACATATACGAATTCTTATTTTATGCATTTTAAACCATAGTTACTACTTAATTTAAAGCATTTTTACAAACTCCATTCTGAATACATTTTTAGCAGTCTATAGCAGTTTATTGTCGTCAAACATTTTCTTTTAGACTCTATTATAATAACATGTTTTCGAATCAATAATTTTTATACCTCTAGAATTTCAAGTATGTGCTAAGTTACGACTTTGTTGTGACTACCTCTTTGACACAGCAAAGTCGTAATTAAGGTTTAATTGAGGATTAAGGTTACTCGTTTTAATGTTGCATTTAGGGCTGTTAAATCTTTTATGTAAATGTCGTTGTATTCGTGCGATGAAAACGCTTTCGTAGTCATTATATTGAATTTTGTTTGCTACCCGTGTCTGACTCTAGTTACATATTTCACGTTTTGTGTTTTTAAAAAAAAATGGCTTTTACTGTTATTGTACCTTTGACCTACTTTCAAGTTTTAGATATCAAAGATGTGAATTTAGTAATGATGGTACATATTTTATTGCTAGAAATTTGCCTACTCTTCCGGGTTATTTTTGGTTTTGGGCTTTTTTTAGCATATGAAGATAATTTCAAATTTATTTTGAATTTCTGTTTGTATTCCAAGTTCAAAATATTAATAAGGAAGAACAATTTAATAATGCTAAAAATATTAGTTCACTATAAAGATGATTCCATAACTACGCGACCTGACACGTAGATGGCGCAAATTCAGAGGAATATTCTTTACCATTCTGTAGAATCATCCTTTTATTAGGTTAAATATTGAGAAGAAGAACAACATGGCATTCTTTTGTCGTCTAAACCATTAGGAACTTTTTCTGAAAAATCATTTGAAGCGATTTTTGTACTTTAGACCTTACCAAATCCATGGCGAAATGGATCGATTAAACCAAGTTTGTAAATAAAATCTATTAATCTTGAATGAACTTTCTCGAATAGCTTTAGAATGCCGGTCAAAAGACTAATCGGTCTGTATTTACCCAAATAATTAGGATCACATTTCTTAAATATCGAGCAATCAAAGCATGTTTATATATAATCCCAATGAGTGATTTAATATATGAGTCTTACTCTTAAATATTTAGTCTCTACCTGAAGATTTGAAATTATTCAATGAGCTAATGAAGCAGGAGAGTTTTCTAGTTTGTAGACTTCTGTTGACGTTGTAAATGGTTACTTCATTTCCTACCGAATTGCTACTGCATCATTGGTACTTCTGTTGCCAACGTTTCGCCTTCATTTGCATGAGATATCCTGAGGTCTTAACTAGTGCTACTGCTCTTTGTTGTATACACTAGTTTCAGTGCACCAACGACAGCAGTAGCAGCAGTTAAGTTCTGAACTTATTTCATGCAAGTGTGGATGAAACGTCGGCAGCTGAGATGAAGTAACTGAGAGCAGTTCTCTAGCACATATTGGGGAAAATAAAATGACGAGGGGTTATTAGGAATTTGATGAATAAATTTGTACGACTGATTCGATGGGAAAGAACTCTGAAGGATATATTATTAAAATTATAAGCAAGATTATGAGAATTATCGGCTTGAGAAAGAATGTATTTAATATTTATACTCAAGTGAGGATTGATAAAACGCCACATAGTTTCATTTTTATTTGTATAATTAAGCAATTGGTGATCGTAGTACGATAGTTCTCTCTATCCTGGATTACGGCATCGTCGTAGTTGTTTATATAGGACTATATGTATTTTTACAATCGCTCTTCAAACTAGATATCGTACGTAATGCAGGAATGTAATTTATTAATTCTACTACTATTTTGGAAGTTTTAAAGGAATTTTGTTTATTATATCACACGAGAATATTTCAATGAAAAAATGCTGTAATTCTAGTTCAGCTTATTGTTTTATTTCCACACACATACGTACATAAGTCAAAATTTTATTATTTCGTTTTATGTATTTTCTTTCGCACATTCATATATCGACGAAATTTACAGCGTTATGCTACGTTGCACTCGACCTCGATAGATCTATTGTTGTGGTTGAAGTGGCGGCGATACTACCCGGTTAAAGTTAATTTGACATATTAAAAGCCCCATACCCACAGATAGTGCCTTCGCTGCTATTTCGAATAAAAAAAGGAAACCATGGTGCACGTCTTTCACACATGCCTTTTTTTACAACCGACGACTGGGGTGGTTCGAGTTATTAAACGCTCATAAAACGAACGTTTCCTCGCATGATTTATAACCTTTCAGGTTGAAAAACAATTGTAAAAATATTTCTTCGCGGCGTTTTATTAAATTTCCAGTATTTTCTGGAGTTCAGTCTGCTGACACTGGGGGACTTACGTTTGCAGCATATTTCATTAAATCTAACACACCAGCTGGCATCTCTAGTTTCACATAACGTGCGCACAACTTTACTCCATCTTACGCCTCATAAATTCGGAACAAGTGACTTGATTTTCATAACGCTCCATAAATAATGATACAAATATATTATTGTGTACTTGTAGATATGGCGAATCGAATGTCCCTCCATTAGCGAATGTAATTTATTTAGGGAGTATTACTTGATGTTAACAGAATTGTTTGCTTTATAGCTAATATGATAACTACATTCTCTATGTTTATATTTTGAAAGTTGGTTTTGTAATGAAGAATTTTTTAACAGTAACAGTTCAAGGAGGAGATGCCACTATCGACGCAATCTACATAACTTATCAAACCACTGAAGATTCTATGAATATCAGAACACAAACATATTTGAAAAACATAAAATCCTAGAACAGCTAATCGGGCTTACTGAAATGACCCTGGAAAATTGAAATATTGACAAGTGAGAGATATATGAAGGAAGTATGAATAAGTAAAGCTGTAAGACAAGTTCATTATCAACAGCGTTATTCAACATCGCGCTAGAGACAGCCATTGAAGCAATGGGAATCAAAAGAACTCTCTTGACTGCACTGATGGAAATCGTGAAATATACAGATGATCTGCATTTACCAATATTACGAGACAAGTAAGGCAACAAAACTTGGAAGTAAACTACTTAAATACTTGAACGTTTCAAGAAAAAAAGACTAACTATGATAGAATAGAAATAGACAATCTCTTTCAAAAGGTAGATAATTTAAAGTATGCGGAATCGAACATAACCAGAGAAAATGAAAGGAAATTTGAGATCAATGAGCGTAACCAATCCAGCAACAGGGTCTATTGGATAAATCGAACATTGCTAAGGTAGGAATATCTAATTAAAAACAAATAGGATTACTATGAGGACTAAAACAATATACATCGCGGAAGAATCGTTTTTGGGCAAAGGAAATTAGAAAAAGAATACACAACACTAATAAAGCGCGACATAGCAGAAGCCACGAAAGAAGAAAGCATAATGGGAGCTATAGACACAAAGACTACTGTAGCTCAAACATTGACAAAAAGGGAACTTAAGTCAATAATAGAAAAAGTAATTGAGCGCAGATCAAAGCCGTCAAACAGTGAAGAAGACCTAAGTTAAGGTGTATACGTAAATACACAAAAATAGGTGTATCTTAAAGATCACCAAAAGGAATGCGCGAATGTTCTTGTAGTAGGAGAAACTCATAATATTTATATTTGTATATACTGAAAGATAAATGTTCTACTCGTAATATAGAGAGAGATACGAAATTAGCTTAACCACCATCTCGAAATTCATAAATACAGTTACATGGACAATTTTGATGGCAATTATTCTTCAAAGCCGTTGGGAATGAATCTAGAATAAAACGGGCATTTCTGGACAAAGGGTAAAGTTTAATCGGCAAAAGGTATTTCAGTGGATAGAGTGAAGTGTAATTTGTCTTCGGAAAATTAATTTAACTTATTCCATAGCTTTATCAGAATTCTTCACTCATGGGAAAGAGTACCGAGGTAGGTTTAAATTAACGCATGATCATCATGGCAGCTATACAATCGAAGATAAATAAATAAATAATAAATATAAGAAATCTGAGTGTCGATTGTCATTAAGTAAAACTGAGGATTTGTCTAAAATTCCAGAAGTTGTAAGAGAGGAAAATTACAAAGGAATATTGGCAAAAATTTAACGTTGTTATTGATAAAATATTCGTAAACAGAATATTATATTTAGGTAAATACTGTAATTAATCTTGATATTTCTATAAAGAAAAATTATGAAATAAGATGAATATGAGAAAGAAACCGGAATACTGTTCCATAAGGAACAAGAGAAGAGAGTAATTCTTTATTTGTGAGAAATATTTTGTTTTCTGTATTATTTTTATTAATTTTATTTCGAAATAATTTTGTTTTCGTCGTTGATCTTTATTGAGATGGAAAGTATTAATAGAAATCATGTTGTATATTTATATTTTCGTTTACTTTTTATTAATACAGAATGTAAATATAAGTATTATTACTCTTGGTCTGTCTTTCATTTTTCTTCTAAAATATTTTCAATACTATGCTTTCTGATGTATTTTATTAATTTCCTCATAACCATATATTTTAACAAATGCCAGAGTCAACAATCTCTGATTCTGGAAATTTTGCGAATGATACAGATATACTATTCAAAATGTGAAAGGTACATAATAAATTTTACGAAGCGATTTACCAGTAAATATATACCAGTAAACCAAAGCGAAGAAGTAATACTCGTGCGTTATATTTACTTAAAGAGATTTTTTAAGGAAATTATACATTTCATTAAAACTTTGGTAGACACGGATTGAACTTCAAGATCGTTGTCCTTTAAGATTATTATAGATGCATTTTTAATGGTTTCAACGTCTGCATAGTACTGTTCTTTCATCGGTAAATCTCATCGAGCGATGAGATGGTGCATTATTATATAACAAAGGCCAGCTATCATTTTCAAGATATTGAGGGCGCACACGATGAATACGCGTCCAAAGACGCTTCATAGCTCCAAGATGATATACAGCATTGACTGTTTGACAATTTGGAACGCAATTTTTGTGCGCCATGGCTTTCGAATCATAAAAAAAATCAACACAGTCTTCGCTTTTGACTTCTAGAAACGGCTTTTTTTTGGACTTTCTTCACTTGGATGCTTACATTCAGAGTTTTGACGGTTGATCTCTGGATCATATTGAAAACACCACGTCTCATCGCCAGTTACAATAGAATACCTGAAGTTTTCGTCCTTTTTTGAGTCTGTACAATGTTGAATTCAGTTAGCTTGTGTGGTACAAATCTTGCACAAGTCTTTCTCTGTTCCAAATGCTGTGCCAAAATGCGATGAGTTGAATCTTTGGAAATATTTAATTCCATGCCCACGTATCGCATAGAAAACTTCGGCTCATTTCACGCACATGTACGATCATCTATAAATCGTTTATACCAATTATATACACTCGTACGTGATAAACACGAATCACCATATACTTGTTTCATCAAATTAAACGTATCAGTAAACGATCATTTCAGGCAGATATACTAGTGACGCGCTTCCAGCCCGGAAACCCAGAAGCAGATGTTTGCTTTTTTTCAAAATTCATTTTTCGCCCAATGGTAAATCCACACTGTTACTTTATTCACAATTTCTCTGCTTCTAATGATGCAAATGACATAATATTTTTACCTAACATTGGTAAAAGATAACCTAACTGACGCATATATTTTTTAATAGATAGCGCCACTAAAAGTTACAATTTTAAAAAAGTTCGGTTTTCTCTTCGACAGACTGTGTATAACGAATACTAGGTAAATGATCTATATTCAAGTTTATTTATCACATATGTGTAATATAGCGTTTTTAATATTGATAGATCTCGAAAGCCATTAAAAAAATGGTGAACTTTTTGATGCCGAACGACCAATTAAATCAATATTTCTAGAAAATTTTTTTTATTAATTATATGTTATGGATTTCGGTATTTAATTTGGGACCACTGTCCATGCACCACTGATGAATGATACTGAGTTAATTGCAACCTCTTTTTATATTTCAATTTGTCTGCGAAAGTCAATACTTTAATATCTACAAAGTTATTGAATCATATAAGTTGAAGAAGAAGTGGATCCAGCTCGGAACGTTGACCATGCGTTTAGGGCAAAGAACGTGTTGGAGGTGTATACATAATTATGTCTATTTACAAGATACAAGAATTTTCTTAGGCTACATATATGAGCAGCCAAATGCATTAGGGTTTTATATTAAAAGTGAATAGTCTATATCAAAAGCTTTGAACAAATCCGTATATTTAACATCCATGTTACAATTACTGCTTACGATTTCACTTACAAATTATGATATGTATTAAATTTGAGATAGTGGATCTTCTCTGGATGAATTTGTACTTATATCAGGAGATGAGATACTTTATATTCCTGAAAATTTCAGTTTAAAAAAGATATTCAAATACCTTGACAAAATTTGATAAAACACAAGTACATGGGAAATTGGAAATATTTCAGTTATCACTTTTTTTTTAAAAACAGGCGAAATTCTTCGACTACGAAACATATCAGGTTCGTGACTGTTGACCTTCTCTCCATGGAACCATGTCGATGTCCACAAATATAGCTTTCGACATGAGGATATATATGTGAATGCAGCAAAATTTCGAAAAACCTTCGAAAAATTGCTTAGAAGCGATATGGCTCACTATCTTGAAACGTCGGAAGACGACCCAGATTTAAGTATTAAGTAGACCGTGAATATTGTCCTCATGGCAGGAATATTAGTAGTACTTAGAGCTAGATTGTAAATAAATGGCAAAGATTGTACAAAGAATGTTCTACAATATCTGGTTATTAAATTTGATATTCCATCTGCTCCAGATTTCATATGATATTTTCGGAGTTAATTTAAATTTAGGCGTCACTTATCTCTGACATGTACTCACATCAAATTGTAAAATCTGGCAACTGGTCATTCATGCTTTTTTTACGGAAAATCAACTTGTACGTATTCCTATGTATTTTCATTTTTTCCGTTGAAGTTTTTCAGAATTTTTGTTGTTTACAATTACTCTCATATTACACTTAGCTGGTAGTGAGTAGCTTTAGCTATATCTCATAGTCGATACGATGTTCTAAATTTTGGAAAAGGTGCTCAGCTAGTGTGCACCTATTCATATGCCCATGTTAAATAAATCGTTGCTATTCGTTCATTCCACTATGGATTTCTATTCAGTAGTTTAGCTAGCTCATCTTTAGTTTTATCTGAATTACACGTGAATGGTATTATATATAAACTCGACTGTTCATATGGAAATAGCTGCATCAGACAGATAGGAAGAAAGACCAGAAGATAACAACAGAAAGTCTTGAAGGAAGCCGACTGGTTGGTCAGCGATACTTCAAAAATTATCAGAAGTCTACGGTAATATTTAGACAATTTATCGCGATAAATGAGTAGTTTTAATTTCTTGAAATACTAAATGATCTTCTGTTTACTGTTTAACTCTTTCAGTCACGCTTTCTTATACATAATTTCAGAATAAAAACAATTGCATTTTTAGGTTAATGAACGTTTATTTATTATGAAAAACATGTAAAAAAAGAAAAAACCGTTTGGGCTTTTACAAATTAGGGTGGGTTAGTATGTTAACCACCATGGCTGTTGGCATAACAAATCATTAAGAAAAGTTTAGTATAATATATAAGCAAATTTATTTTCTATGAAAATCTGAAAAACACGTTTATATTTTCGTATACAAAGAGGGACTTTACAGGTGCCGCATTGCCATATAGTACGCACCGGACTTTTCTTAGTGCTGCATTTTGCGCATCTGCGAGAAGTGGTTCGCTCTGGCTGATGCATGTGGCCTTCTAGTAATTCTGTTGGTACGGTTGGTTTGTGCCGCTTTATTTGTACAGGAGAAGATGCATAGCTATTGTGGGAGCATTTAGAGCATAATTCAGAGCTCTTGCCAGAATCCCTTAGTAAACACTTCTTCGAAAATTTTTGTTATTGAGCTGCTTCCATGTACACAATGTAGTAGTTTGTGATATCACAGTCTAAAAAGTGAAAAAACATTCGATTTTTCATTTACGTGATTTTCGGTCTATAGCAACAGTGCTCTTTAGCTGGTCGAATTTGTACACATAGTTCATAGAATTGTTGTATTGTATCACAACTTTAGGACAAGCTATTTCATTTTTGGCTCCATTGTGTTCCCTGCTAGTAACAATACCAGTCTTTCTCGGATCTATGTAGTTCGTAAGCATAAAAACTGATCTTTTGTCTTTCCACTTTAGAAAGGCGATATTTATGTCACTGACTCTGTAATCGTGTTCTCCCCTGTTTAGAGCATTATCTTCTTTTAGTATAGGTTAATATTTACGATTTAAGTTTACGGTACCACAAGCAAATATGTTATCTTTGTACAAGTCACCTGCAACGTATAGCTATTGAAATAATTATAAATAAAGACTTTGTGATTTTTCAATTTCAGATCCATGTAAAATTGTCGAACAACTTTGCCACCGAGATCAGTTTGTACTTTGTCACTATCCTTGCTAGTATATATATCGAAATCTAAACAATAGGCATAGGTGTGACATCCTCTAACTCTATTATATTGTTTGGTACACCCTTACCCCCAGTGTACTTATTCGGTTACCCCCTTCTGAAAATTTTCTTCCATTTTGGTTCTCTCATAGTAAATGAAGCACTCGCAGTAGCACTACCAGTAGTGTCAGGCAAATTTGAAATGGTAATGCCATCGTTCGAGTCAAATTCATCTTTAAGATTTAGCTGGAGCCCAGAAGGTATGTCGCCGAACACCATCAGGTCCGTTTGCATCTCATAATTTTCTCCTTCATCTGATTCAAGACTGCACACACTTTCGCAATCAGAAGGTATACTTTCCAACAAAATATCTTCCATATCACGTTCGTTAAGTACACGCGGCATCCTTATAATGCAACATAAATATGTATTTTATGAAACTTACTATAGTCACAGTGGTTAGTAATCTAACCACCGTGCTACTTACCTTATTTATCGCAGATTATATAATATATTATAGTACTTTTGTTATAAAATAATTAAACGGACACTATACCATAGAGTAACACCGAATTCGTTAAATAATAAACACTCTGAGCATTTTTATTACATTCGGGAAAGTCCCGTTGAAAAACAACACATTTCCACATTTTCAAATAAATGTGTTAATCTACCCAGCATGCCCTGGAGTAAAAGTTTCGAATTAAACGATCAACGAGGACTTTAAAAAAAAGGAATTGCTTAGCAAATTGGCATCAGACGGCATAAACAGTGGTTTTGCGAATAGGTGATTAGATAACTGACCACCAACCCTGAAAGAGTTAAATGTAACTTCTTAAATATTTTGTTAATTTGTTATGGTTAATAAATAGTATTTCTTCGGATTTATTGAGTGCTGTCTCTAGTTGAAGTAATTAAAATATTAATTACTAACTCTAGTTGTTATTAAATTATTAATTAGATTTGAAAAAATATGATTTGCTAACAATAAAATAGCAAAATGATTCAGAAATTGTTTTTAGAAAGTAAATAGAAGAACATTCAGTAATATATTAATTTAATCGAAAAAAGTAAATAAAATCCTTTTCCACAACAATCTTCGTATCCAGTATACGCTTTTCGACAACTAATTTGCCATCATCAGCAGATAATAACAGTGTCGCACCTGGATCCGCGGTAAAACTCGCACAGAAACAAATCCGTACCAATAATCGTCTAAAGCCAGACACACACTGCCATATTGCTGTATTAATTTGGTCCTAATATGTCGGAAAATAAATTATTACCAAATTAATATTAAAAAGTAAACAGAAAAAATTACAAATAAATCATGCTTCTTTAATTTCCCAGGTAATTGAAACTGGAGGTATGTTCGAACACTTTTGAAAATAACTGCAAAACTGTAGAAAAAGTAGATTAATATACTTTTGTTCTTGTACGAACATTACTGAAAGGGATAACTAAAAAAAGACATTAATTTTTCGAAACTGAATTCTCAATTTCATCACCCATTGCATGTTAGTTCAATTTCGAGGTATTTTCATAATTACTGATTACGATTTTATAATACGGCGTGCTGTTTACATAGAGGAGTGTGCACTTCAAAACAGTTATTCAGTCAGACTGAGCATAAAGTACCAGTATAGCTGCATTGCGTTGTCGCATTTGTTAGCAGATGTTTTGCACTGTGAAACACTTGATTGCGAGGTCGCACTACACATGCGCTTGCCGTGACAGCTGCGAGTTTTTCATGTACGCACGTCATCATGGAGACACAACCCCTACATTATTAGATATTAGGGGAATTGTTGTTTATTTTCGACAAGTGCTATTCTAGTTCGTTTGTTTTATAAATTCTTGCATGTGTATGTAAATGTCGCTTTGACAAAATGTCCCCATTGTTGAATTCCCAATTGGGGTCGTTATTTATAACGTTTATCTTTCAATTGAATCTTTTTCATATTAAAGTAGATCAAATGTTCGTTTATTGCAAATATAGACAAGCGGACGAATTATCAACATGCGCTCTAGTGAGTAAATATTACATGTCACTTCCGCAATTTTAAAGAGATATTTTAGTTAATATTTGATCAAATTATAAGAACCAATCATATCAAAAACAGAGAGGGCTTTATTTAGTTAGAATTATATATAAGAACCTAAATTTTTTGTAGCTAGAGAATTGTATTTCTAACTGTAGAATTGATTCTTTATATTTGGTCGATGCTCTCTGCGAAGATAACTGATCTCCGACACCAAATACCCTCTGCGAACATTAAACAGAACCCAAATGAAACTCTTTTTGAATTAAAAAAAGGTCATCAGATAACCATTCAATAAGTAATTCTGTTCACCTCGATGGAGCTTGGATTACAAGTACGTCATTTCCTCTAACAATATATCATGAAGTTGTCTTGTTCATATCTATTTGCACATCTTTTACATCGGTATCTTTGCTTATACTTTAATGAAAGTTCGCATCAATTACAGAATCAGTACCATTCAAAGCATCATTACAACTTTTTTAAGATCTAGAAAGGTGAAAAGTTCTTTTAACACTGATCAGAATTAGGCAACATTATCCTCATCAATTTTAAAAAGCCATATCTTCTCATGTTCTACATAACCCCCTGATAGTGCAATTATTCCAATGCTGCTGCCATTAAGCATTAAAACAATATGGAAACGAATCGTTGAAGGCTCTTCCAAAAATGCATCTAAAACGCATCAAATTGAAACAGTCTGCCGTTTAGTGAGTTCTTTTTGTACTTCAGTATATAGATAGTAAACATAGTAGATATGCTTGCTAAATCCAAAAACAAAACACTTTAAAGATTTCCTTCATATTGCTGTGAGCCCAGTCCTATAGAGTTAACTTGGGCCTATGTAAAAGGAGAAGTAGTTGAAAATTAAACCGCATTTAAATTGAACTATGTTGAAAATTTACTTCGTGCTGCCATTCAAAATGTTTCTAAACAAAACCGTCTAAATATAATTTTGCATTTCAAACGTATTTAAACAGAAATGTTGGATATGGACGGCATATGCGAAAATTTGTCATAAATATAGAACATTCTAGTACCACCGATGATACTTCTAATAAATATACATTTTTTTATTATTTATTTATATTTTACATTATGATTGTGTAGTGCTTACTGAACTAATATGTATTAGTAAAATTAGTTTTGTAATGAAAATTGTTTTTAAATAAAAGATATTACAATTGTTTAAAACTTTAGAAATATAATTCAATTAAAAATAAAAACTATTATACATGTCAGGTACTACAAATATATTCTTCCATACAGTTCACTTATTTTATTGTAATATTACACTTACATTTAGCTTAGGAGCTTAGAATTTAATTGAAAATAAACCGCGAAGTTTTGAGAAGACGCCGAAATGTCAATTCGTCGTCGTTCTCAACTTGTTGGCCTTTGTCCTTCGACTATGTGGAAAATTTTAAGTAGTGATCTTGGCTTGCGAGCCTATAAAATACAGCTCATGTAAGAATTGAAGCCAAACTACCATCGTTTGGGTTGCATTTTAGTTGATTGAACTCATTTGAAACTGACCGAAGATGAGCATTTTTATCAAAGAATTGTGTTTAGTGATGAAGCTCATTTCTGATTAAATGGCTAAGTCAATAAACAAAATTACCGTATTTGGGGCGAAGACAATCCTCAAGCCGTTAACGAATCACTATTACATTCATTAAAATTGACTGTTTGGTGCGGTTTACACGCTGGCGGCATCATCGTCGTTATTTCTTTCGAAATAAGGAAATAGCTGCCGTTACGGTGCCATGCTGACTGAATTTTTGTTTCCAAATATTAGTCAGCTAAACATCGACGACATTTGGTTCCAACGAGACGGCGTAACTTACCATACAGCGCGCTTAACAATCGATTTATTGCAAAATCAATTTAGTGACAACTTTATTTCCAGAAGTGGTCCTGTTCATTGGCCCCTTAGTTCGTGCGATATAACGCTTCTAGATTACTTTTTATGGGGCTATGTTAAGTTATTGGTTTATGCCGACAAACCAGCAACTCTTCAAGCATTGGAAGCCAATATTCAAGCTATTATTGACGGCATACGACCAGATTTATTGGAAAAAATAGTCAAAAGTTGGACCGATCGAATGGACCATGTAACTCGTAGTCGCGGCGGACAAATGCCGGAAATCGTATTTAAAAAATAAATGCCATGAAATTATCTACCAGATTATACACCCGTTACATACATGCCATGTGCTCTCACAATTAAATTCTTCAATATTAAAACTTAAATCTTTTTAAATTTAAACGAATTAATTTAATTATTTGTTTTATGTATGAACTAGAAAAAAAAATAATTGAATGTATGTACATTTTGTTAACAAGATTAATTCAAAGTAGTTTGTATTCATTTTCAATATTCAGTATACAATAAACTACTTAAACATTTTGTTATAGCAACCTTCTTTGAGGTTAATTTTTTTGATTAGAGGTGAATAAATAATACAATAATTGTGTATATGTAAATCAGACTTTCGTAACTGATATTCTACGTCAAAAATATCCACGTGATTAATATCTGTTCGTGGTATAGAGTACATATCAGATTTTTAAATGATAAATGGAGGATGTATAAAATCTAATATTTAAAAAACACCAATGAAAGAACAAATACATAGGAAAGGAGAATTTACGTATGCGTGCAATATTTCATAGTGACTTACATTTTGCGATTCATTACAATGATTTGTTTATACCATCCATTAAATAAAAATCAATACTACCAGTCTACAGCAAAAAAATACGTATACTCATTAAAATTGCATGTACATATATTTCCGTAAACAGTAATATTTTAGTACTTATGTAATTTAAAACCATAAAACGTGAAGTATTTTGCAGAAATTTCATTTTAAATTCATGTATGAATACGAGCGTTACTACCAAAGAAATATCGTTTCTTGAAAATAGCAAACCTTGTCTAATGAAACTGAAATGTCTTTTGTATATATAACTATTATACTTTTAATGTATGTCCGACATTCATTTATTAACAGAATCCAGGTAATTGAACAACAACATTACGTTTTATGTATGGGCGGTATATGAAGAAGACCACCTAAAAATTCCTTTCTCCGAATGAATGTAACACTAGACCCTGGCAAAATAAGATACAGCAAATATTGGGTAATTCGATACGCTCCGAGCCTTTTGGTTCAGTTCAAGTTAGGGAAAACGTTCGGTCGTTTTAAGGATTTCTCTTTCAGTAGGCTACAAGGGCGAACTAAGACCTTGTAACACTTAAATAAATTTACTTTTCTTTTCTTTATTCCGTTGCTTTACGAAATTAGTTTTGCTTAATTAGAACAGCGAATTGATTCGGAACTCTTAAATAAACAAGGAATTTAGCTTCGTCTAATTTAATGGAATGTTTTATATGCTAACATAAACGAAATTGTACAGCAAAATCGTAGTAAAAATTTGGACTTTTTATATGCAGAAATTCTCAAACACACGGTGCACTATTTATTAACAGATTACAGTAAACGCGAAATATGTACCTAGCCGACTCAAGCATTCGGATAAATTTACTTGTGTATAATTTCATAATTCCTTTTAACTGGTTCGTCTTTGAAACATATAAAGCAAGAATTACTTAAAATTAATTTGTATAAATTAGGAAAAAGTAGTAACAGATTTTTTGAAAAGTTTGTAGAGAATTATGTATGAAATTTCATAAACAAATTGAGAAATTTATTAATACGGATAATATCATATCTCCCTCTCTCGACTAATACATAAATGTATTAACCGACAAAGCAAGAACGCTTCTATCTCACATAGATCGGAAACTACGTTTCCAGGGTGTAATAGACAGAAACTTTCGTCTAGGCTTTATGCCAATTAAAGAATGTTAAAAATTAATTAATACGATTAATCAGAAATGTAAGGAGCACTAATACTGGTAATTATTAACTACCAATGAAAATCTTCGAAAATATTAGCTTCCAATATTAAAATCTGAAAATTCCGTTCTTCCAAAATGTGTTGTCTTTAGTAGCAAAAGGTTTTCTAATTCATATACCTCTGAAATATCAAAATGTTATCTATTAAGTCGACTTTGTAAAGAGTTGAATAAATGCTGTTTAAAGACTACGTTGTTTAAGAATTGTGATGGGTGGTGGTACAGACAATAGTTTTCTGAATTTATAATTTTGATAGACGCAAGAAACTAACGCACATTTATCCCTGCAATCCCACCAAACCTAAACCAGTTCTACATATGTTCTTTGGGGATAGATTAGCCTCTGAAGATGTCAATGATATATTTTTCTAAAATTCTGCGATCTATTGCGTTCATTGCTATTATAAAAGACGCGCTTGTCATCCCCAGTAATCATTGGCTTTATAATCAAGTCATGGTCATCGCGATATTTACCATTAATTTCTTTTGTCCTAGAGCCCGAAGAATTCAAATAGAATTGGTTAAGGTCTCTACAATAAGTGGCTAAATACGATGGATTCACGTATTCAATATTTTTGCTACTTGCTGTTTGATCAGTTGTGGTAGGCCCATGTGCTTTAAAATTAGCAGACAAAACACATAACATTTTTCCACTGTACGTTACCATTTCCGATTACACTTTTGAATATTGCAAATACACTCTCTTCCACTACTAAAATAGTCCCAAACGAAACTGCAACTAAAGAGTGAAGCGACAATTGTGAGATAAAGAATTTTTATTGGCTATGTATCTAATTAGAATTGCGATAGAAGATTTATAATTTAGTGGGCAAAATACCCAAATAATTCGTTTATACATAGAATAATTAAAATTTGAAAATTTGATATATAACCCCTTTCCACATTAACTTTTGTAAATTCTGTATACGCATTTCGACAACCAAGTTGTCATCATCAGCAGATAATTTCAAAGTGTCGCAACTGGTAAAACACGGCGAAGAAATTGTACGAAAAATACACTCCGTACGCGATCCGCACCGTTGCAAACCAAGATGTGCACTGTGTCTGTTTCTTGTGAAACCTTTCCACAATTAACTATTTGTAAATTCTGTATACGCATTTCGACAACCAAGTTGTCATCATCAGAAGATAATTTCAAAGTGTCGCACCTTGTAAAACACGGCGAAGAAATTGTACGAAAAATACACTCCGTACGCGATCCGCACCGTTGCAAACCAAGATACTGTGTCTGTTTCACAAGAAACAGACACAGTGCACATCTTGGTTTGCAACGGTGCGGATTACGGAGTGTATTTTTCGTACAATTTCTTCGCCGTGTTTTACCAGTTGCATTTGAAATTATCTATGACAACTTGGTTGTCGAAATGCGTATACAGAATTTACAAATAGTTAATTGTGGAAAGGGGTTATATATCAACCTTATTGATCAAAACTAAAGTTAGTAATTGAAGTTAGTTATACAACATCTCAAAATGAGTGAAAAGTTGATTCTTATATTTACTCATATTTAAGGCATGCTATGGGCGACTAGTTGAATTTGATGGAGCCTGTACTGAGTGTACATCTTGGTTTTGAGCGGTGTGGATCGCGTACGGAGTTTGATTTTCGTACAATTGTTTTTCGCCGTGTTTTACCAGGTGCGACACTTTGAAATTATCTGCTGATGATGACAACTTGGTTGTCGAAATGCGTATACAGAATTTACAACAGTTAATGTGGAAAGGGGTTATATATCAACCTTATTGATATGGGCGACTACTTAATTACTATATGAAAATGAATAAAATGTAAGTATTTAAATTTATTATCTTCGTAAAAAAATGTACAATACATCATTTCATTACATAACCTCCACTGTTATTCACACGTATGAAAATATACACTGAACGCACAGTGTGCGTTTTAGCTTTCAACGGTACAGATCGTGTGCGGAATTTGTTTTCGTATGGGTATTTTTGCCGTAGTTTTCCAGGTGCAACACTGTTAATTATCTGCTGATGAAGACAACTTGGTTGTCGAAATACGTATACAGAACACAAAAATTAATGTGGAAAGGGGTCATACATCAACCTTCAGTGATTAAGTTAATCAACCACGGGCTCCATCAAAATTACCATAAAAATTAAGCAGTAGAAGTATCTTAAGAATCGACCTTCGTATATTTTAGTCCTTTCTTTTGCACAACAATTTGATACACTATTTTCTCGTAACATTCTAAAAGTGTAAGTTCATTTAGTAAGCTTGAGTCGAAATCAATTTAAACACTCAAATTAGATTAGAATTCCCGAAGTGTTTTGTGTGAACTGTGCCAGGATGGACTGTAATTCATATTTCTTTGTTAATTTCCGTCAGTAAAAGTTCCACGAAAATATATCGACCTCGAAACAATGCCAAACAAGAGCACTTCAACACCTAAAGTAGTAATAATTTATTAGTTCTAGCCGACGCAAGACGGCCCAGTTTTTTGAAGAAAGTGACAGTGACTGATAATACGGAACACAACTGTCAATTCCACTTTACACGAAACTAATGGTTCCTCTCTAAAATACGTTATAAATTTAACAAATGGTCGCTTAGTATATTCATGTAAAACATAAGAAGATGGTAATTTCGAAACTTCACGTAACAAATTTCTCTATAATTTATTATTTTTTTCATAATAATAAAAATAGATACAGTTGCTTGACAAGTATATATGTAAGAAGAAAGATAGATTAGTCTCAAACGAACATTATCTGTTTAAAGACCCTTCTTGACGGAGTTGGCTGATATAAAATAAATAAACTTTGTAATAAATATCGAGTTCGTGAATTCATGTTGGATTTCATCCAAGTACATTTATTATCAAATCGAAATTCTTCATTTGAATATTGTATTCTACAATGTAATTGATTTTATATGTAATTTACAATTCTAAACAATTTATTGATGTACATATACGTGTTTTAGTTATTTATGTTATGGCACATTTTCGAAGAAAAACTATATATGCAACGTATCGTCAGAAACAATTAAAGTTTTTGCCGGAGTACATTGTTAAATGAATAAATGATAAATAAAATATTAAAAACAAAACAAGTTACTAACATAGAAAAGACCAACAACATTGAAATTAAGAAAAGAACTGAAATTAATCTATTTATTTAAGAAAGCCTTTACTTTGAGGAAACCATCCAAGTGAAGCTTAAGTTTCTTTGTTGATTAATTCTTGATATGTGACAGTAGCTTGTTGTAGTACCTAATACCCAATTGGTTTGAACTTGTCGTAGTCTTGTCGATGCTGTGTTTATTCCACAACACAGCTTGCTTCTTCTTCCAGTACCATTATCGTGTTATTGGACATGTATGGGATAACTTTCCAAATCGGCATGGATATGTATAACACGGGCACTTATCTGCCTTCTACATATCCCAACTAAGAAGATAATGCTATTATTTGTTGTTCCACAAATACCGGAGCTTATAAATGTATATATATATATATATATATATATATATACATTTATAATATTTATCCTTTCATGAGCTTCTTCAGAAATTATGTTCTTAATAAAATGTATTCTTCGTCGTTTATTATTTAAACAAGGAAAAAGTGTATTAAAAGGCTTTGCCAAATTAAAATCTTGACAATAAGTAATAGAATATTCGAGCTTCAAAATATGAGCTAATTTTCAAATCCAATTCAGCAATATATATGTCAGTAATTGTTATTGCACTAACAGCGGAATCGAGTAGATAGCTGGCTTTAAAGCCGTATATGGGGAAGGTTCTTCTGAAGCTCGCAGAATATTCGGCCTCCAAAGAAAAACATCTAGGGTATTAATATAAATAGGAACAAAAGATCAATACAGCTCCGGTATTTGTGGAACAACAAATAATAGCATTATCTTCTTAGTTGGGATATGTAGAAGGCAGATAAGTGCCCGTGTTATACATATCCATGCCGATTTGGATATGTGTGTGACCTATGTAACATCCAGAGTCACACATCACAATCTATAAAACAAAGGGTGACTCAGCATATAAGTGATTGCAAACTAGGTAAGAACTCGTGTGCCTTGGCCACACATGTAAAAAATAATGATCACAATTTCGAATTTAATAATCCGGTCATTTTAGAGATAGAGAGTAATTACAAGAAAAGAATATTCTTGGAAATGGCTCACATCTGTAAACATCCTAATACCATTATTTATAAATCTGATATCAACCAATTAAGTACTATCTATTGTAATTTAATAGAATGAAAATCAGTGTCACACGGATCAATTCTTCACCACATTCATATATTTTTTGTTTTTGTTATGCACCTCGTATATTAGTTCTTTTAAAATCTAGCACTTTTCGGAGAAAAAAAGAAAAAAGGTTCCCCCTTTTTAGGATTTCACACGTAAAATGATTTAGTTTCAAATGTAAATTATTTGTGTAACATGCTCTGACCTTTACTTACCACTGACGCTAGTACAATAGTTTATAACTTTATTTATTAGTATTTAGTATGACAAACCACATTTAAATGTTTTTAAAGAATTTTTTTAAATTAATCTAGTTTTTGTAATAAAAAGATAATAATTGTGAGCATGATTAAAATATTGTACATGTTATTGTTTTTTAGAACTCCTGAGGAAGCTATAAATTTATAGCGAAATATAGAGGATAAAACAAATGATTGTTTTTTAATTTTTTAATTTTCTTAACAGTTGACCGAATACCCGACGAATTTCATTGATTTGGATTATCTTATAACGGTCGACCAAAACACTTTTAGCTAATTATATATATATATATATATATATATATATATATATATATATATATATATGTGTGTGTGCATTAATAAAACCTTTCTTGTACTAGATTTACATACATTCTAACACGTAAAATATGTACCCTGACTTCATTAGTAACTTGTTTTGCATTACCTTTTTTCAGCTCTTTAACAACTTTATCTTGAATTTAAACACTTTATTCAATTCTGTAATCTTCAGGAAGTGAACAGATTCTATATTACCGTACTATTTAGCTAACTGCATTGGCGTTAAATCGTAGATGTTTATATGATTTAGATCTGTACCACGTTCGACAAATAGTCTAACTAATGGTATGTAATTATTAATCGCAAATTAGTGCAACGCATTTCGAAATGTTTGATTGCCCAACGTACGAGTATTTAGGTCGGTTCCATTATCCAGAAGAAGTTCTAATTGGCGCTGGCACAGGCTAGCCATGCCCCCAACAACAATAATTGAAGTACTAATTCACCTCTGTCCAAATTAATATCTGCTCTTCTCTTAACAAGTAATTTCGCCATTGGTAAAAAAATTTCTATCGATCACTGATATTGAAAGGGACGTATGACAAAATACATCATACAAATATATGTATATATTTGCTCTGTACGCAATCAACGTATCCATTATAGACGTAGTTCATAAAAATAGCCTGATGAAGAATCGTTTTTATAAAACTTTCGGGTGTATTTAGATTTGTATCCCTTTCTAATAGAAGCTTAACAAACTCGTTTTGTCTACAAAACAAAAGTGTAGTCGATGAAGGTTTTCTACCTTAATTGAAAAATGATTTTCCCTTTAAGAAAGCGTTAAGATGTTTAAAGCAATGATAATCTGTTTAAGATTAAGCTTGATAAATGTGGTGCTGCAGAATTTTATCATTCAACTTAAGTCTCCAAATTGTTGTAGATGTGTGATAAGCAATAAAAAATGTTTCCTACAGTTTACAAGAGTTGAATGGGGAATTTTTAATTTAGCTTGTGTTTGTAGAACAAATTGGCAATACATATTAGTTGCTCTGTTTTCACCATTAACTAAGATGAAATAATTTGAAAGGGAAGTGAAGGTTTTTCGACGGGGTTCAAGTTTTGTTGAAGAGCATTGGGTGGAGGTCTCGTCGACAGCAGAGTTGGTGTTTATTCAAAAATTATGCATCCATCGTGTTTATAGGATTTGTTTTTCTACGTACAGTCGAAGCTTAATTTCGCATTTTATAGGTTCGCTCAAGGTATCATTTCTACTCGGAAAGGCGGGGGTATAGTTTCTGCTCGCCGTCCAGATTGTTAATATTTAATTTTTTTCAAGTAAATAATTTTCTCTAAATTAATTTTTTTTTAATATTATTTTCTTTTGATTTAAGTAGTTGCTTTTTCCTTTATATTAAGTTAATTATTTGATTTAAATTATGTAAACTATTTTGGTATTTAAGTAATTGTACGTTGCTACTGACATTCAGATATGTCTTTTTGTTAGTAACTCTAGCCTGGATTACAATCTTCTGATAGAACAGTATTTCTTGCACTCTTATCGTACTGCTTTAATTTATTGTAGTTACTTTTATACGAATAATTCCGTTATCTTTAATTGTTTTTTTTTCATCTAAAATATATATATTTTTCCCCCTTAACGAGTAAATTTTTAGCTTTTATTTACATTTTTTGGTAGACAGGTAAACAGTTTTCTGCTTTTTATTACTTCTCTTAGCCTAGAAGAAATATTCACAGAACGATATTAGGTCCTAAAGAAGCGATTGGTCGGTTTACTGACCGATCGTTGATTACATTCATTTAATTTCTTTTTCAACATATTTCTTTTTATTTTCTTATGATTCCATTAATATTAATACAGATTTTTGTAAGAAATCTATGTTTTGCCAATAACTATTTATAGGTACTCTTTGGAATAATTTTTTTGTCGTAAAAAAAGGCATTTCATAGCTTTCTTTTCGCTTTTAAATTTAAAGACTTCACATCATATTCTTGAAGGTAATTTAAATGGAGCCTGTGGTTAATTAATTAGATCACTGAAGGTTGATATATAACCCCTTGCCTTTTGTCCATGTTCCTCTTTTTTAATGTCATTTATCTTAGTTTAAGTAAAATAATTTTAAAAATCATGTGAAACGTTTTCAGCGATACGGATCGCGTACGGAAGTCGTTTTCGTACGGATATTTTTACCGTAGTTGTCCAGGTGCGACACTGTTTAATTATCTGCTGATGATGACAACTTAGTTGTCGAAATACGTATACAGAAAACGAAAATTATTGTGGCAAGGGGTTATATATCAACCTTCAGTGATCATATTTTTGTTTTTCTACTATCCAAAGAGTACTGAGTCGTCTCTGTTCTACGATTACTCACAGCTCTGCTCTCTCTGTGCTATTACAGTTTGCGTTCCCTACTTTTGCACGGTTCTGTATATTTTGAAATGATAATTAAATTTTAAATTTTGTAAGTAAGTGCAATGGCAAAAATAAGATTTACTTTTTGTTTTCAAATGAAATACTTTTAATTTTTCAATTTAAAATAAGCAGCTTAGTCAATCCAGTCTTATTGGAGCAGAAATCGAGTTGTATTCCACGCGACATAAACGACTAACACAATAACCGACATAAGTTTCCCCCGATGGAACAAAAATTCTACCGTTTCGAATTACGGCTCCGCCTCCGGTCCGAGATTTGTCGCATCTGTTCGTTAGGTTCGTATTCTTGCCCGGTCTTCATTCGAATCGTTCTGATTAGTTTTGCTCCAAGTCTTTCTTATATGGTGCTCTCCTCTGCATCTGTCTAGAACGAATTCGCCTTTCTCACATATGTACTGTTCGATCTTTGCTATTTTCCGTTTTACGATTTCGTTTTCTTTTTTTATCGTCGCACCTTTCGCGGTAAAATCAAAATGACAAGCGATCAAGTCGTGAAACTTTCGGGTGAGTTATAGGAGGAGAATGGTTTCTTTTGTAAAATATCTGCACATGTAAAATATTTCTTGCGACGCGAACTACGAAGAAGTTCCTACACTTTTATGACACGACACTTTCTTAAATTTTTTAGTCCCCATATCGTTTCCAGTGGACAGTTTTGTCCTTTTGTTTGTAGCAGAGAATGTGTCCAGTGTTATTTCGTTTACTTTAATATATTATTCAGATATATTTATACATAAATAATATGCTAAGAGCATAGACATACGTATAGTGGTAAACTGTGGCACACAAATGTCGTGATATAATACAAAATTCTTTTATTATTCATACATCAACTAAACCACAAATTTAAGAAATATGTACAAAGCGCCACCAAAAATAATTTAATAGTCAGTTAAGCGCTGAAAGTAAAACACAAGCAGTTAACAGATATGCAATCCTACTTCTGACTTGCTCATTTGGACTTATAGAATGGCCAAACAGAGTTAGGCTGCCTCAATAAACTCATTGGAAGAACAGCCACAACACTTTATACGCATCATTTCATCCTTCGAATCATAAAAACAAATCAACGTTGTCTTCACTTTCGATTTCTCCAAACGGCTTTTTTTCGGGCTAGATCATATTGAAAACACCACGTCTCATCACCAGTTACAATAGAATAGCTGAAGTTTTAGTGCTTTTTTGAGTCTTTAATCAAGTCTGTACAATGTTGAATTCCGAATAATTTTTGATCATCAGTTAGCTTGTATGGTACAAACTTTGCACAAGTCTTTCCCAATTCCAGATGCTGTGTCAAAATGCGGTAAATTGAATTTTCGAAAATATTTAATTCTATTTCCACGTATCGCAATGAGGATTTCGGCTCATTTCTGATAAATTCACGCACAAGTTCGATGATACTTTCCATAATAATAGATTTTTTACACCGTTCGTTGTTATTTATGTCCGTACGACCGTCTTTAAATCGTTTATACCACTCATATACACTTGTACGTGATAAACACGAATCACCATCCACTTGTGTCATCAAATTAAACGTTTCAGTAAATGATTTACTGAGCTTAAAATAGAGCTCTTTGTTTACAATTAATTTTTCGACGAATGCCAAATAGGCACTGTTACTTTATGCGCAATTTCTCTGCTTCTAATGATACAAATGCTATGATATTTTTACATAACGTTGGTGAAAGACCTACCTTACCAACGCATGTTTTTTAATGATATAGAAGAATTGGTACGTCAGAATGGTCCATTCTGAAGTTCCAATTTTCCAAATACCACTCGAAATGCTCGAAGGCGTCATGAAAAATTGGAAATTCCGAATGGGCCATGTTAGGCATATTTACGGCCAACATTTGAAGGAAATAATTTTCAAAAAATAAATCTCAACAATGATTCTTTTATATTGTATGATATTAAGAACTGCCCGTTTTTATTTTTTTTTATTCTTGAAAATAGTTCCTCCCAATGAATCACCCTTATCTCGTGGCTGTGGTTAATATACCTATATATATATATATATATATATATATATATATATATATATATATATATTAGTATGTGTGAATGTGTGTGTTTGTACATTCTTTAATTGCGCATAAATAACAATGTAAAATTTTCGGTCAGTTACTAAATTGCTTTGTTTCGTTTTTAATTTTGGAAAAAATATGTTCATTGTGAAGGTACAAATAACATATGCAAAACTTTTATTATATTATACCACAATTATTTCGGATTTTGCATAAGAGATTTAAAAACAAAAGAAATTAGTTTTCCGAAATTTATTCTACTAAATAATAAATAGATGTCGCTTAATGTATTTGAATGTAATGAGATATTCTAGTTTATATTGAAAAAAGCTATGAAAGTATTTGGATTGCATCTCACCTGTGGAATGTGCTTCTATTGGGTAAAAGCTCAGACGTTTAAGCTAGAGTTAATATCAGACTTTCTTGTGTAGCACAGTTACCATAGCGACAATCAATTCATGGATAACTGAAGTATTCTCTGCAGTGCAGAAAGGCAGATACCTTATTAAGGACGATTTCTAAGGTATAGTCAATAAGCAGTTGCAGTAAAGTTTAAATTTACGAGGATATATTCGAAAATATGTAGAACGGGGCAGACAAATACAACTTATATTAGGACTTCGATGAGAATTTATTTCCAGTCAATCGTATCTTCAGGTTTATGAACAGGAAGAAATTCGCGACTATTTTGGTAATAACAATGCATGTTCAATAAACTGTGATCGTAATTCGTGCAATTTTGTCGTCGAAATTGTCGGCTGGTGGAACGGGACATTTTCTTAGATTACTTTCTTTACAAAATGAAGCTATCCAACAGATTTTCTGGTTTAATATCTCTAATAACGACACATAATACTCACCTCCTATTGTTTTTCCGCATTGCAAGTAATAAACAAAAATTATTTATTAAAAATACCAAGAGACGGAAACCATCACTTCCCCAACAGACGGAATTGTTTTGGCGTATATTTAAGTTTTTTTTTTTTTTTTAGAGAATTATTGGGGCGGAAACAGACTTGAAGCCCGCGATCTTAAAACGCTTTTACGAAATGCAAAAGACAAAATCGAAGAAAATAAAAAGTCGGGAATCTACCGAATTGAATGTTTAGAGTGCAATAGACAATACATCGGCCAAACTAAAAGATCAATCGAAACCAGGTATAAAGAACACCTTTCGCACATAAAATTCAACCGACCGGAAAAATCGGATTTAGCGAGACATGTATTAGAAAATAACCACAGTGTTAATATGGATTGTTTACATCTGATAAAAAACGTATATAGTTATCGAGAACTAGACACGTATGAAAGCATGCACATCTTAAAGAATTTAAACCATGTGGTGTACAATAATATAACTGACCCCGTACAATCGACCCTTTTCTCTTTACTTAATGTCAGAGGAGGAACAATATAATAAATCACAGGCAGGCACTTGTCTGTCTTGACCGTAATTCCCTTTTTCAATGTAGTGCATGTTAGTTTAAGTAAAAATAATTTTTAAAAATCTTGTGAAACAAACACAGTGTACATCTTGGTTTTGAACGGTGTGGATCGCGTACGGAGTTTGATTTTCGTACGGTTGTTTTTCGCCGTGTTTTACCAGGTGCGACACTTTGAAATTATCTTCTGATGATGACAACTTGGTTGTCGAAATGCGTATACAGAATTTACAAAAGTTAATGTGGAAAGCGGTTATATATCAACCTTATTGATCAAGTCAATCAACCACAGGCTCCATCAAATTCAACTACAAATATAACTTTAATTTATAAAGAACTAGAAATCAGTCTAACTACGTCTACGTTGCCATTTAATTGTTGTATTTCAGTGAATTACAAAGCAAAATATAAAATTTCAATTAGAGAGGCGTCACACAAAACATGAGACGTTTCATATTACGTAATTTAGCTTATGGGAGCAATTCGCTGCAGTGCCTAATAATCGCTTTAAACATAATTTCTGTAGAATGAAAGGTTCGTGGTTAGAATTTAATACGAAGCTACCTCCACCCATTCTCTTAGGTATATTATCAAATAATTTGGACGATTTATATCAAATCGACAGGCAAGAATGGGAGACAATTGCTCGTAGTTTAAATAGATTAATTGTACGGGCATGTACAATTTATAACAAAGGACATAATTATGTTGGTAAAGTCATTCACTTCGTGATCGTAAATAACTGTTGTGGAGTGAACAATTGCTCAATGCCATTACACCCTCTCGTAATTACCCCCAGATGAATTATTTTAACTCGTATATTAAATAAAAGCAATATTTCAGGCCCAGTTCTAGTGGCAAATTATAGGTGGTGATTTTATTTATAAACTATGCTTTCGAATTATTAAATATTTTGTAAAATTGTGCAAAGTAACTAAGCAGTTAGTTGAAATTACAAATAGACACTAAAAATATCTTCTAAATAGAATTATTTCAGAGTTACCGCGTTCAGATCATTGTGCGCTTGATTTTATGTATCTTCTTCTTAGTTCTAAACCTTTTCTACCTTCTAGATGTAAGTTAGCGCTCATTCTCTAACCATGTCATTACCTTTTCTCTGCTTCCTCTCTAATCATATCCATACATTTTGTCGTATCCATCCAAGATCAAGAACAAGAATGATCAATAGGAATTAGAAATAGACACTAAGAATATCTTCTGAATTGAATTATTTCAGAATTACCGCGTTCAGACCATTGTGCGCTTGATTTTATGTATCTCCTTCTTAGTCCTAAAACTTTTCAACCTTCTAGATGTAAGTTAGCGCTCATACTCTATCCATGTCATTTCTGTTTCTCTGCTTCTTCTCTAATCCTATTCATATATATTGTTATATCCATCCAAGATCAAGAACAAGAACGATCAATGGGAATGATCCATACTGTTTTTGGTCTTTCCTTCTTATTCTGGTAAGCCTATCCCTTGATATTCGACACCTAGATCCAAACCATTTAAGTTATCCTACAAGTTGTTTTTTTGCTGATCTTTTGGCTGATAGGTTCGATTGGTAGATATTGTTTATATATTTTGTTTCTCCCTTCTGCTTTTGATTTCTATTCTTCTCAACAATGTAATTTCCATTGTGTTGATTGAGGATTTTTGTCTTTCTGTTAGCGACCATTATATTATATACACATAAGTATATACCTCTTTTAACAATCTTTCATTGATTTCCCTGTCCAACTTTCTATTTTCTTCAATAATCTGTCTTAGATATTTGAAATGTGCTTCTTGCACAATATATTTTTCATCCAAACTTGTTTAATGTTTTTTCTTCCTGTTTGATATTATCATTGATTTTGTTTTCCTTATGTTAATTTTCATGTTTACCCTCTTCAATTCCTTCTCTAATACTGTAAGGTTATGTTGTAAATTCACCTCCGAATCAGCTAAAGGTGCTTTACGTATTTATAAAGGTGAATGTAAACTCTATATGGAGCATGATAATATATATACATATAACAGTCGAACTGAAAAGTCCCCGGTCTACCATAGTAAAACACAGTTTTTTGGTAAAATTCGATTTTATTATTCAACATAGTTGCCTTCGAGGGCGATACACCGATTATAGCGTTCTTCCAACTTTTCGATACCATTTTTGTAGTACGAATTGTCTTTAGCCTCGAAATAGGCCTCAGTTTCGGCGATCACCTCCTCATCCCTGCTAAATTTCTTCCCAGCGAGTATTCTCTTGAGGTCTGCAAACAGGAAATAGTCGCTGGGGGCCACATCTGGAGAGTACGGTGGATGGGGAAACCCAATTCACTTAATTTGGCCATTGTTTTCATTGATTTGTGACACGGTGCATTGACTTGGTGAAACAGCACTTTCTTCTTCTTCATATGGGGCCGTTTTTTTTGCGATTTCGTTCTTCAAACGGCCCAATAATGCTGTATAATAGTCGCTGTTGATGGACTGGCCTTTTTTAAGATAATCTATGAAAATTATTCCATGCGCATCCCAAAAAACTGACGCCATAACTTTTCCAGCTGACTGTTGCGTCTTTCCACGCTTTGGAGCCAGTTCATCGCGTGCAGTCCACTCGGCTGACTGTCGATTGGACACATATCGACGCAAAAACTCGGTTTTATTACGATTTAACAGCTTCAAACACAGCTTAGAATCATCAACTCGTTGTTGTTTTTGATCGAATGTGAGCTCGCGCGGCACCCATTTTGCACAGAGCTTCTGCATGCCCAAATATTCATGCACGATGTGTCCAACACGTTCCTTTGATATCTTTAGAATGTCAGCTATCTCAATCAACTTTACTTTACGCTCATTTAAAATGATTTTGCGAACTTTTTTGATGTTTTCGTCGGTGACAGCCTCTTTTGGTAGTCCACTGCGTTCGCCGTCTCCGGTGCTCATTTCACCACGTTTAAACTTAGCATACCAATCAATTATGGTTGATTTTCCTGGCGCAGAGTCCGGAAACTCCTCATCAAGCCATGCTTTTGCTTCAACGGTATTTTTTCCCTTCAAAAAGCAGTACTTTATCAGCACACGAAATTCTTTTTTTTCCATTTTTTTAAATAACAAAAGTAGCTTCACTCTTAACGCAATATCTCAGTAACTAATGGTCGGATTGCTGTCAAATTTTGACACGTTTCGTTTGAAGGTTAGTACTATCTAAAAAACATATGGATTTAATAACAGTAACGCCATCTATGTGTCAGACCGGGGACTTTTCAGCCGACCTGGTATATATGCCTAAAAAGAATCAAACCTGAACTGGCCTGAAAATGTCTGCGGCCGTTATTTATAGTTTTTTCTTGGCTTCCAGACTAGAACAACGTCCTAGCACAGTTGTTCTACTTTCTAACATTTCATCAGCTCTGCGAAAGGATATCTTCGTAGCTGCTGTTAATTTTCTCATTGCGCTGACACGAGTGAAGGAACGATCACGACTGAAGCTTGTTTTTGTTAATTCCTTCACGTCGTCCTACTCCAAAAGGAAATTTATAATATTTTGAAGTAGGCGAACCTAAGTTTCTCAGATAGCAAGTAAGGGAAAGTCAAGTCGCCGTGGTATGATTTGTTTCAGACTCAAATCCACAGCATATAATTTGTAATAAAAAGTTTGCGTACTAATTATTATAAGTATTATAATTAATTGATAGTGGGACACTAAACGAAATTTGTTGTGAACGGATTATTTAAAAAAATGGTAAATTTATACAAGATAACGTATAAACGACAACTAAAAAAATAATCAAGGTGGCGAATCACAACGCTTTTTCAACGAAAATTTCGATAGGTTCTGTTTGGATTTAATTAGAGCCTACCACAAAAACCTTCTTATTTCTTTAACGAGTGTATGATTCCCTCGATATAATTTTCGACAGGCGATACTGGTAAATTATCTTTTTCCTTCTTTTATCAATATTTCGTTAAAAGTGAGTTTGGATGCATTTTTCTCAGATTGGTTTAATCTCTCGGGAGCTACTAGCAGTTTCGTCGTTCTCGTAACTTAGTATATGTTAGTACATGTTTTTGTTAAGCTTATTTTTCACTTCCGCTTAGATTCTACAATATATTGTGTAAAAATTTTTGCTTAAATTACACAGTATCTTCTTTAATTGTTACGTTCTCTTTTGCCCCCTTCTCGAGGAAGTTTCATAACAATTTTATTTGTTTATTCAAATGATATAGTTTATTTTCCCACATGCTTTCTTAGAATGGTAGTATTAACTCTAAAAAGCTTTCTACATGGTCTTTTGAAAGCTCTTGTTTGTCTACAGTGCCTCTTCGATTTAATTTTTCTGTATATATTACGTTTAGTATATAACTTAATTTATTCTCATTTTTCTATGTTCTTTTCTAGTGTTTATGTCATGCTCGCGAGACTAATTGTTCTTGTTTGTTTTGTAGCAATGAATTACTGTTTAATTATTTTTTAACTAGAATATGTGTGTTTCTCTATTGTTCCGTTAACAGGGAGACATCGACAATGTGTTTCACAGTTTTAGACAAAGCAGTGCCTTTATGCCAATAGATCTATTCTTAAAGTCAGAATCTGTAACGAAAATCTACAAAGCTGTTTTATCACAAAAAGTATATATGTACTTCATGTGATAAAACAGTTTCGTATATTATATATATATATATATATATATATATATATAAAATATAATTTAACTTTGTTGGGTTACGGTTGTGTGCACGGGCAGAATAATTCAATTAGGTTAGGTTTTTATTAGTTCTTAATATTAGGCAATTACTTTGTTATTTATATTTATTTATAACTTTAAGGGTTTGGTGTTAGAGCAGAAGATGACTTCTAATCATCCATCTGAACCACCCGTTAGGATTTTCCATTCAGTTGAATGTTTCGTATTTATATTACTTGTATAATTTCTTCTTGGGAAATAAAGGCATATTATTATTATTATTATTATTATTACTATATATATATATATATATATATATATATATATATATATATATATATGTATATATCCGTGAGAAGTTACAGATACTGTGACTTCAATTTTGTTAGTTTCAAAGGCAGTAGATATTAGCGAAGAATGTACAGTACCTGCTAATTAAATTAGTCCACCCTATAATTATTATTATACTTTTACGAAATGAAATCCAAACATGTAATTTAAAACGCATGCTTGTATATTACACATGCTAGTATAGATTTAAACACATACAACCATGCTCAGATGTATTAGACACCCCTGGTAAAAACCCTTATTCTCGGTATTATCCAAGTCTGACGGAAATTAACGGTAAAAATAGTTAATGGTATTTACAGAAATGCGTTTTTGAATACCCTAGTTAATCCCCTATTGAAGAGAATAGGTGGAAAGGGGAAATTGTGGATTTTAGAAATTTAGTGTCATTCTAGCAGTGTGTGAGCAACGTGCGTCTGTGAGTTTGTGGTAGAGATCAATTAGATTATCCTATTTTTTCACGTTGTGTCAGTTATTTGTTGAAGAAAAATGCCTAAAACACGCGAGTTGTCGGTAGGGGAACGCGCCCAAATAGTGCTACTGCATTCCCAGAAGTTATCAATAGCTGCAATTGCAAAAAAAAAATGTTCGCGATGTGCAGTCCGTACAACCATTAGTCGCTATCAGGAGAGTGGGTCGTTTGTTAACAGACCAAAAAGTGGCAGAAAACCCTGTACCTCGATTAGAGAAGAAAGAATTTTACAAAGACTGGCTCTCAGTGATAGAAAAAAATCGTCGAAACAGCTCGCCAGTGAGCTGAAACAGCGTTATCGCGTAACAGTGTGCAAACAGTGAGAAGGCGTCTCCAGCGTGCTGGTTTACGAGGGTGTAAAGCGCGACGTAAACCGCTTTTAACTGACGCTCATAAAAAGAAGCGGTATTTATGGGCCAAACAACATGAAAATTGGACAAAGTTCGTTTTAAAGATATAAAACATATGCGGGCAACAACTGTCTCGCGGGCCAGATCTGGCCAGCTGTAAAATTTGACCGACCCGCGAGACATTGACGTATTATTTCATGTCTGATATCTATCGATAAAAATTATGAACACTACTTTTAAACGCGGCCCGCGAACGTATTTGTACATTAAAGTTTGGCCCACATATCAAAGGTTACCCATTTTCAGATTTAGAAAGTGTCAAATTAGGCCACAAATAATATAAAACACAAAGCTAACACATTCTTCGACTTCTAGCAATTCTGAATAAATTTTATTGATGAACGTATTATACTACCCCTTCATCTTCTAAGAATTTAGCGAACATAGGTAAAGAACATGAGTTCGATAAGGGATTAGAGACCCCCTTTGTGGTAGGAATGGAATAAATGTACGAATATCGTAGGCTCACAGTCTTAACAATCTGTGCATTTAAGAAATATGTGCGTTTATTTTATGGTATAGTATGTACTTAAAATATATTCATCACAAATGAGACCTGGGCTAATTTAGTTACCAGATACTGTAATGGGAAGACATAAAGGACCTAAAGAATTTAACGCAAGACAAGATCTCTTGGAAATAAAAATAAATGATACCCTAAGGGTATGAGGATTTCAATTTAAATAATATATATAGTTTAAAAGTCAGAAGAACTGTGGCAAGAGTATTTGTTTATAAATTAACTATTATTATTAACAATGATAAGCGCTTTTCGGCTACATTCCATGTTCTTGAACTTTTAAGCATCTTACTTGAAATACGAGGGAGCGTTTTTATATTCGCGGAATGGGGGACAAGGGGTGGAAATAAAAAAACCAAATTATTTTTCTTTTTCAATATATTCACCTGCAAGACGGATACATTTTTCACATCTTTCAATTAATTTATTTATACCCTCATAAAAAAATGATTTCTCTATATCTGCAAAATACGCCGAAACTACCTCCTTGACTTCATCATCGGCAGTAAATTTTTTATCCCGCAGCTCTTTTTTCATTTTCGGAAACAGGTAATAATCACTCGGGGCCAGGTCTGGGCTGTAGGGTGAGTGATTCACAATTTCGAAGCCCACCTTATGCAGAGCAGCTAACGCAACGCGGCTCTTGTGGACGGGCGCGTTGTCGTGCAAAAGCAGAACACCTTTTGTCAATTTTCCCCGTCTTTTCTCTTTAATGGCTTCTCTTAGTCGCTCTAATATTGAAGCGTAATATTCTCCGGTTATAGAAACACCTTTATCTTTATAATCAATCAACAATATTCCTTTCGAGTCCCAAAATACCGTTGCCATGAGTTTCCCAGCTGATTGTGACACTTTAAATTTCTTGGGAGGTGCTGTGCCCTTTTTATGCCACTGCATGGAGTCTTGTTTGGACTCAGGTTCATAATGATGAACCCAAGTTTCGTCTCCAGTAACAATTCCACTCAATACACCATCCTTGTCTTCATTACAGAGGTCCAAAAATGCGCGCGAACACTCTACGCGCTGTTGTTTTTGCGGCGGCGTGAGCATTCTCGGCACCCATCTTGCGCTGACCTTAGACATACCGAGATGATCGTGTAGGATTTTAAAAATTGTTGTATCGGATACACCAACCATTTCTGCGAGTTGTTTCTTCTTTAGTCGAGCATCTTCGAGTACAATTTATTAAACTTTTTGGATAAGAGCTGGCGTGGTCACCTCAATGCTCCTGCCCGGCCTCGGGTCGTCTTCAAGGGATTCCCTTCCTTGTTTAAATAAACTATGCCACTTGTACACCATGGTTTTTCCTGGACAAGAGTCGCCGTAAACCAATGACATCTCATTCATTATGGTCGCGACTGATTTTCCTTGCCTGGTAAGGAACTTTATAACGGCACGATATTCGATTTTTTTCATATTTTACTTTTCACTCCTGATTATGTTACTTGGTTGACGATAGCTCAAAGACTAACTGTCTAATAACAATGAAACTTCGTATTTATACTAATCATGAGTCGCTGCACAGGCCACGCCCCCAATGCGCCTACTCACCCGTCTACAACCCGTTCATTCCGCGAATATAAAAACGCTCCCTCGTATTTTACATAAATATTGATTACGCATCCTCAGAATTGATGTATTTATCTAAACCTAGAGCCAAGAACAATTTTTGTATATTTGAGTTAACTTTTGATATTTTGCTAGTCGCTGATAAAATTTTGTTTCAAAAATTTGTAAATACTTTCTTAATTAACACAACATAATAATAATTTTAAAGTAAGTGAAAAGAGGACGATGAAAGAAGCCTAAAATGTATAAATTATTAATGAAAATTAAGGAATATTCAAATCAGCGAACCCAGATTCTACTCATTTTAATTATGATAAGAGTTGTGCATAAAATTTAAACAACTCCACCCAATGTGTAGCAATTATTTTATAAACATATAGAAACGCTAAGAGCTTAAAATGTAAACTCTACTTTTCGTTGCCCTAAAAGAAGGTGCAATTTTTAATAGTTGGTATAAGTATTAAAAATTTTAAATTTCAAATGACTTGTTCTGAGTTCATTGAACTTAAATACATTTTTCACGTTCTGTATATTAAAATGTTACTCTTTAATTTATTAGGTCTTGTCTTTAGGAAAGTTCCATTCATTGATTGTGAAACAAACAATTAACATAAATAAAAGAGTGTATGAATATAGCAGTAAAAAATTCTTTTTGTAGCCGATACGTAGGCAGATATTGATTCACACAATACAGGTATGCTAAACAGTCAATTAGGAAATTAAATCTAGAAAAGTAACGATGATATTAAACATTTTGCTATCTCTACGTGGTTGTATATTAACGTTTGTCGTGGAAAGAATACCTCGATATGCACTACAGCAACAAATCACGATATTATGGCACGTCTTCTAACTAAGCAAAACACTACAAGGAATATTATCTGGCATATAATGAGCTTTCATAAATTTTAATTGGAACTAATTGCACATGCGGCAACTAAATTTGACATCAAAATAAGATGACCGCATTGTCTATAATACATAGAAGAACCGGGATGTTAATAAAAAAGCTTTAACGAGGTTCCCTTGAGTCGTAAAGTAGATCTCTCTCACATAATAGACCATTATTTTTAATTTCACATTCCATATTTCATGACGTCCAGCTAGATCGACACGTCTTTACGGCTTTTCGCCTTCTTCAACGTATACGTATATGTAAATTATAATTCCTTAAATGTATCAAGCCTTTTTTGTCTGTACGTTTGATGTGAATAACAATTTTATTTGCGAACGTTGCAAATTTTATTTGGACTTCAAATGTTGTCAAGTTCTCTACTTTTTTCTTTAAAAGAAATCTCGGAATATGATTATGTGCTTCTGTTCGAAGAAGTTACTGGAAATTTTTAAGTAGCGTTAAAAATATTTCTGACTGCAATTATTATATTGGTTTGTCAGCAAAGTCATGACGCATTTTTGTAACTGATGGCGTTAGCTGCTCTTTGTAAATAATTAGAATTCATTTATATGCTATGTTGCGCAACAACCAATAATTCTAACTTCATTTTGGAAAAAAATAAGCGATTTGGTTGGATGGAATTTTATAAAAAGTTGGACATGGATGACTAAAATGCGCATTTGCCACATCTTTTTATTTTCATAAAGGGAAGATCGCTCATCAAGCTTGTGAAAACCTACGTTTACAGTGATCAATGGTCCACAAGAACGTCGATACGAGGGATTATTCAATAAATTCCGACCCGGCGTTTTTAATCTCAGCTGGGCCTATTGAATAAGGAGTCCTACTGTGGTTGATTACAACAGAATAAACATTAAATATCCATTATTTCAAGCGTTAGCACTGACATGTAAAGCTAGAAAGCATCAGCAAGGTCGATATATGGGTACCTTGTGAACTTTAAGAAATTTGCCTGACGGCGCACATAAACATCTGCGATAAGCTTCTTAAACGTAAAGAAAACGATTCTTTCTCGAAGTGACTGATAATAAATGATGAGAAGTGGCCTGCTCAAGACAGTGTAGTGTTGACATTCATTAGAGGAAGGATATCGGTGTATTGGGGATTTATAGGTGTCCTGTTTTTATAGCCGCTATCAAGGAAATAATTAATTTAAGAATATACTCTCGGCAATTGAAGAATTTATCAAATTTAGTTGCTGCATGTGCAAGTAGTTCCAATTAAAATTTATGAAAACTCATTATATGCCAGATAATATTCCTTGTAGTGTTTAGCTTAGTTAGAAGACGTGCCATTATATCACGATTTGTTGCTGTAGTGCATATCAAGGTATTATTTCCCCGACAAACGTTAATATATAACGAACGAATTCATCATCCAGAAACGTATTTCAACACGACAATTGGACGTACTATTGTGGGGATAAGAGTACGTCCCATTCAAGTGCCAATAGTTTCTAATGAGCAGTCAAACATGTGTGTCTCTGGCTCTGACGTGCCGAAACTTCCATTTTCAGATTTCCACTTACTTCTTTCTCTTGAAAACTGCTTACATAGTGTAACGTTTGACAAAGACAAGATTGTAAATAAGCATTCTATAAAATTTTTTGTTGTCGAGGATATGTCCTTGCATCAATGGGAGATTATACAGCGATAAAAGGTTATAAAAACGAAAACGGATAACGAATAAGTGATTGACCTTTTTTATATTAATAAGTAACCTATTAAAAAATATGTAAGAAACACGTCATGACCTTTCCATGTTTCTTGGGGAATAATATTCCATCCCTATCTGACACCAATTCGTAATATCTGAAGTGTTCTTGGTGACGTATTTTGCGCAGCAACATGTCTTCTCACAAAGTGGCAAGTGTTTTATTGGATTACAATCTGGGAAATTAGTTAGCCACCTCATTCTATTTACACCGTTTCATCAATTCAATCTTTCACAATGTTTGCTCGATGAAACAAGTATTATTGTGCATAAAAACGAACTACTGCATATGGAAGTATAATAGGTCATAACACCTTATTCAGATAACTCTGGACACCATAAAATAAGATAACAGTGATTCTGGGGACTTTTCCCGAATAATTTATTAATTATAGCATATGCCAGCTTCACGCCAACTCAGTACACATCTTAACGGATTGAAATGTATATCTAGATTTGTCACTGAAGAATAGAAGGAAACTGAATACTTGCCCCGATTCAATATGACCCCCAACTGGTATGTTCTTTTGCTAACATTCTACGGATTTTTCTATGCTCTGCAATAAGAGGAATGCAAACCAACGAGCTTCTAGCATACATGCATAGAAACTCAAAATTGCATAGTCTTTGCTGTTACATATAATCACAGAAGTTAACTTGTTTATATTGAAGAGCACTTCTGTACTCTCCAAAGACGATCGCTTTAATGTGTAACCATATTAATACCAGTTAGTGGTTGAAAGGTGAAAAGGTTGAAGGTTGTAACTTGTTTATAGAAATATGTATAAGTAAATAACATAGGTAAATAAGAACAATATTACAAGTCCTCCTCTATAATATTTTAAAAATAGGAAATATAATTTAACAATTTTTTTTAACTCTTCAATTTTAATTAACGACATGCTTCTATAAATTCCGTTCCAAGTTAATTGAATAACAAAAACGGCAAAAAAAACCCTACCATATTAACATTTGTGTATTGGATGTATATTTCGACAATTAAATTGTCATCATTAGCAGAACATTGATCTGCAGTAAAGCTACAGAGATATTTATATATTGACATACATATATATATATATATATATATATATATATATATATATATATGTGTGTGTGTGTGTGTGTGTGTGTGTGTGTATAATATAATAGACCATTACGATCAGCAGCTCTCTGCTATTCTTTGGTAAAATTTTCGATTTCACGCTTATATCATTCCACTGTATTAGAGGCGAAGAACCAACGACATTCTTCTACCTTCTACCTTCACGGAATTGGCAAAAATACCTCCACTAATAAAGTGTGCCATTGACCTAAAAAGATAGTAATCGGATGGTGCTAAGTCTGGGCTGTAAAATAGATGTCGTAGCAACTACATCCTATTTTTCCAGTTTTTTGGGCAGTTTTTTGGGGCAGAATGCGATCTAGCTTATCTAGATGGAATAATTCGTGATTTCTGTTGATTAATGTGGTGTATCTTTGTCTTAAAACTGCATATATACGATCCAATTGCTCAAAGCATATTTCAGAGTTTAACGCCCTACCTTTTGGTAGGAATTTTTAAGTTGACAATGTCTACGTAATTCTACCAAAAAGAGAGCATCACTTTTGCATCAAAATTTTTGCGCTTGACCACCGACAACAAATTGGCCACGAGTTAACCATTGATTCAATTTGTTTGAATTATGAAAGTACATCTACCGTTAGTCACACGTTACAATTTGTCAATAGAAATGAAGATTCTGTGAATTCACAAGAAGTTGGTTACAGATTTGCTGTCGTCTCTGTGTATGTTCTGCAGTCAATTCATAAGTGCTTCATGAAACGACTGCATGGAGATCTGCTAACTACCGTGAAGGGACAAGCTCGTGTGATAATTGTCGAGTACAGAAGTCAGACGAATCTCAATACTGAAAAGTCTCCTGGTCAATGATGGAAGGTCTTTCGGAACGTCGCTTTTCTCGAAAATGTGTTAGACCATTTCTATATTTTTTAATCAGTTTTACGCAGTTTAATCTGAGATAACATATTGCCTTTAATTTCATGGAGTATACGAGTGGCGTCAGCAGCGCTTCTGTCTAATTTCTAGTAATGACGCAAGATTGACAAATTCTTTTTATTTTTTATTGGGCATTTGGAATTCACAGAAAGTGCACAATGTATAACTAAAATCTCAAGATAACTTAGTTAACCATACTTATAATAACAATGTTTGATTTAGCATTTATAATGACAACTATTTTATGTTTAATCCTGACAGTGTTATTCAACCTAAAGTTAATCATCCAAAAAACGAAACGACCCTTTGGCCATATTATTTTGGTATCATGCAGTGTTTGTATGGACTTTGAATAGAGTATTTCGTCGTTTATTTGTGCAGTTTTACTACGGGCCAATACGCGACAATGTGTTTAATTTTCTGCTAATGGTGACAACTTTGTTGTCTAAGTACTTGTCTAGGACACAAATATTATTGCAGTAAAGGTTTTTTTTTCTTTTTTGATTAATTGTATGCTTTTATAAGTAGCTACTGTAACATGAAAGGTAAAAATGCTAAAGTGAAAACAATATTCATCAAATCCTATTTAAGAGTATAAAACAAAGTCTAGAAATATCTCTTTTGAGATCATAACAATCGAGGTACTGCTTAATCAGGGCAACCTCCAATACACATACAATATAATTTCGCTGCTTACGCATTTTGAAATCCGCAGTAGCGTATTAACTACCTATTAATAAACTACATGAAGCACACGCTTTTCTGTTCATATACTCATTGTTCGTAGTTTCATGGTCGAACATACATAAATATCGACTATAGGATGAAACATGTGAAGTATTCACTTATATTATGTACGTATTCCATGAAATTTCACGGTCGATCATTTATAGTCCGAGCCGAACAAAAAATCGGTTTCTAAGAAAATTGTCTATTACAAAACCTCATTATGATCGATCGCTTTGCCGATTGATAACTTGTGCCACTGGATTGGAAAAAACTCATACAACCTGTGTACGTAAATGAACCTGTATAATGAATAGTTGCGGCCATGGCAAATATAACAAGATAATTAAGCACAGACCCTTGTTATAGCCAATCATTAGTTTTTGTTGGAACGCCCACATCCGACGTCACAATCAAAATCGAAAGGTTTCGATTCATACGGATTCTGTCGAGAGTTCTCGTTATTGCCCTATCTTGTATATTTCTTTACATTAATTGCATTGTGGCGCATCTTATCTGATTTGTTATGTACAGTTCAATAGCGTACACTATCATTTGAAACATCGCTTGCAATGGGTTCCGCTTTATAATTTCTACTCCTGAATATAACCTTTCTCATGTCAGTTTGTATAAATTTATATTAATTAGCTATATAACTTCATAAATTTTGTCGAAGCAGTTTTTCTAAATTTGGTGAAACATTGTAAAATTAGAAAAGTATTGGAATTGTATATAATATAATGTATTTTTTAATTAATACAGTGAAACCCGTTTATTGGAAACCCTCTTAATAGAATATATCGGTTAAAGGAATTAAAATCTCAAGAACAAAGGAATGGCTTTTCTAAGAACATTAATGCGATTTTGTCTTCATAAAAGAATAAATTTCTCTACCTGCTTAACTAAAGGTGGATGTAAACCAAAAGTTACTATGAATGTTTACTTTTCTTTTAGGAAGCTATTATGTACATAATTACAGATAATCTTCGGATAATTAGGTATTGCCATAAAATCTTGTACCTAAGAGATTTTAAACAGCATTTAGATAATGGCTAATTCTGTGCAAATTACATTCATACAATAAAAATTTTTTCGAGGTTTTAAAAGCAGGAAATTTCTATATTTCTAGTCAGTTTGTTATTTGACATTGCAATCGAAAGTGAGTGAAGAATGGCTTCTTCGACAAACTTGAAAAGAAAGGACCTTGCTCTGAAGTAAAAAGTAAAATTGCTTGAGTTTTTAGAAGAAACAACTTGCAATCAGTCGGATGTTGCCAAAAAATTTGGTGCGTCTTAAATTGTTAAAAAAAAGACAGTATTTTAAGTGATTGGCGTGATAATTTTAAATCTACTCAAAAACGAAGACGCAACGGGAAGAATGCTGAAAATACATATTCAAGGGATATTCCATCAACCGCGCCATCATCTCAAGAAGTGAAATTAGCATGTGACACTATCGTTCGTTTTTTTGAATCAAAAATTTATTGTAATTTTGCACATTTCTATGCATTAGATAACCAAATCACTGATATTTTGTGTAAAGAAAGAAAATAGAATAAAATTACAGATTATTTTGCTAAGGATGTGTAGAGTTTGAAATGAAAAAAATAGTATCATTTAAAAAATATGTATTACGCTGAAATGTGTTTTATTTCTTTTGTATGTATTCTTAAATACATTTTATGAAAATCGCAAACATAAATTTACAGTATCATACTGAAGTCAATTTTATAGTCATAAAATCGCAAATATAAAGAATACGAAGTATGTATGTATATACATACTTAACTTACTAGTAATAAGAAAAAATAAATTAAAATCGGATAATGGAATAATCCGCATATAGGAATAATTTTGGCGGACAATATGAGTATTCCAATAAGCGGGTTTCACTGTAATTCGACTAGAATTTGCATGTGACCATAATGAAAGCCTGCCGCCATCAGCAACTAATTATATTGTATCCTTCTAATGTTAGTATGTCTGATAGTTATGCCTATCAAAATAGCTCCATAAAATTCGAATTTTTACATTCAATTAGTATTCTTTAAAGTAAAACGAGTGGTAAAATGTTAAGAATAATCTCCTTGAGTCTCATCGAGTTTTTTATCGTCTCTTTATACACTAAACTAGAACTTAGGATAGGAAAGAACTAAAATGTATTCATATGTCATGTACATTTGAATACCTTTACAAAATACCCAAAAGAATCCTTTCCACACCAACGGAACGAAACCAATGTTAAGAAGTACGAGGGAGCGTTTTTATATTCGCGGAATGGGGGACAAGGGGTAGAAATAAAAAAACCAAATTATTTTTCTTTTTCAACATATTCACCTGCAAGACGGATACATTTTTCACATCTTTCAATTAATTTATTTATACCCTCATAAAAAAATGATTTCTCTTTATCTGCAAAATACGCCGAAACTGCCTCCTTGACTTCATCATCAGCAGTAAATTTTTTACCCCGCAGCTCTTTTTTATTTTCGGAAACAGGTAATAATCACTCGGGGCCAGGTCTGGGCTGTAGGGTGGGTGATTCACAATTCCGAAGCCCACCTTACGCAGGGTAGCTAACGCAACGCGGCTCTTGTGGACGGGCGCGTTGTCGTGCAAAAGCAGAACACCTTTTGTCAATTTTCCCCGTCTTTTCTCTTTAATGGCTTCTTTTAGTCGCTCTAATATTGAAGCGTAATATTCTCCGGTTATAGAAACACCTTTATCTTTATAATCAATCAGCAATATTCCTTCCGAGTCCCAAAATACCGTTGCCATGAGTTTCCCAGCTGATTGTGACACTTTAAATTTTATGGGAGGTGCTGTGCCCTTTTTATGCCACTGCATGGAGTCTTGTTTGGACTCAGGTTCATAACGATGAACCCAAGTTTCGTCTCCAGTAACAATTCCACTCAATACACCATCCTTGTCTTCATTACAGAGGTCCAAAAATGCACGCGAACACTCTACGCGCTGTTATTTTTGCGGCGGCGTGAGCATTCTCGGCACGGAACTTTATAACGGCACGATATTCGATTTTTTCCATATTTCACTTTTCACTCCTGATTATGTTACTTGGTTGACGATAGCTCAAAGACTAACTGTCTAATAGCAATGAAACTTCGTATTTATACTAATCATGAGTCGCTGCACAGGCCACGCCCCCAATGCGCCTACTCACCCCTCTACAACCCGCTCATTCCGCGAATATAAAAACGCTCCCTCGTATGTCACGACGGATTCATGTCATAGTATGCAACAAAATAAGTTTTCTTTCAACTTTCTTATCAATCGTTTGCTAAGTTTTCTATTCACAAAAATGCGATATTGAAGAGAATTAAATTTTATTTAGAATATTGCTAGATACAATGATTTTGATTCGGAAATAATCAATAGATTAATTACGAAAGCTAATTTAAAAAAGACAATTCGCCGTATCACTTGTTTGTCACGTCAAAATAATCGTAACAAATAATATATGTATATGCTTATGTATCACATAGTTATGAAAAATGTAAATAGAGTTTTTAAAGAGCACGTATTACAAGTTACTTTTCGGTCCAGGGACTATAAAATCTTTTTTAGGAAATGGAAAAGATAAAGTCGAAGTAAATCAGAAATTCGGGATTTATGAAATAAACTTCGTAGCTGTAACAAAAAATGGTCAAACGAAACGCTCAATGGGAATCCGTTATCAAACATATCAGACACGTTAAGCTTAATCGGTCAGAGAAATAGTTTTGCGAAAACATGTATTAGAAAATAATCATAGCGTAATCGCCGATATTCTATATTTAATCAAATATGTAAGGAATTACTTAAACGAAGTCTGATACCATATTCTGGCCCCATTGAGTTCCTGGAAGATACAGCCATTTAAAAAAGATTCTTAAGTATAAATGGAGACGTGTATTAGTACAAGTGTTAGTTTTATGTCCAGGAAATATTGACTTATATGCTTGTCGTGAAAGCAGTGTGTGTGTTTGGTCTTCGCGTAAAGTAGTTTATGTATTCTTCTGTGCGAAATTTATGACGAACCCAGGTGCGACACTGCAATTTATTTATGTTGATGATGACTACTTTATTGTCGAAATATGTAAGCAGAATATGAGCATTGATGTAGTAATAGGTTTCTTATCTTTTTTTGATTAATTCGATTAATAACAATTTCCAATAAAATTTGTATTTCCGAAATCCCGTTTTGTATTACTTCTTCCTAGATTAAACTTCACTGCAGATTATCAAAATAATAATACGAGGGTAATTTGATAAGTAGTGAGAATAGAAAAGAAAGAATTTTTTAAATACAAAATAATTTTTATTTTTCAATACGTATACTCTCCTAAAAGAGCAATACATTTATTCCAACGGTGCTCCAATGGCCGTTTAGCACGAATCTCAACATTTAATTTCTGTAGAAGTTCTGCATAATATTGTCCGTTTATTGTGGCACCTTTCTAAAGGTAATCAATGAGTAAAATGCCCTTTGAATCCCAAAAAAATTGATGCCATCACCTTGTTTGCCGATGAAGTGGTTTTCGCTTTCTTTGGAGGTGCAGAACCACAATCTAACCATTGTTTCGACTGTTGTTTAGTTTCGGGTATACTGTAGTGTATCCAAGTTTCATCGCGAGTAACTTATCGCCTACGACAATGAGCCGGATTCCGCTTATAAAGGTCCAAACACTTATTGGAAATGCGCAAACCAGTGAACTTTTAATCTTAAGCAATCGCGGCACACATCTTGCCGAAAGCTTGGAAAGACCCAATTCTTTGGTTAAAATGTGGTGTACGCGTTCTGTTAAAATGCTTACCATCTCTGCTACCTCTCTCGCTTTGAGTCGTCGATCTTGGGTAATAATATTATAGATTTTTGTAATCATTTTCTCAGAAATCACGATTTTTGGTGGTCCAGTGCGCGCTTCATCAACACAGCTTGTTATACCATGTTTAAATTCATTTACACATCTATTTATTGTGGCGGATGATGGAGCAGATTCATCTAATGTTTCCCGTATGTCATCTGTTATTTCGGTAGCTTTCATACCCTTAATTACGGAGTATTTAATCACCGCACGATACTCTGCTTTTTCCATTTTAACAAAACGACGTGTTGCTTCTTTTTCAATCAGCTGTCAAAAATAAACTAATAAACCGATTTATCTAAATATCGGAATGTAAACATATAAATAAGTAGCCTAAATTACAGTGCATTTGTTTTACCAATTAGAGCGCCATGTCATTCTCACTACTTGTCAAACTATCCTCGTAATAGTAGTAATGTTCTTATTTATTTATTTAAGTTCTTCCCAGTTACTTCCAGAGTTTCCATGAAATTTTCAAAAGTTTCGGCTTTGTAAAAAGGATAAAACAACTTGAAGGAGCTCACAATAGAAATATTCCTTTTTACTGTCCTCGGCTAAGTAGTGTTGTTTCAGTATTAAAAAAAACAAAGGTATTTTATAAAACCATTAGAATTGTAATAAAATAACAAAAAATAATGGAAAGTAAAGTCGTAATACATATTTATAGTTTAATGCACTTAAAAATTGAAATTTATACTTCTGGTACCTTTAAATGTAATCTTTCGAACGAAAATATGTAATAAAACAACCAACAATTGAGAAATGGATGAGGTCAAGGGTATAGATACATACTTCATATTGTAAACTACGATGTATTTATATATAGACTTGAAAAACGATGTTACTTACTTCAATATTTTTAAATGCAATCTAAAGGAGAGACTTATTTCCTCAACAGGCTATAAGTTTTTCTGTCGTCGAATGTCAAGTATTTCATAATTGGTACTTCGATCCTCATTAAGCAAGAATATTGTATTAATAGGTTTCTCTTTCAGTTCTAAGATTTGTTAACTTTTGTATTTTAACCTCAAATACTGTACATCTTATAGATTAAATTTGATATAACCCTCACAGTTTTACGTGTCTGTATCTGTGCAGATTACTTGCCTTCGTGGCTTGCTTTTCAATAGAGGGTCCATGTGAGTCTGAACTCGGGTACCTCGCGAGCGCTAGTTCCAGTACTCATATACTAGTTTTGAACCCCTGAGGGATGAAATAGGTTGTGTATACTATAGAATGGAAAAATATAAAATAGGAGAATAATTAAAACTTAATTTTCTAATTAATTTCGTATTCGAAATGATAGTTTTATAATCGTTACTTAGATTAAAATTGAGTAAAATCATTGTGTAGATAGATTGTGATGTTTTCATATCCTATCGATTAAAAAATAGAGAAATTAAAACATTTATTTTTGTTATAGCCAGTTGATAGCTTAAAGTGTTTGTGAATGAGATAAAGTTTTGCTAGATTGTATATGCATGTTTGTGAAGTTATGCCTGCATCTGATATTATAAATTGTGTTACGATTACTTTCCTTTGCGATTACTTTGCATATTGTTCTATTTTCTGAACTAATAGAATAAATGTTTAATCATAGTTCTTAATCCATAACAAATCCAAAAGTTGACACGTAAGCTACTCTATGAGACGAAATTCTGTAGTTGGGCAGGTCACTGGACGAAGAAGGTTTTGCCTATATGATTCTACAGAATGTAGTAGATGTGAATGAAATATAAAATGCTGAATTGCGTGCGCACTTTTAGCTTCCGAAAACTCTTAGAATGTTTGTACAACATGTAGTTTTAAGACATTACTTAATTACTGTCGCAATTGGCGTCATATTAGCTCGATTTTAAATTTTGTTTTATTTCTTTAGAGACAGATTTAATTAAGACTTATTTGCCATTTTCTCGAATTTAAATTCGCAAGTTTCTATTGGAGGGCACACCTCGTGAATACCGAGGGGTAATGTACTGTATATATTACTTATCCTTTAACTTTCCGGTAAGGGTTATTGCAAGAATACATTGCTATTGCATGATTTTATCTTCACATCTTCATTGCTACATAATATGTATGTATGTAATTTCTTATTTAATCTTGATTTACCCTAGTTAACAATATTCTTTAGTATATTAATTTTATTATTTTTATGCTTTACTAAATTATTAATTAAATAATTCAGTTAATGTCCCCCTAATTTGATAAATTGAACAAATTTATTTTTTTTTAAGAAAAAAATATAAAAATGTATATAAATTTAAGTTTGTCTAATATAATATCAACATAAAGATGTATTAATAATAATTACTATTGAGCCACATTTTTATTCATTAGACTCTAGCAATTACCTATTTCATTAAAAACATTCTGAATACATTACGCACAAATTTAATCTGCTCTTCATTATTGAAAATTTTCTAGAAAAATTTCTTTAAACTTTTCAAAAAAATGTTTTATTCAATCATCGCTAAACGAAAATAATTCTCATGTAAACATTTATCGAATTAATTAATACGGTCACTCACAAAATAATGAATACAAACGCGAAGATTGCTTTGTGCCCATTTAATTAAATTCCCAAAGGACACAAGGAGAAAAATTCAATCCGACGAATATCAAAGAATCATACAGTGTATGTTTAAATATTACGAATCTCTGTATCAAAGCTTTTACGACAAAAATATGGATACGAAGGGAAATGGCAATTTGATCCTGTTGTTTTAGTGTGGAATGTTCCAAGATCAAAAGCCGCAAAAATTGCTGAAACGGATTCCCTTAATCAATGCCGCATACTACTTACATAACACAAAGTATAATACAAAAGAAATTCTATCTTAAAGCTATTTCTTTTATTTTTAATTAATAAAATCGCGCATCTGGTTTTACGTGCTTGGGATGTAGAAACGCTAGACGAAATAATAAATGCTAAGCAGTTTTAATCATGAAACGAATTAGTCTTTTATTAAACGCGGTTTAACTATGTCAAGCGTTAGGTTAAATGAATTTAGTAGGAAATAAAGAATTTTTTCAAGTATGTCAGAACTTTAAAATTAGATAAGCACAAGTAATAATTCTGTATTCTTCATTTTAATTCGAAGAGCATGGGATTACAATATTATGTAAAATAACAGCCCCTCAACTTTGTCGGTTTGAACGTATTCTGAACATCTAATTTTCGATTAATTTTTCACACATATCGCGGCGATATATTTTGAATGTTGCATTGAATTTTCCATGCAAAAATCAGGCATTGTTCGTGTCTTTTTTTTTAAAGAATTTATTTCGCATTGCACCATGGAAAAGAGTTTAAGGGTATAAAATCATGATATTATTGCAGTAAATCGATTGCGTGATGTGCTATGTAATAAATCGTACGTCTTATTGAAAGAAAACATTCCTTACATCAAAATCTAACAGTTCGGCCCAAAGATATTTCATTGGAATATCCCCATTTCACTATTATTAAGTGTTAATATTTTCTGGCATCATTTTGAAATGAATGGGACCCAATTAGACCTTGAACTCACAAACCAAACCCAACGATGACCTTTTGAGGACGAAGAGACATTTCGTAAATCTCACTTTAGGATTTTAGTGAGCTCAAATCCTGCAGCTATATTTGTTTTCGGAAGAAAATTCTACTCTCAAAATTGGTATCAGCTTCCAATTGCTATTAAACCCAGTTCAGAATATTCGACACAAATTGTAATCAGCCAGTTCTTGAATTAATTGGACTTTATTAGCCTAGTTCTTGAAAACTATGTGGGATCAGTTAATCTCTGGGTTACAGCAGTGATGAACAGTTTTTTAATATTTCTTGACTAAACGATAGAGACTGTTTGTTTGGTTGATCATGTTGACCACAAATTTCTCGTAATGAACGAAAAGTCTGGCAAACCGAATACGCATTTTAATGTATAATTTTTATGCACTGTTGCATCGTATACCATATTAACTTACTAGTGTACTGAGTACAGCTGATAGGATTTGACATTTTCCTTGCAAGCAGTATTTCCACTGTTGTATTTGGAAATTCTGACATGGTTTTTGATAAAACATTTTATTATGTTATTAACTAATGTCATTATATATAGCTTATATAATAAAAACGTAAAAATGTATTACCTGGTAAAGTGAGCAAATTTTGTGCCATAAGGGAGTGAAAATACGAAAGCAAAAATAAATGATATTTAGAAAAATATGAAGCGGTACGTCATCATAATATCGAAAAAATCTATATCAATTCTAGAGATACAAAATTCTTGGGTATGCACTTGTATAAAAAACTAGTATGACTTGATTGTAATTCTGTTTAGAAAACAAATTATTAATTTATATAACTTTTAAAGAATATGTAAACCCCCTGTCTAAAAGCAGCTTGCACGCTATACCTGTAAATTCTATAATAGTTACAAAATAAAGTCTTTCAAGTTACCAAATAGTTAAATTGAAAAAGGCCTGCAGTTATCAAAAAATGGCAAAAAATTCTTATCACATAAATATTCGTACTCTATGTATGTATTTGGAAAACTAAGTTGTCATCATCAATATATTTTGGTTTTGGCGGCATGACTTAAAAAGCATGAAGAATTTTCAGAAATCCAGGTACGAGGTGTGATTGATAACCTGGTGACGATGACAACTTGGTTGTAGAAATACGTATACAGACTAGGTACGTTAATATGGTTAGGGTTTTTTTATCTTTTTTTGATTTATTCAGTTACTCACAATCTCCAACAATATTTACCTACAATTGTCCTCTATTCAAACAAAAGCAAAAAGATTATTTAAAACAATAAGTAAAACAGTGAGAATGTACCTACTACATCATTTCTTATCGCGACAAATATTTTGAGTAAACGTGATGATTACATTTATTATTAGACATTTGTTTCTTCTCTCTTTCTTCATATACTAAGCAGCTCTGCCCGTTAGGGTACTTATCATCTTCATGGTCCTTCACATATCTCCCATGTAATCTGCTCTGTCAATTCGATCTATAAATGGTCTTCCCCTGTTCTCTTTTATTTTTTGTTTAAATTCTATATTTGTAGTTCATCTCTAATATCTTTATTTCCAATACAATCCATTTCTGTGCAGATCTTCACCATCCTTAATAATTTCATTTATTGAGCTTGTACTATATTTTATTTGTTTTTGTTGTTATCCATGTTTGACTTCTCTACATAAGAATATTTATGTAAATGGCTTTATAATATTTCATCTATGTTTGTCTTCTTGTTTCGTTTCTTAAAGTTCTTATTCTTTGTTGTATAAAATTGTATTTTTTAATCTAAATATATCCAGTCTTTAGTCGATATTGAGAATGTAGTTCTAAGGTATATTACAACTCAGATATTTTAAATGATTTCTTATTCCAGAACTTCGTCGTTTGCCACTATTTTAGATTGTTGGCCGTGTTCCTATAAAGGCATTTTATTTTACTTTTACTTGGTGATATTTTCATGTTATGTTGTAAACATAGTTGTAATTTGTATACTCACTTTGAAATTTACTTTCGCTTTCTGCAAACACTGTCAAGTCATCAGCATATAAAATTGTATTTTTTAATCTAATTAATTATTAGTAGTTCATAAGATTTCATTATATAAGACTGCTAAAACTTTTTCTAAAATTAAATATAGGATTAGCTTTACTGGAAGCCTCTTGATCAGTTGAAAATCTTGAAAATTTCTTTATATAAATTACTTATTTCACAATATCTAGATATACTACATTACTAGTTAAAAGGAATAAAAACAATTCCAGCGCGCTACCATGTTTATACCAACTACAAATGTCATATATGCAGTTAGTCCTATTCATGTTGCAATTCTTTTTCACAAGATTGATACTAGTTAAAGTTAAAACTAACTGCGAATTGTTCATTTCGACATTATCTGACCAAATACAAGTAGTATTTGAGAAAATGTGAACTATAATACGGATTGCTAGTAGTGTATCTATAGATTTTCTACATCTGATCACCCATATAAAACATTGAAGTCCAAGTGTGAAGCATTCATTTTAGATCAAAGTACTTTCATTCAGAGAAATTAAACGAATGCTGGAATTGCAACAAGAAGTCTAAAACGTAGCTTAGCGTTATTGGTACTGATTACATTGCTACAGTTCACGAGCAACTTGAACTGTCGGTTACAGTGCAGACTTGAACAGGTCTTAACCTGCACTCAATCTGTCACAGTGTATCACTATCGTTTGAGCCATACTTTAATACCTTTGAGTGGTCTTTGTATGATGTGTAAGCTGACGAAGTTAAATAAATTTTCGTTTTGGTCAAAGGTCCTCTTCTGGACCATTTTTAACATGTGCCTAATGTTTTTTTAAGAAATGCAAATTCTACATTTAGTTTTATAAAACATTCGACATTCTAATCACTTTTTTATTTTGCATTCACATCTTCTTTCCAAATTAATACAGCCGATTGATAACTGAATGATATAATATTTATTGACTTGAGCTTGAGTCCGAGGCTACTACTTGGAAAGGTTCTTCCTACACGTAGTTTTCCTTTTCATTTAAAGTTTGAGTAACTAATATCAATGAACACTGTAATTGAATTGTTTGACGATGTTCAATAATGGATAATTATTATTATTATTATTTTTATTATATCATATAAATATTTATTTATGTGTGTAAATAAGCTAAACTTTAACTAAGACATTAATTTATATTTTTGGCAATTTTATTTTTGAAAATTTGTATTCAAACAATTATGGTATGAATAAGTAAATTAGGTAATTACCCTAAAACCGCGATGATTGTGCCAATCCGATTAGTCAAGTTAAGGTACTCTAATTACTGTAATTGTAACTACACGACAATTCCTATCTAATGGTTCACGGATATATTGTTTCTCTACAAGGATTCTTAGAAGTTCAGTAATTTTTTATGTCTGCTAGCTACATACTTACATATACACATTTTATTTCTGGTAATGGTATTTATAAAACCACGAACACAGTTTCTTGCAGAGACAACCGAACTTTTAAAATAATAATTCTTAATGGCGCCATTTATTAAAAAAGATAGCGTCGATAAAGTAGATATTTTACCAATATTATGTCAAAATATCATGAGATTTGTTTGCATTATTAGAGGCAGAGAAATTGCGCATAAAATAACTGTGTGTATTTGGCATCGATCGAAAAATGAATTTTGAACAAAGAGCTAATATAAAGTTCTGTTTTAAACTCGATAAATCGTTTATTGAAGCAGTTAATTTGACGAAAGAAGTGTATGGTGGTGCGTCTTTATCACGTACAAGTGTGTATGAGCGGTATAAGCGATTTAAAGATTATCATACAAATAACGACGAACATCCTGACACAAAAAATCTGTGGTTACGGAAAGTAACATCGAACTTGTGTATGAATTTATCAGAAATGAGCCGAAATCCACATTGCGATACGTGAGAATGGAATTAAATATTTCCAAAAATACAATTCATCGCATTTTGACGCAATATTTGGGACTGAGAAAGATTTGTACCACACAAGCCAACTGAATTCAGCGTTGTACAGACTTGATTAAAGATTGAAAAAAGGACTAAAACTTCAGGTATTCTATTGTAACTGGCGATAAAATGTGATGTTTTCAATTTGATCCAGAGACCAAACGCCGAAGCTCTGAATGGAAGCACCCAAGCGAAGAAAGACCGAAAAAAAGTCTTTTGGAGAAGTCCAAACTGAAGACTATGTTGATTTGTTTTTATGATTCGAAAGGCATAATGCACAAAGAGTTTGTACCAACTAGTCAAACAGTCAATGATGTATATTATTTTGGTGTTATGGAGTCTCTCGACGATTATCACTAATTTTCTAATTAAAAATGTCATTTTAACCATCGTCAATTCACCGTATTCAACGGATTTCGCCCTCTGTGATTTTTATCTATACTCCAAACTACATTTACCGATGAAAGGACAGCATTATGTCGACGCCCGTAAAAAGGCGTCGACAGCGATCTTGAAGGACGTTACTAAAGATGAACTCAAAAATTCATTGTTGAAAGTCAACGTTGTATTGAAGCCGAAGGCGACTACTTTGAATAAAATAAATGAATTTTACCAAAATAGTAAGCTTTTGTTTTTATTTTAAAAAAGTTCCGTTTTCTCTGCGTCAGACTGTGTATATTTGTTTGACGACGGGAATTTCCTAAATTTGTGAAATATTACAGCGTTTTTCGTAGTAGCATAATGAAGAAAAAATATAAAACTATACAATTCACACCGAATCGAAAATAAATTATTCTTTTATTTTAGAAGATTGTGATGTGATAAAACCAAAGGTGTTCGGATGCAGAAAAATGTCTAGAATTACTTATCTTTTATGGTTGAGGAATTTCAGTTAATTCTAATGGCTTACCGAAGGCCTCTGACCCTATCCTTAAAATGATCTATATCTGGATTTTTATCTATATGACGTTGTAGGAACATGTATTTAAACACAGAGAAATTGGCTGCACCATAATAACACATAATGAAAATTAATGCGTTAGCGTATGCTAATAGTCGGCGTTTCCTGCTATTATTGTGAGACGTCTGTTATAGTTTTAATAATCCCTGGTTTTAATAATACCATTGTTTAAATTAGTAAATAGTTTGACTTTTAGTTTTGACAATATCATCAAGTTAATTACATGATTGCTTTGAATTTTCTTAGAACTTAATTGAATAGAACTCGTTTATAATTTTTTTAATAAGAAATGTACACAATATGTTGCATAAAGAATCACTACAAAGCCAGTATTAAATGCAAATGCATATTTCTAAATACTCGTGCGCTATAAAACTACAAACAGTTATACACTTCATTATTTAAAAAATATTTATAAGTGTTGAATATAAATTAAATATTCTGCACATTTTAGTAGTACTTCAGTGCATATTTTAATCAAAAACACATGTTCATATGTGTACTCGAATCTTTTTAGTAGACTTTTCAGTAGACTCAATAAACCTGCAATATACGCATCGTTTTAGATACATTCTCAGCTGTGTGGCTGACTGTCTCACATATTATTTAGTAATTCATTGTTTCTACTCTCTCTTGTCTTTTGGACTAACTTGTACAGGAACTCAAAGAAGTCGTGAAAATTAGGCACGAAACTTCAAAAGTCATCAAAAAACAATAAAATATAAAACAATAGCAATATAACGAAACATTTTAGACTAGGCAGTTAGAATATGTATATATCACTTGGACTTCACATGTTCATTTTTGATGTCCACTACGCCACGGTTTATTGTTCTGTCTCTGCTTGTTCCACATTCATAACGACGTCTTTTAGCACTCGTTCCTATAGCGGAAGTTGCTGATTCTAGAAATCCCAAAAGAATTTTTGCTCTTCTTCTAAGTTCTCCGATATACGCAGTTTGTGCAACTTAATTAACTTCCTACAATTGTTTCTGGGAACTTGTTTTTTGAAACAGTGCATCATTAGATTGATAAACACAAAGGACGCTTATTGTTGCCTCATTGTCGCCAATCGTACAAGATTACCGAAGGCCAGCTTCTTGTATTTCTATTTACATCATTATTTTGGCACAGATGGTCCAGTAAATCAACATCCATTTTACTTTTATTTACCTATTTAATATTTTCTCATCTACGTTACGGTGTAAAGACATTGCGGTGGACGTCTCACCACATCTTTTGAATTTTCGCCATCTTTTCTTACGAAGTGTTTTGCTTTTCTCATTATGCCATGACTTAATCGGTCTACTTCTTCTGCGTTTATGCTCGTGAAAGGTCTGCCATATCCGCTGAACAACTTTACACTCGTCCGTCCCTGCCATATGACCCGAACTACTGCATTTTTTATTATATTTAATACTGATTGCATTGTTACAGTGCTTCGGCACTGCAGGTTCTTGACTGGTTGATGGGACAAAAATTACTAGACTGGAGGTAATGATGTAGCATTTATTATAAATATTACATGTTAGCATGACATATAAAGGTGTGAATGGATTTATTAACTAACATAAGTTTCTTGAAAGAGACAAAACAAAAAAAAATACAAAAGAATATGTTATATCGTCAATCTATCATATTCAATAACCTAATTGATATACATATGAATCTTTACTTCTGTATACTTACATATATTGTTCACAAGTTGTTACTATTAATGAAACAAATATTTACGTATCATAACTACTGATGTAACTTAATTATCTATTACATAATGTCATTTACAAAATGGTTTAATCTGACCTGTTCGTGGCTTGCAGAGATGCGTCGATGCTGGGCCCCAAAACAAAAGGAAAGGAGGGCGAACTCCCAGGAGAGAGAACCAAGCCCAAACGGCAAATCACACACAGAAAATAAAAACCCTATAGATCACAATACAGTAACACAAGTACGTTAAGGAAGTCAGAGACATACCTGTAGATGTTGTTCAGGGGTTTACTCCTCGAACCACGCTTGGAATGGTAGACGTCGCTTTTTAATTAATGAGTTTTATTTACTCTTAACACGATGTTTTCATGTGCTTACAATTTCATAAATCCCTTCAACGAAGGAGCACTATCTCAAATATTTTAGTGGCCGTCTTCCCCAACGTCTGGTTCGTCTCTGCCTCTCCTTATCGGGGTGCGGAGAGATGCGAAGGGAAAGGGGGGAGCTATTAAGGCCGCTAAATTGAGTCAACATAAGAATGACATCATGCTCAAGCTTATGAGCGACAACAATACTATTGAAAAAAATTGCGCTTCACAATATGCAACAATGACCCTTAACATAATTGAACAAACACCGAATATACGAAAGTTACACTATATGAAAATGAATAGAAATGAAATACTAATACGCATTTGAACATACATGATTTTAACGATAATACGAACGTTATACAGAGTTTTCGCAAATGAAACAAATAATTTAGAAGAAGTGAATTAAACTGTAACAGCATGCTACACCACTCTTGTGTCTTTTTGTTTTTCCTACTATTACTTTTAGAAAACGCATTTCGCAAACTCAGATCTTGCTTTTGTCTCCATTATTTAAAGCCCGTGTTTATCAATCATAAGGTAAAATAGGCATATATATTTACTTCCGAATAAATATTCTACTCGAAGCGCAGTAAATTTTGTTAGAACTCGATATTATTATTCTACAGGTTACTGAAGAATTTGAGGAAAGACAAAACGAGTAAAGTTAAATTTATAGAGGATAGAAAAGCGAGTGATTATTTTTATGTGAATGCTGAGATACAATTGCAAAGCTTACCTGAAGTTGTAAATGAGGTAATTGTAATAGATGAGATAACTCTCTCTCTCTATCTCGGTTTACATAATGAAAAATGGGAAGGGAGCAGGGCTTAATAATATAAACGCAGGATAAACCAAATGTATGGCGAATATTTTCTGCATCACGAAGGACCAGACTCTGGCGACCATCATGTCCATCTTAAAGTAGCGCGACCCAAAGAAATGTCCACATTCTGGACGAATTTTTATACCTACAGTGGTCAGTAAAATACAGCGAGTTACAAAATTGTTCGTACACTGCCTGAACGTTGAATATTATTAAATGTGAACATCCGACTATGATGGAGCATATTTATTTCCATTTAACAACGTTAAAAACTGTGAAAATGTCTAATAACAATATGAAAAATGTAATTATTTAGAACTGCAAACAAAATTGGCAAAATATTTTAACATCGAATGTGACGAATGGTTTCATAATTTAATTTTAGAAGATATTTTCCTATTGTAAGCCATAATTTTAGAATGAGTTTCATAAATCCTCTTTACAGTATCAGGTATTTGTGAAAAATAAATATTCGATGCTTTACGAAGATTTGTAAAAGGGAATACATGTGTCTGGTAATATGCGTGAGTTAACGACACTACACAAAAAAAACCTTTAGGCCAAACAGCTAAATTTTTAGAAAAAGTGTGCAGTGCAGATTGAAAAAAATATTCAACATATCCTGAACTGTTGAAATTATACTGAGAAAGAGGCGTCCAAAGATTCTAGATGAGTGCGATCAAAGAACTGTTACAAGTGCAAGTTAAAATTCATGGATACGTACACTAAGCATAGATAGCCGTCCTGATGTAACTTGATACTAGATAGAAAGTACATTAAGAAAACATAAAGAGAATTTGAAAAAGCCTGATATAATGGAAGGGTGTCACGTAAAACATCTTTCATTAGCAACGTTAATACTTACATACATACATGCTCTATGCTTTACAATAGGCAACTATTAACGACACTTAATGAAAGGCTTTTCAACGTTGTAAGAAACTGCATCTTCCATACCAACTATTTAAATTCTTCAACTTTAGGACCACAAATTAAACTTGCACGGCGTTTCTATTGCATATACATATGTTCATACACCTCAACCTGTAATTCCACCTAAGTACCCTTGAAAATAGTACTAAATTTAGAATATTGTTTACTACACAGGTACATGAGGCAGTACCGAAACGTGAATTGAATCCCAAGATCTATTACGAACAGTAGAGCACAACATACTGCCTCCTACAAATATCTAGCAGGTAGTTCGCGAACTACACTTTGAATTTGACGTCGTAGGCACATATTTCGGAAGATAATATAAAGACGTGTTCCTAGTCACCTGGGAAATTTGTACACGTAAGAAGGGTTTCGGTTTTCAATTATTGAGAGCGACCTTTGACGTTATCAGTTCATGTTTTGAATTTCGCATACGCTTACCCTACTCAAGGAAATTAATTTATTTCGAGAGTCGTTACATCGGTTTCGAAATCGTTTATTTGTCGAAATTACTCATGACACAATGTGATTTGCTTGGTGATGGAATAATGGGAAAATTGTCTGCATATCATTGTATGTATATATACATATTCTCACACAAGTCGAATACAGGTATATATATATTGTGACGAATGGTTTCAAAAAGTTTAGAAGATTTTTCCCGATATGGCATTGGTTGCCGATAACTAAAGAACAACAAGTCACAGCGACACCACCGACGGCTCGTTTTTTAGATGACCTTAAATATTCGAGCGTAGAAACATTGTAATCGGTGCAGTGTGTCTGGTAAGTTATGCGCACTTGAAAATGGAGAAGAAAAAAAATTTCGCTATATTCAGCTAAATTATTATGATAAGGGGAAGAACGCTGCGCAGGCTTGTGATAAAATTTGTGCTGTGTACGGTGAAGGAAATTATATCGAAATCTGTTGCGCGGAAATGGTTCGCTCGCTTTCGTTCTGGAAATTTCAATGTGAAAGATGAGTCACGCTGCGGTCGTCCAATCACTGAAAAATCTGATGAAATTCTTGAAAAAGTCCAACAAGATAAGCATATCAGCAGAATGTGAAAAAGCGATATTGGCATGGAGCTAGGCATTGACCACAAAACTGTTTTGAACCATTTACACAAAGCTGGTTACAAAAAAAAGCTTGACGTATGGGTTCCTCATAGTTGAGCGTAAAAACATGATGGACTTTTCAACGTTAACAAACTGCATGCGCTGCTGAAACGGAATGAAATCGAGCCGTTTCTGAAACGTTTAATAACCGGAGATGAAAAAATGATTACGTACCATAATCGGAAGCGTAAAAGATCGTGGATAAAGGATGGTTCCACACAAGCGTTCGCTAAGCCAACATTGACGCCAAAAAAAGTGATGCTGTGTGTATGGTGGGACTGGAGGGGAATCGTCCGTGAATTGAATCCCAACTGGTACAGACGATTGATTCTCAACTCTACTGTGCACAACTAGAGAGATTACGCCAGGCAATTGAAAGAAAACGGCCCGAATTGATTAATAGGAAAGGTGTTGTCTTCCATCATGACAACGCCCGACCACACACTTCTTTGATGACCCGTCAAAAATTGAGAGAGTTTGGTTGGGAAGTTTTGATGAGCCACCTTACAGTCCGGATATAGCACCCTCTGACTATCATCTGTTTCGATCTCTGCAGAACTCTCTCAATGGAATTAAGTTGGTTTCAAAAGAAGCCTGTGAAAACTACTTGATTCAGTTTTTCGACCAGAAACCACAGAAGTTTTTCACAATGGGATCATGGATCTACCAAAAAAATGGCGAAACATTGTCGATAATAATGGAGCATATTCGGTTTATAATATTCTCACACGCGCCATGCGGGGACCAGTATATATATATTGAAAAAATATATATTTATATATATATATATATATATATGTATACACATAATTCTTGGGAATAGCTAGCAACTTTGTGAAGTTTGTTAAACTTAATTGAACTTATACACCCTGATGAAATAGAATAATGAAGTTATTATTCCTCTACGACATTTTGATATTATAAATTAACTCGAAATGTAATTAGAAAGTTTGTTATGAACGCTCTTCCCAATTTGATGTGGTTTGGACAATATTTTCTAATAGGAATGTTTGCGATTAATAATAATAATAATCATGCAGTACTGGTTTCATATCCAAGAAAAACGTACACATATTTTTCAGTAAATCCTGAGTTTCTATTTTATAATTACAAAATTGTAGCTATTAAATAACTTTTGTTAACATTAGTGAATAGGACGAAACGCTCAACCTTAAATTAAATAGCAGAAGAATATAATTTCTGCATCTCGAAACACCCAAAGGAAGACTGTCCACTATGAACAACGGAACTGCTACCAGTTTCAAGAGAAATTGCTTTAAACTTTGTTTCCAAAAAATAATTTACGAGCTCACGAATGTAGCCTACCTAAAGCTTCAGTAAATTCCAAATAATACTCAGCATTAACTTTTGTACCACTAAGAATCAATTCAATTTCCTGTGGAAAATCTTTAAAAGCGATAACCTCTGTCTTCATTTTGGACTTCTTCAAACAAGATTTTGATATATATCAATCATAGTGGTCGTCATAGTCATGGTCATTTATTCATTTTCAGTGGACCAACCACACAATCTTCAAAATAATAAGGTCAATTCATGAAAATAAGTCAAATACAAAGTTACCAGAGATTTCTAAGTATATTATGCTACTAAATAGTTATGATATTCTTCTAATATCTATGAATCTACGTTGCGAAGTAATTTATGTAATTTATTTTTCATTACACTATTATAATCTTCCATATATATTATTTCTCTGGGCAATTCGTTATACAATTAGTATGTTCTACGTTGACACGACAACAGCCTGTGACGAGAGGTAGTAGTATTGTAACTAGTATTGTAAGATAATATTACATTTCTCCACTCCAAAGTTCTGAATGCACCACCAAGACAAACTTTATACACGTATATGAAGATTGTTGCAATTGCTAGCGCAGTTTATTGCATCAAAAATATCCTTACGACTGTCTCTGTTTTTCATGATATTAAATATTCTTGCTATTGACGGTTGAACTACGTACACATGTTTTAAATTACTAATACTATGAATAATAATAAATTATTATTACTTTTGTTATTATTATAAAATTTGTATATGCCATATTCATGTGCTTGTCTGCATCTCCCTGTATATACACACATTCATCAACGTAAATATACAAATACACACGTATACGTGATACAGGAGATAACAGAAAAAGAAAAAGTAACGCAAACGTGCATGCACAAAGCCTTTACTAAATATTCACAAAGATTAGCGGAATATTTCCCGCTTATTTTGCATTTTAATTATACAGGGTTCGGCGCCAAAGTCTGGACAAATTATACATTTTTACCGAATATATGTTTTATTGTAAAAACGAAAAGGTTTTACGAAATTTTTTCAACCACATTGTTTGGCGCGCTTTAATGTGTCACGGTTCATGTTGGTGAACGCCGCTGCAATAGCGGCTCTCAATGATTCGACGTTTGTATGTCTGGACTTGTTCGTGACCCTTCTAACCACGCTCCGTACATAGAAGGTCAAAGGATTCAAATCTGGGCTGTTGGAAGGCCAGTATTCTTTTGACCAAAACATGTCAACGTTGTCCGACAACCACTTTTGTACCAAGTGACTTGTATGGGAGGGTGTACCGTCCTGTTGGAAAACATACGGCTTTCTGGACGACAGTGTTTCCATCCACGGCTTCACTGCATTTGTCACGCAAATAAACTTCTTTTCTGGCATTTTCCCCTTTGTTAAAGAAATGTGGTGACATGAGATCACTCTCACTGGACACAACACCTAGCACGTGAACATTCTACGGAAATTTAGTTCATTCAATAATGGGGACATCTTCAAGGTGGTGGCCGAGCCAGTGGTCATTCTTTCGCTTGATTTCGCACCCTTGAGTCGTCCGACAGCATTGTTTCTTAACGAACACAAAAGAAGGGTACAGCGTTCAACTTCCTTCATTCTGGCGACTTCGGAAAGTATCTGTCTTGCTTTAATTGTGTAAGACTTGTAGCGGAGGTCCTCCTCTATAATTCAACGCATAATTTCTTGTTCAAACCAATGATCAACGACAATTTTCGGATCGACTGTCCTGGATTCTCAAAAATCAGTTCCTGAGCCCGCCCAATGATGTCGGACGTCCTAACAACGTGCTCCTTCAAGTGGATTTTCCTCGCCGGTGTTGTAAAATCTTCATTGAACTCCTTCGACTTATTGTAGTTTCCGATAACATCATACACAGCCGATATCGGACGCCCAGCGCGAATGCTTTTGATAATCGCTGCTCTTCGGTTATACTTCGCACTTTGTTTCAATATTAAGGCTGTTTTGAAATTATGATGATTTAGTACATGCGTCAAGCTATTTGAACATCAATCGCGACATCTGCCAGTGATATAGAACGGCCAGAATTTCAAACTGTATTTTATACGGATTTTGGCACCGCGCCCTATATGTAGATCATTTAGAGTATTCCAAGTTAATCGTACATTTCTTTACCTAGCAAGCTCTTTTTCCTGCTTAATTGCATTAGTTGTATTATTCCTAATGTCATTGTAGTATTTCCTGTCTACCTGAGAATGGGACGATTTATATTTAGAAACCTCTATATTGCCTATTTTGATTAATTTAGCGACCACATACAGAAATCAAGGTACCTTAGATTTACTTGGACGAATATTCTTAAGCGGAGGATGGGTATTAACTAAGTCTATCATACTACAATTTAAAAATTATGATTACGTCTTTAAATAAACTCATTGCATTCTTCTTGTAAAAGTGTCCAGAAATAATTGGTATTAAAAAAAAACTATTGTAGATTTAAGAAATTGTCGCCGTGAATTCTTTTTCCGAAAATTGGCTTTTCCTCATACGTAGTTTTCTCTCCAGGATAACCATTAAACTCCTTATCTCGTAGGCTTTGTATTGCATTAACATTGCATAAAGAGACTTCATTTCTCGACGGAGATCATTAAACTACTGCCAGAAAATCGTCCTCCTTTACCAACGTACGCGTATAACAAAAGAAAATAAAGAGAGTACTTGGGTCAACATAGATGGCGTTGTTAAAGCCTGGCACTGTCGAGTAGCTTAATACAAACATATCCTAATCAATAATTTCAGTAGCATAACTTCAGGAATACAGAAACGTGCACGGTGTATGTTTATATTTGTGACATTACTGATAGGAGTTAACTCGTAAATTGTTAGATTATTATAATCTTGTGTCGATTGCGTGCCCGTGCGACGTAAAATATTTTCATTTTCTAAATTATTAAATGCGACGATACTTGTTTCGCTCTATATATAGAGAAAATATTCAATAAACTTTACATAAGGAGCTTTGATTTATATACATACCATTGGCATTATGTGTCTTTACAATATGAAATATTAGTTGGGCAACGATATTATTACACAAATGTTTGCCTATAATAGATATGTGTGTATTATAACTCGTGGAAAGGTGGTCTTTCACCGTGAACTTATAAATAAAATAATAGCTGTGGAGCTGAATAAAGCGAATACACGTAGATGGTTTTTATTTGTCCTTTATAGAATTCCCGTCGGTCTTAATATAACAACTAAATGACATTTTTTCAGAGGTATATATTGACCTCATGTATTTTGAAAACAGTTCATATTATATTGGGTTTGTCGAAAAGTATCTTTTTCTCGCGAGAGTTGTATTTAACTTTATTCTAAGCCCCGCCGTCATTACATATTTTAACATCTGACGTTTCAAAATTTATTCGAAGGAAGTTTTTGATTCTCCGTCTGCCTTTTTCGTTGTGATTTTGAAAATGCGAAATACGAAGGAGCATTTTCAGTATAATTCACTTTTTTATTGCCAAAATGTTAAAAACACAGTCCGAGCAAGAATAAAGTCGTATGAAGTATATGGGGCAGACGACTCAAGAGAATGCCGGTGCCAAAACGGATGCTTCTTGTTCTAGAAAGCGAATGGAAGCTGATGAGGATAAAATGAAGGTATTGAAGGGCGAACAATAACGCGCGAAAGTGCTATGAAATCAAATTCGTTGTCGTTGACCATTCATGATCATGTGAAACGATTTGGATACATATGAAACCCGGATATTTTGGCTCTACATGTTCTGAAAACAGATTTGCTGTTAAAACGTGAAGAAACTGATTCATTTTTGAATCGATTCATAACTGGAGATGAACAATTTATTAATTACAATAATGTTGAATGCGAACGATCTTGGAGCGGAAAAGATGAGCCAGCTCAAAGTATTTCAAAAGCTAATATTCAGGTGATGCTTTTGCCTGATGGGATTTCAAGGCTTTCAAGGATTTTTGGCTTCTATCAAACTATCAAACATAATTAACTCGAAAGTATAATCATTCAATTTGTCTAATTGGTGATAATTGGACAAATTGAGTGATTTCATGACAAAGAAGCGGCCAAAATTGATTAATAGAAAAGATGTAGTTTATCACTATGAAAACATCAAACTTTCTAAAAGTTTGATAACTCACCAGAAGCTGTCACAGCGTGCATGGGATATACTACAGCATTCACCATATTCATCAGATCTGATTCTCTCTAATTATCACTTGTCGTGATCGTTATACGCTCTTTAGATACAAAAATATTTAATTTCAATGAGGACGTTAAAAATCACCTTCCTTATCTTTTGCTAGTAGAGATTCCAAGATTTATGAACGCGCATTCATGTTATGGTCAGAAAAATATCAAAATACACTGTAGCCCAATGGTTACTTAATTAAATAAAATACGAGGATGGTTCGATAACTATCTGGCCTAAAGTAGATATTGCAAGCATTCGGCGAAATTTTCTTTGCCATTCTGTTAAACTATCCTTGATTAGATTAAGTATGACAGTACAGGGCTGTGTCGAATGGTCTGTATTTTGAGTATGCGCCAGAATGTACACCTCGTGTGATGTTATAAACACTGAAACAAATTAAGTTGTCTCTATTGACAAAATATTTTCATCTAAAAGGCTTAGTACTCATCAAAATTTAAAAAAGGGCTAGATTCGATACTATTAAACGCACTTCATCATTTTCAATGGTAAAAAACTGAATTTTCGATTTTAAAAATTGCCGTGTGAGCAAAAAAGGATGAGCTCCCAGTCCAAAGACGACTATTGCCCTGGATATGTTTGAAAAAGCTCACTATGCCGTGCGGGATAAGCGCCGAGTAAAACTGCGTGAGATAGACATAGTGTGTATCCTAAATGACTGTATGCACGGAATTTTAACTGAAGAATTAGAACTAAAGAAATACTCAGTGCATTAATTGCTACGGTTATTCACACTGGAGAAAAACTGATTCGTCTGAGAATTTCTCGTATAATCCGAAGAATTTTTTACGCTGTTTCACTACCATCAACGAAACTTGGCTTCACTATTACACTCCCGAAGCCAAAAAGCAATCGTAACAATGGACACATGATTGCTCTTGCTAGGGAAGACGGCAGAAACCGTTTTGTTAGTAGGAAAGTTACTACAAATATGTTTTGGGATTCTAATGAGAATATATTCGTAAACTACTTAGAAAGGGGGAAACCAATAAGTGGCGAGTATTATGCCAACTTGTAACAATTGAGCAAGAAAATCAAAAAGAAACGGTCTCATTTAGCCAAGAAGAAAGTGCTTTTACGTCAGAATAAGGTACCGTGCTCAAAAGTTTTTGATCACCATGGACAAAATTCATTTTCAATTACCCTACTCCGCAGATTTGGCTCCCATCGATTTCCATCTATTTTTAAAATTGAAAAAATTGGTTAGGTAGAAAGAGATTTTCGTCTGAGATAATTGGTGTAAATAGCTACTTCGAGGACTCGGACACGATGAGAGTTTCACTAATTTGAAATACTATTGGAATAAGTGTGTTGAACGAGTAGGAAATTATATCGAAAAATACAATATTTTTTATTAAAAAAAACGAGTGTTTTCTTTATCATCAAACTATTCTCGTACTAGCAAAGAACTGTTATTTATGTCCATCATAGGAAAAACCAAGAAACGAAACTACTTAAACAAAAAAATGAAAATCAAGAAAGTGCTGATAATGACAAGTTGTTTGGCGAAATACTTATTTTTACCTGTGTTTTTTTTTTGGTTATTTAATTAACCAAAGTCTTCAACAAAATTTATGATATGACTTTTCGAACAATCCAATTATATTTTTAAGTTGAAATTGATGGAGCCTGTGGTTGAGAACCAAGGAGTGTACATCTTGGTTCTCAACGGTATAGATCGCGTACGGAGTTTGTTTTCGTACAGGTGTTTTTCGCCGTGGTTTACCAGGTGCGACACTTTGCAATTATCTGCTGATGGTGACAACTTAGTTGTCGAAATGCGTATACAGAATTACAAAAGTTAATGTGGAAAGGGATTGTATATCAACCTTAGTAATTAAGTCAATCACATTTTTGTTGAAATAATCAATCATGTACGTTTGCATGGAGGGAGTTTTATGATTTAATATTTTAAATATATTATTGCAGCGCGGATTCGATAACTAAAACATATAAAAATAAACATAGTCCGAATTTTTAGGACACACTTTATAGGTTCAATTAGAAATATTTCTTACAAACTCTGTAAATATTATCAATGGGTATGAAGAAGTATCGAATTAACTCTCGTAAAGGTACTAAAGATTGATATTCACATGGTGCTTATAATAACCGTTTGGTCAGGGAAAGAATGTTTCTGATTCACGTAAGAAAGACGAAGCTAATATACTTGTTTTTATATGCAGCAATAGTGGGCGCACACAATATCTGTGCTCTGTAATTATAGGAGATCCGAGCTGGTATAATAAACCTGCATGCTTATTAATTCAAATAAAAATACACGTTCTGCAAGCTACCGGGCTAATTGAATATTTTAGAAAGAAAAAAACGGAAGGATGAACGCAGTGGTATCTTGTTAGTTCTATTCTTAAATTATTCCTTTAATTGTTTTCATCCATTATATTTTAAAAACTAAACAAGTCACTGATATTGTTAGTGATATTACTGTTAAGTTTATAAATATTAGTTCCACCATAATTGTGATTAATTGAAAGTTATTCTTTATGCAACAGTCGATGTCCGTTAAAAATTTAAAGGAAATAATACTCTTTGAGTTTTAATGCTTAAGGTAGGCATCATATAAAAAAATTCCAATTGGTCAAACTTGGCACGGATATCTTGACATTGTGAGAAGGTTTGACGAAGAGAATTTTTTCATTGCTCATCTTGTGTTGTCTTTCAGAAATTATTTTCTTCTACTTACTTCAGTTTGAATCTCTGCAGGATATTCAATGAAGAATACCATCTTCGACGCCTATAAAAGCGTCGTCACTATCTTATGCATATATAGGTTTGCCGTAATGTAATAATAATAACTGCTTAAAAATACATTTTGCTCAAAAGAGTCATCAGTTATACAATAGTTCCGTACTCCAGACGAATTAAGCAAGTACCAAGGTTTGCTATACTAGCTATTATATTGTAGTTGGTTTTAACGTAAATAATGAGAACCTTCGAATATCCAAGGGTAATCCATTAACGACTTTAAGCAAGTATAACTAAAAGACTTTTCAAATTGATGCGTGAAATATGCTGGTATATGTGAACGGAATGCGCATGGGTTCTAAATTTTTTGCGCACGACGACATTATTATTAATTGTATAAATGAAACATATGAAGTGAAGAATTTTGCTTAGTTATACTCAAACAATCAATTTCTTCTGTCTTCTACGAATACCATAAATATATCGCAGACACGAATTCTGTATTATTTTTATATATATATATATATATATATATATATATATATATATATATATATATATATAGAAACGCAGTAATTAAAATAGGACCACACAAAGGTATCAAACATTTTCATTGTGTACAATGAAACATGGTTTATTCTCCTTAATAGTTATCAGCAAGCTCCAATAAATTACCTATATTACAATTCAAATTGTATATGGTATGCTAGAGGTAATATCATCAGCACATAGTACAAGTGGAAGAAACTAGAGAAATTTTTTTACTTCCAGTAAAATAAGTATGAAATGCAAAACTAAAAACGAAACAGGCCACAAAATAGAACCTCAATGAATACAAAACTTCAAAAAAGAAATATCCTACATTTCATTGTTGAATATTATCTGTTGACATCGGTGTTGTGAAGATTTTCCATGAAGACACCCAGCGTAACTGCCAAAACTATCAACTGTCATAATACGCATGTGCTTCTTACGCTAATTTTCTTTAGACTGCTCCTCTCAACTCATTCGCATTCCATATCTGGTAAAGCAGACATTGCCGATGTATGTAGATAGTAGCATAAAAGAATATGGCGATATCAAATTGTAATTATACAATTATAATTTGTCATATCAGGAAAATGAGTTAATTGCAATACATTACATTACGATGATCCCATAAAGCTGAAAAGCTGAAGATGAACTTTTAATAAACAGCTAATAAACGACCGAAGGTAAATTTTTGAGAGGATTGTTTAAACAACCATAGAGTTGATGTTATTAATAAACAGTTAATAAGATTTAATGACGCACAAGAAATAAATACATTTAATGTCTTTCAACTAAACTAACATCCAAAATTAATCTTTATTCACAAAGAAAAACGTAATTTTCCCGAAGATTTGGTAAACTTAGTTAACTAAAATCTATTAATAAGGCCACGATAAGTTTAAGTTTATCATAAACTGAATAAACTTGAAATATAAATGAGGGCTCCATTAAATTCTAGTAAGGGGAACAGAATAATATAATATTCCGTAATAAGAGAAAGATATCCTTGCTTATAAATATGAATTAAATAAATGTCATTGTCTTAAAAAATGGAAAATCTTTAAACAAGAGGTAAAAAGATACCGCTACTTCAGTTAGACAATATCCCAATCTGTTATAGAAATTAATTCGGATGTCGTTCAACATTTTCGGTCCAATAGTGTTTAAAGTCTAAAGAGTTTTGGACCGCAACTGATATAAATAAATTAGTTTAATGTTCTCCGAATTTCAAACTATTTATTTAAAACAATTCTAGTGAAAGAAATTCAGTGGGTATAAGTCTGAAGAACGTGGTGGTTTCTCGTTATATAGCTTCGAAAAACCAATGAGTTGTGAATTCAACAACCATCTTATTAAAAAGAGAAGTTTTGTAAATCGATATCAGGAAGCTACTGGAGAATAGGAAGAATTCGTGTTTAAAATAACTCTAAATATCTTTCTGCACTCAGGTTACTATCGCTAGAAGTGGTCTAATAACATAGTTGTTTGCCAAACCCGTTCCCGTTTATCTTTTTCTGTTTATTAAGTGTGTAGTAAATAATAATTTCATTACAGTTTATGTGACCATGATAATATAATGTATTGCAATTTACTTATTTTTGTAAGATAACACTAAATGAACGCACCATTCTTTTATGGAATTATTCACAACGACGACGTCTACTTTACAAGATTTGGAATGCGAATGAGTCGCGGAGAGCAGCGTAACGCATAATGATAATCAATGATAAGCACATGCGCTGTATGACCGTTGACTTCGTAGCTACTTAGTCGGTGTAGTGAAGAACGTAAATTACAGTACTATGATTAATTTTGTCAAAGACCCCGAAAAAACCAAGAAGAATTAATTGAGTAACCAGACCTCTATCAGTGCCAGAAATAATATCGTTAGGTGTTTACAAAATCTTGGTGTATTAAAAAAAACAAAATCATTCTTTATTGACCATTCTTGGAGTAGTTACAATTTCCGATTGTCTTACTCACATATCATCTTCTGTGTTCATGTACCCACGTTTGGATTGTGTAATCCCTCGATATGTTGTGGCTTTCGTAGGAACATAGTCGTCCAGAGAGGTAGTCAAAATTCTAAATGCATTTAGTACTTTAAAAAATAAGTATTGGATTGTGCAGGTATTGCAGGATTATGCCTTTCAGAATTTTTCGTTTACATACTTTATTCATACTGCTTAAATCTTCAAATCAAATATCAAAAATTAACTGAATTTCATCTGTCAACATAAGAACGATGGCGGAGTTGGAAAATAATTCAATATTTTTCCAAAAGATAATGCTAGTAGTCAGGTTTTCTTCGCATCGAATAACTCTCGTAAGTTACGACGACGTAATCACACATCCAAGCTAGAAGCAATTTCATCACATTACGTAAAAATTTTTTGCTAAAAATATTACTTCAGAAGTTTATTCGGTATTTAATTTCAAATTAGTATTGAAGTAGGATTTATAGAAACTAACAACGCACAATGTTATTACAAATTTCTTAAATGGAAACCAGAATTTCTGGCGGACATTAGCATAAGCATGATTTATGTTATGATATTTTAAAAGAGTCACCAATTATACAAGATTCGATTTGAATTCCGCGCGTTAAACTGAACGCAATCAATTTATTAATTAAAGTTGGGCGTGTCTAAAAGGTACGAGTCTATTAATTCCCGCGATTCCACGATGACCGAGCCACGATAATACGGCAATTTTGAGATAAAACGAACGACCGATAAGGGTTATTTATGTTTCAAAATGTCAGCGGAAGACTTGAAAATGAAATATTGTTCATCAGATAAACGTTTTCGTATAGAGAATATGAAATTCTTATTTTCAGTGGCCATTTTTTTCATTTCTAGTTTTTTTAAGAACATTCATTTTAATAAAATGAAGCCTCGCTTTGCTCCATTGATGTACAATATATCAGATGATTGTAAGAATACTTGAATGCGTCTGTATACAGTATTACTAATACGTGATTTGATCAAGAAATTTTCGGAATATTAATTTATTTAAAAAATGTTTATTTATTCATCAATATTAACATGGTTTCCTTCAGACTAACCCTTATAACACAGTTGTACTAGCGTTTTCGCCAGTTTTCGAGACCCTTCTAGGACGCAGTTTTATGGATATCTGTTAACTCCGTCAACGATTTTTTCTTTACGTCTTCCATAATCATAAAGTATTATTCTTTGAGCGTTCTGTTTACCCTAGAAAAAAGAGAAAAGCCCCAGGTATCCATACCTGGCAAATACGCTGCCTAAGGGACTACTGCAAGGTTGTTTTTTAACTAAAAAATTATTATGACACAATTTCAAAGTGCTGCTTTTCTAAAATTGTCTGTTTCTTTCGGATTGCTTTCCGTAAATGACGTAAAACATAATACCCGTCGTAAGAACCTTGACAAGTGATCGAAATTAACGTACCTTTTTGGGTTTCGGCTGTCCATTGAGACCTTGGTTTCGACATCGTAGCCATACATCTATGTTTCATCATCGGTTATGATACAGTGTACCAACAATTCTTCGGAAATTTCTTGGTTATGCTGTTTTTTTGTTGGAAAATTCAACAATCTCGGCAAAAATTTAGCTGCAACTGTTTTCATACCCAAATTAGTATTGAAAATTATTTCTCATGAACCATTTAAGATACTAACTCCGTTAGCAGATACTCTAACAGTGATTTGGCGGTTAACGAGAAAAATTTTCTTAATTTTTTCGACATTTTTATCAGTAATTGTGGTGCTAGAACTTCCCACTCTTTCGTCATCTTCAACGGTTTCACAATCCTCTTAAACACGTCTAAGGTTTTCATAAACACTTGACTTATTCATAGCAGACTTGTTAAAAGCTTTTTCTAGTATTTTAAATAATTTACTGCATTTTATTTTCTTTTTAACTGAAAATTTAATGCATTTCCTTTGTTCTGTTATTTCATAAATTAAAAAATCTTCGAACACACCAAAATATGTTTTATTAAGTGATCTGTTAAAAACTCTGTGCTCAATGTATCTGTACACCAGTGTAAAAAAAATATGAATTTGATGGGATACGAACAAGGTGCAATATTTTTAAATTCTGTGAATATATCGATCAAACTTTGTACTGTATTTAAAATGTGGATATATCAGTGTACCAAAATGCTTGACGGTGTGCAATTTTCAAATATGTAGGTAGTACGTCAATCACTTCCAATGGCAATTCAAATTATTTTGTACCAAAATTTATTGAATGTTGAATGAAGAACGATATTTTTAAGTGAATTAACATAGGACTGCTGGACATGACAGACATCCAAGATTTCTGATTAAGACTTGTGTTCCAATTTCATGTCAATTGCTATCTTGTATTTTTAATCTTCTCTAAAATCTGTAGAATCGGTAAAATAGCGTTCTTTCTTGAAAAGAGAAATCATTTGAATATTTGTAATTACAGACCCATAGTATTATTATAAGTTTTCTAACATTTTTGAATAGTTTATATGCTAACAAATCTTCGCAAATATAAAATGGCGTCCGGCAATACAACGACATGGACTTATTTTTGGTATTATGTAGCCCAAGTATCACAACAATTCTTAAATTTACACATATTTTGTCGAAACTTTCGATTTAATAGATCACAAGCTAATAGTATTAAAATTGAATGCTCTAAGTTTTTGTAAAAATCTTTTGAAATTTATTCTTCTTATTAACAATAACACTTCAGCTATGTATCCTATTACTATTCTAAACCTATTACTTTCTTAACTGGTGTTCCTCAGAGATTCGATTTTGGTTCATTGTTATTTAATACTTATATTAATAACTTACTTTTGGGCTTAAACAGAAGTTCTCTGACATACGCAGACAATATAAATTTTTAGTAGAATATATAGAAGGTTATTCACATTTTGAAGAAATTGATCAGCTAGCTTACCAACAACAGAAGTAGCATCAAATATTAAAAATCGTCACATATCCTAAGCAACTAAATCCAACGGTTTTTGACTACTACTTGGAAAATATTACAAATAGAGCGAATAATTGAAGTTATAGACTTAGGTCTTGTGTTTGATTCTCATGCATAACTCGCGAATTATATAAAGTCCATGCATTTCAAAGCTATCAAGTCACGTATACAATTGATAAAATTGAAAGCCTAGTAAAATACACCCGTCAAAAGTAAAACGCAATACGATTATATTTCCTTAGAATGATTAGGCTCCGTTAAATGGTATTTATTTTATATTAAGAGATTCCTATGCTTCCTTAAATATATTTAATTATTGCTAACGCATAGTATGCAGACCCAAATTTTAACAGTTCTAATGGCAAAAATTCATGAACTGTAATTTGAACTGATCCTGCATTATCGGAATGGTCCCTCCTCAGACATTTCCTTTCTCCCAATCTGCGAACTTGGCTCGATGGGAAGAGATTTGCGTGGAATGAGGAAGTAATCACTGAAAGTAACACATATTTCCAGCAATTTGGTAAATATTACTTTTTTGCAAGAATGAAGACTTGAATATAAATGTAATGAGTTACAATAAGAATATGTTGAAAAATTAAATAATTGCCAAAAAGTTTGTGTCTAGGCTCACTAATTACTGATATACACTCGTGTATTATTTTATTAATTAGTTTCTCTTTTCGTTATACAATTCGCGCTACGAGTTTTGTAATAATGTAGGGTACAAGATGATTCAAAAAGGTGGACATGATTTCAATTAGCTGCGCTGCCCAGATTATACGCGACATTTGAATTCATTTGATAGAGGATGCTGTCAAATTTGGAATTCTACCGCCTCACCGTAGCGTTAGTTGTAGAGAAAATAGCTAAGACTTCTTGCGTTTGTAGCTCCAGTAAAGACTAGTCTATCACTGCGATGCGTGCATTTCGTCGCAAATTTAACACTAGACTTCTAACCAGGAAGAGAATTTGTCGTTAGGATATACAACAAAGATTTAAATACCTTTCCCTTTTGATGAAGCCTAGTTTATTGGAGTAACGTATCTTAGAATGCTGTTTAACTGGCTTGTTCCTCAAACGAATGAAGTTTAAAAGGAATACATTTGCCAGCAGAACGAGACTCTATCCCATTAGTACTTCAATGTTGGAGGTTTCCTGAATATATCTCCACGTCAACGATGTATAGGTCGTATAGAAGAATGAAGATCTCATTTCAGTTCTGACCACCGAAATTTCCTGACGACTCGTCTTGAAATTTTTTCTGAATAGATTAGTGAAACATGCAGTTTACATACCACATATTCCCACAAATTCTAATGACCTAAGCAACCGTATCACAACTGCGGTAAACTCAGTGATGTAACACATTCTTCATTGAGTGTGGGATGTATTCAGCTACCGTCTAAATTATATCAGAGCAGCGGGAAAGCACCTTGACGTATAACCAGATGTAACAGAATTCAAATAGTTCGGAAGAGATAATCTACTCAAATCGTGTCCATTTATTTGAATCACTCTGTATATTTCAGGCTTTTTTATTTGATATAATTACTACTAAAAAAGTTACATCTTCGTTGAATTAATAGGAACGTTTTTTTTCAATATTATGAAATAATTGCTAATGAATGTGATCCAAAATTGGCTCACTAAATAAACACATTTAATTTCATTGGTTATTTATAATGCTAATTTTAAAGAAGGAAGCTAAAGCCAGTATTTAATCTTAATAACCTTTTTTTTCTCTATAAAAGAACTAGTTCGATAGAATTTATATTGTTTTTACTTGAACAAGGCGGACGTGTTATTAATTTTGGTTAATATAAAAGCGAATGATCGTTCATAAACGATATTACATCGCATCTTGAATGTCGCATAAATAATTTTAACTTTATCTGTTGGAAAAAGGGATCGAGAACGCACTTCCTGTATATTAAGATAGAGCTAATTAACTGAAATTTATGGCTCTACTTAAAAGTCTAAAATTAAGGTACTACTGAAAGTGTATTCTATCGTCCGTGCAGACAAGACGAGGCATATCTTTGAAGTATTGATTTTCATATATTTTGATATACAAAATGAACTAATGTAGTTATAAATTCTTATTTGGGAGGTAGCTTGTTTCGTAAGCAGTCAGTATAAGTATCAATATATCAACTTGATACGAACTAGTAATTCAGTCGTAGTCATTATTTTACGTTGGTTTATGTGGAAATTATAATTAATATAGGAATAGTACGTTATTCATTGTAATTAATATCCTTGGGCGAATAGAAGTTTAACTAGGTAATCAACATTGATTATATTTACATATTAATAATAATGTGCATCAGGGGCCGAATACAATTTCGAATTTTATAAATGGTTAACAGGATTTCGAAACCAATTCCGATGACAGTAGTTCGGTTTATAATAAGCTGTGTGATTTAGGATTTGAATCAATATATGATGACAACTGTTGTGCGTTTTAATAGATAATTACAATAGACCACTGCGAAATATTAACGAAACCATACACTTCATAAATTCCATTTTATAGTCAATAAATAAAATAAATTCGAAATTGAAGAAATGGTTGACAACGAAGCGTTTTTGATAAAAGTTATATGTGAAATCGCCTTATTAGTACCTAAAATCATGATTTTCAATATTCGATCCAAAATACTGCCGGCCCCATAAAGATTTATAATAGTTAATCGATAAAAATTCTAATGCCTTATGTTTGTAGATTATAATAAAAACAGGGGAAAAAAAACCAGAAAAACTTACTACCTAACAAATGAAAGGTGTACGTTTCTTTTGATAATTTTATTTTTCAAAGTAATCTTCTTTTGAGCCACCTGTCATGCAGCGACTTTATTTCTCAGCCATCAAAATAAGCATAGATCTCTTCTATCTTCGGGATGATGTTTTTTCAAATTTATAAATAAAATATAGTCGGACGAAACCAAACTCAAACGATATAATGAGTGGTGTACGTTTCTTTTGATAATTTTATTTTTCGAGGTAATCTTCTTTAACTTCAACAAATTTGAGCCACCTGTCATGCAGTGACTTTATTTCTCAGCCATGAAAATAAGCATAGATCTTCTCTTCCATCTTCAGAATGATGTTTTTTCAAATTTATAAATAAAATATAGTCGGACGGAGTCAAACCCGGACGATATGGTGAGTGGCTGATCTCAAAGAGGATGGTTTGAACTTTGGCCGGATTGTAAACTTGCGAATTGCCATAAAAAAGGAGGACACAAACCTTAACGTTTTTGGTCAATAAGCGTATATAATTTTATCGACGTCTTACAGTGGCATGTATTCGATTCAGAAAAGCCTTTCTTGGTCATCTTCAATGAATTCACGTCACCACCGAAACTGTCTTGAACAAATATTTAAATTTAAAGTATAAAATTTTTAGCACAAGGAAAACAATTTGCTTGAAAATTCGCTTAAATAGTCTTCCCAGATTGTTGAATAATTCAATAGAACATCAATCCATATCCTAAGGTGTTCACTAAAGTATACTATTACATAACTTACTAGTTTACACGTTCTGTATGATTTTCGGTATTTTCTTCGGTAATTTCAACACTTCACACATCATATACTTCTTCGGTTATGAAATATTTACAATTGATGTAGGTATAAGACGAATCGCATTTGTCAAGTGAAACATTCGAATGGACACAAAATGTATTCAGGATAGGTACTGGTATATGTTTTTTTCGGAAAACTCTAACATCAGCATGAGGGCACTTGTGTTCTGTCGAAAGAAAATATTAAAAAAAATTACAATTCAAATTTTCAAATAGTCTAAAAAATAATTCATAAATGTTCGATATGATTCCTCTTTTGCCATAAATACCTTAAAACTCTCGAATGAACTCCTGTGCATTCTTGCGTTTTGCTTAATTGCGCATGAACAATCATGCATCTTATGTTTGCTCGAAATTTCCTGCACTGCGTCTTGCCCTGTCACTCTCATTAAACTATGAAAATTTATATGGAAGCTGAAATATGCCAGTATATTAATTTTATTTGCTTCTCCATCTACAATAGATTTCAGTCAGATCTAGCAGATATCAAATTAGTGGTATAAACTTCATTTAATTCTGTTTAAATTTTTGTTTATTCATTGATGCGAACGACGATATTACTCGTTGAATATACTACAAATTCTATTAAAAATCTTATGATATTATTCATTAATATAAAATAAAATAAATTAAAAATATCCACATTTCAGTAATTCTCGCCTCATATTTTAGGAAATATGAGTCAACTACCAAATAAAAATTCTAAATACAGTAAAACCTGTGTTAACGGCCACCTGACTAAAGCGGCCACCTGAGTTTCAAAGTTCCCTGAATCGACTATAAGGAAATTCCCATACACAAATACCCGCTAATTACGGCCACCTTTGTAAAACGGCCGCGGCCAAATAACCCAAACTTTTACGGCCTATTTTCATAGAAATTTACCTGCCAATGTCGGCCGGACTATTTATGACATGTATATCTTTATTGACAGAAATACCTAATACAAATTGTCGGGGTTTCCCGGGGTTTCCTATTACCTGGTAGTAATTCACCCTTTTCGATTTAAACTTTGTTATTCTAAAGGAAACAATTCAGTTTAAAGTTGTCTCCGTATTCGAAAGGTTCTTAATTAAGTATGTCGCAAAAAAGAAAACGTTTGTCGCTAAAAGACAAAATAAATATAATCGCGGAAAGTGAAAAGTATGCGTTAAGTTCGCGAAAGTTGGCCGAAAAATATGGGGTTGGAAAAACACAAATTAACGATATTATGAAAAATACAGGTGATTTAAAAAAGATGGTCGAGGAAGGTGTTAACATGGAGCTAAAACGAAAATTTCGTCGGAAGGATTGGCAGTGGATCAAGTCGTCTACAATTGGTTTTGCAAAGCCAGAAATAAAGCAATTCCAATATCTGGGCCGCTACTTAAACAAAAAGCACTGGAGACAGCAAGCAGTTTAAAGATGGAAAATTTCGCAGCATCTAATGGATGGTTGGAAAGTTTCTGTCGGCGACACAGTATAACTTTTAAATCAATTTGTGGTGATTCCGCAGAGGTTAATTTGGACGATATAATAGACTGGAAAACCAAGTTACCGTTGATTTTAATAAATTATTCTCCTCGAGATGTGTTTAATGCCGAC